>CM053598.1:4638111-4653395 GCA_028646575.1 Pseudocheirus occidentalis | reverse complement strand
TGTAGGGGGTGGGCGGGGGTACTCAGCTTAGCCGGTGTTTGTTCACTGACTCTCTGATCTTGCAGGACTTAGGCTTCCTGTTGCTGCAGAGCCAGGGGCCCTGTAGGTGATTGTCACTCGAATGAAGATCTGGCCGATGGTTTCAGTTTATCGCCTAAAGAATGGGGTCTTCTACGAGAGGGCACCGGGGTGGGAAGCTCCAGGAGGAGCCTGTGCCATGGGAGAGTGGTCTTGGCATCAGCGTGGGCTCAGAGCTTGGCTCCTGCCACTGCAAACCTACTACCTCACGGGGACGCTGACCTCAAAGGAAAGAACCGATCCCTGGGAAGAAAACTGGGAAAGTTTTCTGAGCCCCGCTGCCCATGTCAGCTTGGTTTAAGGAAACGTTCTGTCAGGCCCGGTGCAGGTTCTCTTGGTGTGCAGAGTCAGTGTCGGAGAACCTGTGAGTCTGGAGTCGAGATAAAGGGCTGCCCGTCCACAGGCCAGGATGATGGTGAAGATGGATGCAGCTAGCGCTCTGTCCTCAAAGGGTCTGGGGCAACCGCTAAGGCCAATCTGGCTCTTTCTGGCTTTGGTTTCATAGCATCAGAATCCAAACTGCGTCCTTGTAGGGACATGCACTGGGTGAGTGCCCCTTGCCCTCTCCTTTACCTGCTTGCGGCTGCCTCCGTCACCCTCTTCTTCTGAGCTCTGGGCTGGCCTTCCTCCTTGCTGAAGGACTGCCCTGAATCACAGACCATTATACTTGTGCTGCTCCTTGATGAAAGGGCCTTCCCATGCCCGCCCCAGTGTTCTTTTGGTCATTAACACCTTTTTTGGTTTCTAGTCAACAAGCCATAGCCAGTGTTTATTAAGCACCTGCTGTCTGTCAGCCCTTGTTCTGTGCTAAGTGCTGGGAATTCAGAGATGGACAAAAGCAGCCCCTTCCCCAAGGAGTCTGTCTTCACCCTTCTGTCTGTGAACCAGCGTAGGCAGCATAGACATGGTGGGCAACTCCTGCAGCTGCCTCCGGTGGTGTAGCAGGCTTGGGAGCATTGGTTGTGGATGGCCGGCCGGCTCCTCAATTGGATCATCCGCCGGCACCTAATTGACTTAGGAGAACTCCCACTGGGGGGCTTCAAGCACGCTTTCTTCCTTCCTTCTTGTCCTAAAAATCAAGTTAGTTTCTTGTTTCAGCAATCACAGATGGGGGTCAGGGAGATGAGATGCAGAGATAGTGCAGAAGCGGCCTGGGCGGCACCCCCCACCCCCGGCTCTTCTACCTCAGCCTGTCCTATCCAGGGTTGGCCACCCGGGCCTTGAGGCCTGTTTCATTTCTGTTTAAAATTAAATTGAGGCATATGAAGGGAGTTCTATAGATTTGCTGTCCCTGGTGTGGTCCTCCCCCTCCTGTGGCCGTGGATGGTCCTGCCCCCCTCCTTGGGGCTTAGTTTATTATTCTCAGGCTCTGCGCTTCAGGTGCGTGGCTATTTTCGTGTTATGAAGAATGATGGATGGTCTAGGAAAGTTTCTTTGGAAGCAGTTCTGATATTGTGCAATGCACTTGGGGGTCAGTGCTGCTTGACTGATGCATGATTCATCCTCAGTCCCTGCCGCTCTCCAAGATAAAGCTGCGATTTGATCAAAAATGCTAGCAACGGGGATTTAGAATTGATAAACTTCCCTTTTCAAATAATTGTTCTGATGACTTTGGGGCTTGGCAATAAGGTGATAAAGGTAATGGTGTACAAATGGGAGCTACCCCCAGAATACAGTAGCATTCACCTGAATTAGCTCGACTCGTCCATGGGAAGTATTTATGAAATGCAGGCTTGGAACAAGGGAGAGGGTGATGCTGGCTGGAAGACGAGTTACCACCTTCGTGCTGTATGTGGTGGCCCATTCCTGTGAAGGAGGATCGGCCTTTGTGGTGAGGTCGGGGTGATCCTTCTCATTGGCCACAAGAATGTGCCTGAAGGTGTGAGTATCTTTTCCTGGGTCAGGGAGGTGCGTGGCCTTTCGCCGGCTGGGTTCTGAACATGCGGGGAGCGGCTCATTTGGAGTTTCCTTGGGTCTGAAGGAGTTGTGTTGGGTGCAGGTGGTGCAGGGTTCTCCTCTCAGATTCCACTGGAATGCTTAGGCTTGCCGGAGGCCGCTATTTGTCTTGTGGCTTTGGATCTGGTCCTTTACCTGGCTTAATTAAGCCATTTGGATGCTGAATCATTAGAATGAGTATTTAGATGAAGGAATGTCACATTTAGGTATGTGGAATATTGCTGGTCCTGGAGGGGCCAGATTTCAGCTCACTAATTCTCAGGGGAAGACAAACATACACTAAGTTGTGACTGGACTCAGAGGGGATTGGGACAGGGACTCATTCTGTTGGGGGAGGCAAGGAGTGGCCAGGAAAGGGAGTTTCAGGCTGAGCAGGGAGGATGGTGAGTGGACCCATAGGCCGCCTTTCTGAAGCGTCTTTTCCCTGGTATAGTGAGGTTGAGGAGACTCTGTGTACCAGTGCAGGTCTGTACCTTCAGCATCTAGACAGAGCATCTGTTGTCTGGAGCGCAGGTGGCCGGGCACGGTGCCTGGCCACAGAGCTCGGCCATGGAGCCCAGCTCTTCTGGCTCCAAGACCCCCTCTAGCCACTACACGATAGGTCAGGGGAGTGATTAAAATGTCCCTGTGATCATTCCTGCTCCTCTGAGAAGCTCTTGGGCTTGGGGCCCTTGGGGCTGGGGTTGGATTCCTTCTTCTGAAGAGAGGCTGGAGACACAACCAGGTGTGTGGTGGCTACTGGTGTCCTACACAGGGGCTCTCCCCTGACATCTCTCTGGCCTCCAGGAGGAGCCTCTGCCTTATGGGCAGGAAGCGTCATGGCCTATGCTTTATCATGGACTTCTCCAGTGGACCTGCAATGAATGGTCTTTGAAAAACCCTTGGGCGGGAACATAAGTTCCTTCCAGTGTTTAGAGTTGGGGCGTCATGGTCGAGAAGGAAGCAGCGTCTGTGGGTGTTTCTGGTTGTGCCCTGCCCGTTAATGTTGGAGTAATGCCATTCGGTCTTTGGTTGACTTTCAGAGAAGAGAGCTTTAAACTACTTGGCCCAGTGGGAATTGGCTCAGAAAACAGCAAATGGAGCGTACGCTCTTCAGGTGGAATGATGGCTCCTGATGGTCACTAAGGCCAGCCCTCGGTGGGGTTAGTTGTACGGCATGCTTGGGGTCCGCTGGGCACTTCTCACAGCAGCCTACACATGGACACGTCAGACACACGCCTCCATTTGTACACCTACACGTGGGGGGTGCCTTGTGTGCATGTGTGTGCCCGTGCACACATAGCATGGGTGTATGCACATGCAGTAAATGCACACACATGCCATTGCATGTGCACAGGCATGTTGGCTTCCTAGGACTCCTGTGTTTTTGCAGATGGTGCATGCATGGCATGCACACACACACACACATGCACACGAATGCATGTGCTGCCTGTCTGCGCTTTTCTGGTACAGACTTGGCCCAGCTTGCTCTTCTCCGCAGCATTGAGGCCTGCTCCACGTGTGGCACCAGTGGCCTAGGACTCGGTATTAGTGTCTTCTGTGGGGTGTGCACAGGTGTCTGCTCCCCTCCCTTCAGTTCTGGCCTCAGGCTGTCTCATTACGGGACTCCCATCTCCTGTTTTCCTCGTGTACTCTGTGGGCCATAGGATTTCCTGGGTGCTGGCAAGGCTGCTGTCTTCTGAGTGCTGGTGGATCTTCCGAACGAGGCCCTGAAGTGCCATGGGGCCCTCTGCTTGATGCCACCTGTAGTCACGGGGGTCTGGGCGACATTCGTCCTTAGAGGACACATTTCTGCTTCTTTTGGACCCCACAGGAGGATCTTCATCACTGAAGACCACACGAGCTTTGGGGAGCGCCCAGCCCTAGAGCACACAAGCTCTTCCCCTTTCACCAAAGACCATGTTGTTCCATGCCATGGAGGTTTGGAGCGTGACCTGCGTGCCCTTTGCTCCACGGGTCAGGGGATGCTGTGAGGCTAAGGCCAGGGTGACCACTACTAGAAGTAGTCCAAGAAGACCTTCCTGCCATTTGTGAGGGGCTGGGACGGATCTGATGGGAAGGGGCAGAGACCTCAGGAGAGCTGCAGGGATGGGGGTTGCCCTGGGATGGGCATCAGGCAGGTCCTGGCATGGGGTGCCCCCTCTGCATTTTAGGCTGCTGAGAGGGCCAAGGCTGCAGCTCTTGTGCCCCAGGCACCTTCCGGTGGGCAGAGCCCATCATGCTACCCCAGGGCCTGCAGGGGCCAATGGCTGGGCTCCTGTGAGCCATTTGCTTTGAGCAGGCTTTTCCTCCAGACAGGGGGAGAGCCTGCCACTGGCTGAGTGGTGGGAGTCCGGTGACCCAGCCTGTGTAGACTCCAGGGGTGTGATCACTGTGATCATGGATTTTCTGGAGAGTGTGAGTGTGTATGTGTATGAGTGTGTGTGTGTGTGTGTGTCTGTATGTATATGTCTATATGTGTGTGTATGCGTATATGTTTATGCATGTGTGTGAACATTGTGTGTGTGTGTATGTGTGTATATGTCTGTGTGTGTATATGTCTATGCATGCGTGAGTGTGTGAACGTGTGTATATGTGTAAGTGTGTGAGTTTATCTGGTGGTATCTGTGTGTTTGTGTATGTTTGTGAGTGTTTTTGTGTTTATGTGTTTGTGTGTCTGTATCTGTACCTGTGTGTTTCTATGTAAGCATACCTGTGTTTGGGGCTGGTAGGGGGTGCAGTGGATCAAGCGCTGGGCCCCAAATCAGGAATTCAAATCCAGCCTCAGACCCTGACTGGCTGTGTGACCTTGGGCAAGTCTCTTTGCCCTGTTTAAGACAGAGAAGGAAATGGCCCAATCACTCCTGTGTCTTTGCCAAGACAGCCACAAATTGGGGTCTCAGAGCTGGCCAGGGCTGAAATGATGGAATGGCAGGAGCAGTCTGTGCTTGTGTGTGTGTGTGTGTGTGTGTGTGTGTGTGTGTGTGCCTGACAGAGTTCAGATGTGAACCTGGGCCTCACCAGAGGAGGAGGGGTCAGGGGGGTGAGACAGGCTGCATCTGAGAAGCTTGGAGCAGCTGGCAGGGCGCTGGCGCTTCGGGCATCTGCGGAGTCAGGCAGGACACGGTTTCCTCTTTCTTTGCTCTTTGGCCAAACGGGGCTCGGTTCTGTTGGGTTATGGAGAATCGTGGGTCCTTGTCCTCCCAGCCTGTCCAGTTTCGTCCAGTTGCTGCCTTTCCTTTGCTGTCATTTGGTTGAGCAGTCCTGAGTGGTCTCTGTGCCACATGCCTGGAGGACCCGGCTCGCTGTTGTTCCCTTAATCATAGAGGAGCTAAGCTTCTTGGGGTGCCATCCCCAGGTCTGGTCCCCCAGAGTGTGGTTAGTATAAAATAAGCTGGAGAACTCGGTATTTGGAGCCAGGGTGGTGGCAGGAAGTGGCTCTCTCACAAGCTCACAGGCACCTTGTTTAATCTCTCCCAGACTTGGTGCCTTGATCTGCAGAATGAGGGATTGAGCCAGCTGAGACTTCACTTTGTTGTGGGGGTTGCTTAAAAGCCAAAAGCCACGTTGGTCATTTCATTGCAGTGCAGAGTAGCCGGGGAAGGGGGGGGGGTGCACGTCCTCCGTTCAGACAGCTTCCCTGGCCATTGGAGGTTAAATGAATTGTCCAGGGTCACGCAGCCAGGGTGGCTCCCAGGTGAGGCTCGCCTTCCTCCAGGGCCAGCTTGCTGTTCATTATTCCAGACTTCCGCTCTTCCCAACATACTCAGTACTCAGTTACTTGCTGATGCCTGTTGTCTGTCTCCCAGGTGCCTGATCTCTTCCAGTAACACAAACCCCAAGCCTGTTCCCTCTCAGCAGCTGGTGTTGGCTATAGCTTCTGATCAATCAACTCCTGTGCAGCTTGGGAGTGCGCATTTAGGGTGGGGGTGTGCATTTAGAGTCAGGGAGACCAGGTTTCCAGTGTCCTCCTGAGGCTGCCTGTGCCAGTGGTCCAGAGCTCTGCCTCTGACATCATCTCAAAGGGTCCGTCTCTCCCCTGGAGTGACTCGCTCCAGGTCTTACCCCCACCCCTAGTAGTAGATAGAGGGACAGTTATACTGTGAGATGGGTAAATGAGTGGTGACCAATTTTTCCATGAAATATCCAAAAAAACCTTAAAATAGACAAATCGACTTAATAGAGTCAATCACATTAAATTACGAAATGGCAAGGTCGATTGAGCAGTAAAAGAGTGAGACGTATTAGGCTAGCTGTATGTTCTGTAAGTAAAGTATCTGCTGGAGATGACTGCTTTACCCAACCTTGGCATTCATAGTTTTTTTTCTTCAAGATGTGTTGACATGGTTGATAGAATGATGGTGCCTGGGGCTGATGTCCTGCCCCCGGCTACCCGCAGGGTGACCTTCAGGGTGATCTTCAGGCAGCTCTTGTCACTCTCTATGTGTCTCTGGTATCTCCTTAGGGCTTGGGAGGACCCTCGTTGTTGGAAGAGCCAGCCAGCATTGATCAGTCAGCTCTTGAGTGCCGGGTGCTAATGAACAAGGCATCCAGTCAGGAGCTCACAGTCTGATGAGGGAGCACCCCTGAAAATACCTACGGACGTATGAGGATGCTCAGGGGGTAACTGCGGAGGGCAGATGTCAGCGTGGGGCGGGGAGGGGAAGGAAGGCCTTTCCGCATCAGCACACATGGTATTCCTTTCATTGGCACTCTTGTGCTAAAGGCCAGCCCTTGAACTCTGGGGCTCTTGGTTCTGAAAGGGGGGCTCAGGGTAGGCTTCTCCCCATACCCCCTACATCATGCCCCTGCTGGCTCCTTTCCCCTCCCTTTGTACTTAACATTTTGGTTGTGGTCTTCCCCATTAGGTTCTGAGTCCCTCGAGGGCAGGGACTTTTTGGGGAGACGTTTTACTTGTATTTTTGTCCCCAGCATTTAACTGGTGTCTTAACTTCTTTAACAAAAAGATACCTTTATCACGTACAGCACAGAGACACGACTTGCGCGTGGGAGCTTGGCGCCTTCTGGCAGTGACTAAGCCCTGTCATACAGACACACGTACAGAGCTGGGAACATCCTGGACGATGTTAATGTTTGCTTTGGGTGGGAGCTGGGCCGTCATCACCGAGCGAATTGTTCTGTGTGGTTACCCAGATGTTTTATCTGTTTATTAAAACTGAAGAACGAGGTCTGTGATTGGTGTGGCCATGCCAAATAGTCTTCATCTCCTAGTTGGGAGACTTAGCAGAAGAAATCAGAAACATGTCCTTGCATTTCCTTGTCTGCTGTGGGGGCCGTGCTGAAGGTGCTTTCCCAGAGCACACTCGGGTGACCTTACACCCCAGTAATTGGGGTCAGGTAAGGAAATCGCTAGTTTTATCCGCCTGTCTAAAAAACTACAGTGCATTAGGTGAAACAGTAGTACAGGTGTATCAAATTATCTGGGCAGGTGGGCGGCAGATAAAATGCCAGCCTGGAGTCAGGAAAACAAGCAAAATCCCTCCAGCGTCTTTGACGCCTTGTCCCAGGAAATGCTCTTAGGTGATGGTAGGAGGAGTTTTCAGTGATGATGAGGCTTTAGAATCATGACGTCACCTCCCCAAGCCCTAGATCGGCTTTAGTCCAGGAGCCCAGTGTGTTCAGTCAGTGCAGATTTTCCAAGGAAATAACAGAGGCCGGGTTGCTTAGCGTGGCGGGTGCAAGCCTTTAGCACCTCTCAGATGCATAGGGCAGGCAGCCCAGATGATATACTAGAAACAAGCTATGGTTCACCACCCTAAGAGGGGACCGACCCCTGTTGTGCCAATACTGACCCTGGGCTGCCTTTGAGAATTCAGCAAATAAACCACCAGACCCAGACTGTTCTCACAGCTAAAGTCATTGTCTACACCTCCTCCCAACACACCCTTGGTAATGTTAAAACTGGAAAGGTTTGCCATCCCCTTCTTCAGCCCTTTTTACAGGTGGAGAAACTGAGGCAAGCACGTTTAAGGGATTTGTTTAGGGTCACTTGGCTAATAAGTGTCTGAGGCCAGATTTGAACTCGGGACAGTGAATCTTCCTGACTTTAGGCCTAGCACGCTATGCGCTGTGCTCCCTCGCTGCCCTCGTTCCCCTGAAAGTTTCTTCTAATGTTTACTTTTGTGTTGTCTGAGATTGTGATTCCTTTTCTTTGTTTTAACTTTGGCTGAAACGTAATAGATTCTACTCCAGCCTTTATTTTGACTCTATGTGTGTCTTTCTGTTTCAGCTCTTTTTTACCAGATGTGAAAATTTAGAGGATTCACGCAAATGTTCACACGGACTATTTGTGCCTGACCTGCAGTGGAGCATTCTGAGCTTAGGTTGGTCTGATCAGCCACAGTCACTCGGCTCCATCCTGGTGATTTCATTTTGTGCCTCTTTGAGATGAGGGACAGCAGCCAACCGAGTCTCTTGGGTGTAATGTTTCCTGAGTTCTGGTTTCTAATCCATTCTGCTCTCTTGCATTTTGTGGGTGTGCTCAGTCCCTTTACCTCATTGTTCTGATTCCTTTGTGTTTCCCTCCATCCTGTTTTCTGCTTATCCTTCTCTCCTCTTTATCCAGTCTCTCCTCGGGAGTTTGTTTTGTGGGCCTCCTTTAATCCACCCTCCCTTTTATCATTTCCCCCTTCCCCTCCTATTCCCATACTGAATAAGATAGATTTCTGTATCCAAGGATATGGAATAGTCTTCCCTCTTTGAGCCATTTACTGTGATAATGACCTTCAAGCATTGCTATGCCCATTCCCCATTCTCCTTCCACTATAAAAACTCTTCCTTGTTCTATTTTATGTGAGAAAATTTTCCCTGTTCTGCCCCTCCTTTCTCCCTTCTCCCAGTGCGTCCATCCCTCTTTCTCCTACACTTTTTTTAAAGAGATGATCTCAGCATAACCGACTCACATTCATGCCTTTGGTCTAGGGAGAGTCCCTCCAGTTGGCCTAATTATAATGGTAAAGTTTCTTCTTATATAGGAATATAAGCAGTCTGACTTTATTGAGGTGAGGTCTTCATGATTACTCTTTCACGTTTGCCTTTGGACGTCTCTCGAGTCTTGTGTTTGAGTGTCAGATGCTCTGCTCTGCTCCGGTCGTGTCATCAGGAATGCTTGCAAGGCCTTTATTTCATCAGATATCCACTATTATACTCGGTTTTACTAAACAGATGATTCTTGTTGGTCACCCTCCCTCCTTCGCCTTCCCAGATGCCGTCCTCCAGGGGTAAAGGGGCTGAATCTCGTGGGACCCTGCCTGGCTTGTGATGTTAGACTTAGGTCTCTCCAGATGCCTGTGCTGCTTTTGCCTTCACCTGGGGCTCTGGTCTCTCCTGGGAGAGTCTCTTTTGGGATCTCTTTCAGGAGGCGATTGGTGGAGCATTTCAGTGACCATCTTACCCTCTGGTTCTAAAGATATTATGGCAGTTTTCCTTCATTATCTCTTGAAATTGATGTTTAGGCTCTTTCACCGATCATAGCTTTCAGGTAGTCCAATAATTTCTAAATTATGTCTCCTCCTAGATCTGTTTTCAATACTTCGAGGTGGTGTGATCTGGGAAGAGGTCACTGCCGGTCACAGTTCTCTTGGCTTATGCTCTGGTCCTCTGGTCCTAGGGAAGGTGGCCACAAGCAGTAGTGCTCCACTCTACCCTGGAGCTATGACCCAGAATTGTGTGTGTGTGCAGTAGAGTTGCCCATCGGTGCCAACTGCACCCAGGGCCCCCAGTGGTTCCCACGATCTCCTTCTGGCCGGTCATTGGCCCCTGTCGCCACCTCTGGGTCGAGGAGCTCCCAAAGCCGCTGCCTCCTGCAGGCCCCATGGCTGGTGATGCCACTGTGTTCAGGGCCTGTGCCCACCCTGGTGTTTACAGACCGCTCCCACTAACCTCTGAAGGTGGCTTAGGCTGGGAAAATGGCTCAGCATGGCCTGTCCTTGGTTCTGTGGCTCCAGGATTTTACTTGAGATGTTTACATTTTAAAGTTCTTTGGAGGGGAACATTGGGGGAGCTCAGCTGCCTACCCTTCCCCATCTTTCTCCTGTTTTATAAATCATTTGAACCTCCTCACAGTCCCCTGTGCAGCAGGTTCTTGGGGTGTTATCTGTGTTGACCTCTGCCCGGTCAAAAGCCTTGCTGTCAGATGTAGGATGACTGGGGGCAAGCTCTTCCCTCCTTGGACCTCACCTCGCCAGGTGGTGGCCAGGATCAAAGGAAGCCGCATTCACAAAGCTACAAATCTGACCATCATCTTCATAGGTGGAATCAAGGAAGCTGTCCTAGGCCAGTCAGCATATTGAGTGAAGTAATGATCTTGTGTAGCTCAGGACTGGCTCTAGACTGAACATCTGGGATGCTGGGCACTGGCCCTTGTTGATCCCCTTGGGTTCTGGGCTCTCACTAATGTAAGATGGCCGGAAGTCACACAGACCATGGACGGTGAATAGCCCTGCCTGTCCACCTGTGTACCTTTCCTGGCTGCACAGCATGGGGTGGTGTGTGTGTGTGCGTGTGTGTGAGTGTGTGAGCATGTGTGCATGCGCTTGTGTGAGTATGTGTGAGCATGTGTGCATGTGCGCACGTGAGTGTGTGTGAGCATGTGTTTGTGTGTGTGTGTGTGTGTGTGTGTGTGTGTGTGTGTGTGTGTGTGAGACAGAGACAGAAAGGAAAAGGAGAAAGGGCCTGAGAGATGAGGGGACAGTGGGTGGAGGGAGAAGAAGGGGATGCTTGTGTTGCTGCCAGCTTTCAGGCGCCAGGCCAAGGAGAAGAGCAGCTAAAGAAACAATTTGCAGTTTGGTCCAGACTCTGATGTGGAGCTTAGAAAAAAAAGAGGAAGTGTGGAGTTTTGCCTTTTCACAAAGATGCTCTAAGGTAAATGAGGGGGATTGAGCTGCGGCCCCGTCAACCCGTCCCCGGACCCCTCGACCCCGGGCCCCTCAACGACTCCTCCCCTCTCTCTCTTCGGCTCTGTCCCCCTCCTCAGACGCAGCCAGACCGTTGCCCTTTATGCCGGCAGAAGTCTTGGGGGAGATGTGACTAGATTTAAAAGGAAGAAATTCATTACTTTTTTTTTTTTTTAATATTTTGAAGAGGTATGTAATGATAGTTTGCTCATTAGCAGGTTAGGCTTCTGGAATTTAAAGAAATGGTTAATTATCAAAGCCCACTTCACACTAGGATGGTCTGAATTTTTCTTTTGTTTCAACGTACCTTTGAAATGAACATTGCAAACCTTTTACTTTTTAATGAATGCGATCTTTGAGCAGATTCTTGCTCTAATCAGTTAGAAAAATGCACTTGCCATATGAGGCGTTTCTCTCAAAGTTTTAACTTTTATTTTTTCCTCTTAAATATGCAACAGATATCTTCTTTGTCACTGCTGGCAAATAAAAACAGGAAAGAAATTGTATCAGTCCTGCTCTGTGCCGAGGCGGAAGACTTTTCCATGACCTCTGATCCCCAAAGAAAGCATTGTAGCCCTTGGCCTGTGGCTTTCAGCTCTCTTGGGCCGGTGGTTTAGGAATGTCAGTCTGAGTCCAACATGGGCATTTTATGCTTAACAAATATGGCATATATTTGGCTCAGCTTGGGTCCAGACCTGGCATCGAGTTTTCGTTTTAAATGGCCCCACGTGCCTGCCTTGGGTGCTCTTGGTCCTCACACTCGACTCCATCCAGACTCGGTTGAGTCAGAGGCTGCCTTTCCAAGCCTTTCCAGATTCCCTCCTGGGCCCTCTCCCTTCTGTAACATGCTGAGTCCACAAGGATCATTGTGTATCATCTGAGGAGAGAGCAAGCTTCTTGGGGACAAGGGATGGCTTCTTTGTCTCTCTGATGCCCCAGATTTCTCTTGAACTGAACCTCTGAATTCCACCAGGCTTGATGTGGGGATTCTCATGAGGTGAGCCAGGACACTGAGGAGCCTGGGTGGTGCCGCCCCTCTTCCTAGCAAGAGTTTCAGAAGAGCTTGATTTGCTGGGCTTGACCCTGGTGGGGGCACCAGGAGCCCTGGGAGAAGGGCTCTGGGCATGGGTCTAGCTTCGGGTGATGATGTAGACATGTGGCAGGTGCCACAGCAGACAATGTGTTTCCTTTTGCTGTCCCATCTCCCGTCTTTGTGTCTTGGTCCTTGCTGCCCCCATCCCACAGCTTCTCCTTCTTCAGGCTCTGGCTTTCCTAGAGGCTCCTCTTGCTTCCCTCTCACAGGTCACCATCCCCTGACTCTGAGCATGTCTCTCATGTCACGTCGTCTCCTCTGACAGAACGGGAGCCCCGTGAAGGCAGGGGCCATGTCTTTGCCTTTGTCTGGCTCTGATGCCTGTCACACACTGAGCTCTGAGGAAGTCCTTAGTGTTTGATTTTAATGGTCATTTTGAAGCAAGACCAGGATGGCCACTGCTCATTGGGGCCATTCTGGGGAGGCTTTCTGTGGATGCCTCTGGACTCCTTCCCGTCTCTGAGAGGCCCTGACCCTCTTTGTAGGCAGCAGGAGCCTGCCTTGGCATGCGGGACAGCAACATGGGGAGGAACGCAGAAGGAGAATTGGGTCTGGTGCAGCCAGTGGCATGCCCTGGGTTGTCTAGACTGGGTCACTTGCCAGCGACAGGTCCTTGACCCAGACATCAAAACTCATGCTGCTGTAGTAAAGAGGGATCCTCTCTCTCCAGACACCTGTGGGCACCCCCCCCTTGGCACAGCAGCTCATAAACTCTCATACGTTTCAGAAGCTGGAGGGTGTGATGGCATCTGACCCTGGCCCTCACCAAACCAGAGGAAGCCCTTTGGGAAAGTGGACATATGGGGCCTCTGGGAGGTGGGTAATACTGCCTTAGTGCTCGTTTGTGACCTTCAGGAGTGGACTTCCAAGAGTTAGGCTGGGGGTGGGGGCATCCCAAGGTGGGGGCAGGAAAGGAGGCAGAAGGGCCTGGGTGAATGAGGATGTATGTGAGCCCCTGAGGCTTCCAGGTGTCACAGCCTGAGGCCAAAGCCCACCTTGCGGTGAACAAAAACAAGATGTTTCTAGCCCGGGTGGAAGTGAGAACAGCTTTAACATCTGCCCAAGCCGTTATAGGACTTGTGGCCGAGGTGGGACATTTGTAGGTTAAAGGTCAGACTGAGAAGAGCCCGAAGAATGCTGGCATGCCGTTGTCCTTGGGAGGGGAAGACAACATCCCCATTCATCCGGCATTGGAGGGGCAGAGATGGCAAGCGACCCTCCCTGGGCTCTTTCCCAAACATCGTGGCTGGAGCGACGCCGGCCACTGACCCAGGCTGGAACACAATGAAGAACAGACCCCTTATCTAGAACAATTGTTCCAGGGATGGACTGGGCTTAACTTTAGTGGGAATAAAGGTGTGGCCTTTCCTGTGGCCTAAAAGTGCAGGTAGAGAACACAGGGGTAAAGGTGCTCACATGGAAATGACCTTCAGGGCTTGGGTTGACTTAACAGAACTTCTCTCAGCCCCCAAACATGGTGCAGTGCATGGAGCACTAGGCCTGAAATCAGGAAGAGCTGAGTTCAGATTCAGCCCTAGATGCTTGAGAGCTGTGTGATGGTGGCAAAGTCACTTCCCGAACTCTCTGCCTGAGTTTCCTTGATTGTGAAATGGGGCTCGTTCTAGCCCCTCCCTCCAGGCTCCCACTGCGAGGATCCCATGAGGGAATGTTTGTAAAGCGCTTGGCGCGTGCCAGGTGCAGTGAGTGCTCAATAAGTACTTTCCCCCCTTCCCTTTAGACTGTGACAGAAGTGTCGTATTTGATAAGAATTGTCTGGTGCCGAGGGCATCGCGTCACTTTGCGGTTCCCAGGGGCATCGCAGTGAGTGAGACGTCTCTCAGGGCCCCCCTGAGAGGAGGCTCATGTAGGCCCGTGGCGTTGGGCGAGGCTGCATGCGTGACCCAGAGCCAGGATGCGGGGGCCTTGAATGTCGGACTAAGGAGGCTGACTCTGCAGCCACCGGCTGCTCGTGACGAGTTTTCTTAAACATCGTGTCCGAAGTTGGTCCCTTTGCAGCCCGTCTCCCTCCACCTGGGGCCTGATCGGGAGAGTCGTCCCCCAAGCCAGTATGTTCAGGTGACCAGGAGACGTCTTCGCATGGCTGATGTCTGGCGTCGCGGTGAGAAATGTGCTGCCAGAGAGTAGCACATTCATAATTGAAATTATATTATAGGGAATTGTTTATAGATGTGTGTTATCACATAGGAATAGCTGTTTCTGTAAAAGGCGGCTTGCTTAGCACAAGCGAGCCAGAATCGGGGGAGCCGGCAAACAAACCCCTGGCTGCCCGTGACTTTCTCTTGGCGGGGGACTGTGATGACGGAGCAGCCCTCCCCGGCTTGTTCTGGCTTGTGACAGTCCCCAGTCCCTGCTGCCTTCCCAGGGAAGTCAGGTGTGATGAATCCGGAGCTTTGTGGGGAGGGCTGTGGCTGGGCCTGGACCGAGTTAGGGGGAGGGAGGATTGTGATCATCTCACAGCTGGCCCTGCTTATTCGATGCCTGCAAGAATTCCTCTTGAATTGAAATCCACTATTTCAAACTTTCATTGAATTAATTTTAATATAAAGCTTGAATCAATAAAAGGAGGCTTGGGAAAACTCTAGCCCTCCCCAAAATAGCATTTTAAGAATTCAAGACCCGTATTTCTTGCTTGTAATTAGAAGGAAGAAGCAGCTCTCTTGGCATTTATTGATTCTACCCTTTTGGAAACTCAACTAAATTTTTATTCTTTTATTTTGACAGGTCACTAATATTATATGAGATCATGGAAAAAATGGGGCCTGCTAAGAAATACAGTTATCAGAAAAAATAGGAGCCACAGAGAATTAAAGAGCACAGGCTGTCAGAATGCCAATCACAGCCACGCATAGTCTTGATTTGGAATGCTAAGCAAAGGACAGATCCCCTCTCCCCCCCCACCCCTCAATCCTGCCTGAGTGACCTCCAGGACGAGCAGGCGTGGGTCATGCAGGGCCTTAATACAGCTTTGTAGACCTTGGCTCTGTATGGGTCAGTCAGAGAAGATGGAGGGACATGGGCTGGGGCTGGCTGGGGTGTAGGTGGGGCATGGTGATCTCCTCATTCAGCCCCCAGGTAGAAGAGGTTTGACATTTGTTCTCCTCAACCCCAGCAAGCAGAATGCCAGGTCATCCCTGCTGGACACCAGAGAGAGCAGCAGCTCCAGGCTTGATGTAAAAGGGAACAGAGAAGGTGTTGGGGCTTATCAAAGACTGAAAGCCAAATGAGTCCTGAATGCAATGTGG
>CM053598.1:4607164-4638011 GCA_028646575.1 Pseudocheirus occidentalis | reverse complement strand
CGGTTGTCCTTCAGAACAACTTGTGCCTTCGTAGGCTGGGGGCCGAGGCCTGGTGATCCCCCTGCCCAGCTTGGATCAGTTCTAGGGGGACTGTGTGGTCAGTTTTGTACCCCTGTTTTAGGAAGAGAATTGGTAAACCAGAGTGTCTGGGAAGAGTGACCAAGACGGCAAAGAGTTTTGAGATCAGGCTACAGTAACAATGCTTTACTGAAAAAACAGGGAGCATTTAGCTTAGAAGAGTGATGGTGTGGGACCTCTGGTCAAGTGTGTAATGACCTCTCCCATGGAAGAGGGGTGAGGCTTGGTCAGTCTCAGGGCTGAACCAGGTTGGGCTAAGAGGAGGAGAAAGCTCCCCAGGGGAGGTGGGGGAAGTGGTCATTCCTATTAATGGGCAGTCAGGA
Source organism: Pseudocheirus occidentalis (assembly GCA_028646575.1). Classification (NCBI taxonomy): domain Eukaryota; kingdom Metazoa; phylum Chordata; class Mammalia; order Diprotodontia; family Pseudocheiridae; genus Pseudocheirus; species Pseudocheirus occidentalis. Next base: position 4,637,610 of record CM053598.1, on the reverse strand, counting down.
TCAGCCGCTTCTGCCAGGCCAGGATTCTGTGGACAGCCAGTGGAATAAGGTGTCATAAGCTTAGCAAACGTTAAAGTTCTGTGGAAATACTAGTTAGTATTTTCATATGTTATTGATTATCAGCCCTCAGTAAGTAGTTGACTTTCCAGAAAGATATCTGTAAATTCAGCTTTAGTAGATGAGGGATTGTTCTTCACCCCAGGTTGGAGCTTTGGTGAAACTTTGCTAACATTGATGATGATGGTGATGGTAACGGTAGTGAGGGTGATGGTGATGGTGGTGATAGTGATGATGGTGAGGAGGAGGATGATGATGGTGGTGGTGGTGAGTGTGATGGTGATGGTGGTGGTGATGGCGGTGAGGAGGAGGATGATAATGGTGATGGTGATGGTGATGGTGAGGAGGAGGATGATGATGATGGTGGTGGTGGTGAGTGTGATGGTAATGGCGGTGGTGATGGCGGTGAGAATGGTGATTTATTTACAGCATTTATATATTGTTTTAAGGTCTGCAAAGTACTTAGCGCTCAGTGTTTCATTTGATCACAGTGACACCGATGGGTGGGTGCTACTTTTGTCCCCATTTTGCAGATCAGGAAACTTGGGCATGCAGAGCTTAGATGCAGAGCTTGCCCTGGAGGACAGGCAGTGAGTATCTGAGGTAGAATTTGAACTCTGGTCTTCCTGAGTCCAAGCCCAGTGCTCTGTGCACTGCTTTTCTGCTTATGTGGGAGACTCCTTTTTATCCTGATGTGCTGTGACTTCCTTGGGCTCGATGGTGACTTGATTTGAGCATTATGAGTGTCCATGAAATAGTCATTTCTCAACCAGACGTGTGACTTAGCCCTTGGACTTTCTTCTCCAGTGCTAGATTGTGATGTGGAGGTAGGTTGAGTGCCCAAAACCTGCAGAGAATGCTCTTGTGCAGCCATTAATGAACTTGAATGTGAAATCTTTTGAAGTCGAGATTGTTTGTATCCCTGTGTCAGTTGGTTGATGGAAGACTGGCCTAAGGATTAGCCTAGCCAAGGCCCCAGAGGGGTAGGATGAAGTTTTTGGCCATGGGAACCCTGCAGATGCTCAGCTGCATAGACTAAAAGCTGTGGGCAGCATTGGTGCACGGTCCTGAGACCCTTGGAGGCCAAGTGATTTCTGGGGTTTCCTTCAGATGCCTTTTGGAGGCCAGCTGAACCCATTAGCATACACCTTCCCCTCTTTGGAGTTGGATAGATGCTGCGAAATTCCCCAGGGGCCCCACACTCCTTATCTGGTCTAGGGAAGAGGGAAGTTTGTAGAGAAAGATAATGAGATCTGTTTTGGACTTGCCAGTGGGACCTCCAGTTGAGAGGTTCAAAAGGCATTTAGTGATGCGGGTCTGGAGCTCAGGAGAGATACTGAGACTGGATAAGTACCAGACTGAATTCTTGTTCCATTATGTCCAAGATTATTACAAATAACATTTCAGCTATTGTAATTAGGACTTTAAAGTCCTGAACAATCTTTGGGGAAAACCACAGACGCCTTTTTCTGAGAAACAGTTAATTGTTTGAGTCCACAGTTTTTGAAGAATTTAGTATAATGTAAAAGACTTGGGTATTTAATTTTGCTTTTACAAGTATTTAATCAAATGGAAAGTACATTTTAGGTCCAGGAATCTTGGCTTCATCATAGTGTTGGACAGAATTATTGTGTAAAGAGTAAAAAGTGGAGAATTTTATATTCAAGCTTTCAAGCCAGTGCAAGGTTCTAGGTACAAGTCACTGCATTTAGGCCATAAAATGCACTGTCATACGGAAGCCTTTGAATCCTACTGAACTTAACCTTAGTGATTTAAGTCTGTGTCTCCATGTCAGCCCTAGTGTTGGTCAGCACTGGGTCCCTAATTTAGAGCTCTTGGCTCTTGGAGGGAACACTGAGGCACGCGCATTCCTTCACTCACAGGAACCCTTCTCTGGAGGACATTAATTCGTGATCACCCTAACGTACTCACCAGGGAATCCTCCACGGGGAAAGCCCTGTTGAGTGTGCTTGGAGCTCCACAGGATAGATCTGTGACCTTTTGCCCAGTGTCCCTTCTTTAGCTTGGGTTTTGGGAAATCTAAGACAATGATGGGACAGAGATAAGGAGAGGGGGATGTCAGAATCATGCTGGTTCAGAACTCATCTCTGGCTTTGTCTGTGTTAGCTCAGATCACAGTGGAAGGTGGTCGGCTTGCATTTATTCATTGGTCTTTTATTATAAGGTTTTGTCATTCCAAAGCTCTTCCCTTCAGTTCTCACCCTCAGTTTCTTTTCTCTCGAGGAATATGTATCTCTGTTCTGTTAATCCAAGAAATCAGCATCCTCCAGCCGTGGAACCAGGATGCTCCCTGGCATCAGATCTTACCAGTTCCACACTTGAGGTTATAGCGTATTGGGATTTTTGAGATGTGGACTGCTCAAACCAATAAGGGAAAGCCTGCCATTTCTGTTTCCTGAGTCGTTGGATCCCTGCTGGGTTTGGAATGACAAGGTTGTGGTTGGATCTAGACTCAGTAACTGCTGGTCTGAATTTGGGGAAATCACTTCCTGGCACATCTCAGTTTTCTTCTCTGTATGATGAGAGGAATGAACTAGCTGGCGTCCAGGGACCTTCCAACTTCTAAACCCTGTGACCCTTTGAGAGCCAAGTATGGACAGAACAAATCTTTGTTTTGTACTCACAGAATCACCACACCTGAGAACGTCAGGGACTGCTGTGGAGTCCCTCCCCCCCCGCCCAAGGAATCCTCAGTGCCCCAAACCCAGCTTATTTTCCAGTGGGGACGAGGAAGCGCACATTACTCATTTGTCTCCATAACTACTGTTGTTGAAATAGAAGTAGAGGCCACGGTCATTGGTATGTCAAGGCTGTCCCCATTTATGCCAACAGTATGTCACCATTGGGGAACTGATGACCTTGGATGTTCTCAGCTGAAGCCACTTTTTGAGCATCTGTTTTCATGGACAGGAGAAGGTGCACCTGTGTTACACGTGACGCAGGATCCATTGGGTTGGACCTTGGGACGCTGCTGGTGAGAGGTGTGTGCATGTACATATGGTCTTCCTCTTGGTCCTGTGATCCGGGGGCCAGGCATGGGCCCCAGGGCCTCTGAGTGCTGCAGATAGAACCAGTTTAAAGTGTATTGGAGGAACAGTTAACAAAATCAGTAAAAATACAGAACCAAATGCAAACCCCTGAAAACCATAAACAGTATCAGCACCCAAAGCTCAGGCTCTGTGTGGGCCTGCTGGGACCCTCATTGTGGTTTAGCGGCCCCCATTCCTGTTTGAATTTGACTCCGTGCCCTGGGAAGCTGGGGTTGGCTTCACCTGCCGAGAAGGTGCCAACTTGTGCCCATAGAAGAGTTGCTTCACCTGGGAGTTCCCCACAGACACCAGTAAGATCACAGGTGCAGCTCCTGCCCCCAGTGTGGCTGTGCGCATCTTCCTTTCCTTGGGTTCCTTTTGGGAGTTTGGGGTTGGTGTTCTTTCTCAATACCCAGTCTGTGCTTGGGTGACTGAGTAATGGCCGTAGGCTGGATGGTGGGCCTTGTGGACCCCTGAAGCAAAGAACCAAAGCATCTCCCTGTTATAGAATCTGTGTCCTGAGACAGCTCAAGGGATCAATGGCTTCATCCACTTGTGTTGCCCAAGGGTGATAATGAATGGCCTGACCTGCTCGTTGCATGCCAAGGGATCTTGGTACTAGGGAGCTCAGCCCAGCAGGAGTCATCCCCACCTCCAGCAGCACTTGACCCCCGGGGGAACCCATAAGAAGGAGGATAGCCTTCCTTCTGTCCAGAAATCTGTTTATTTCACAGTTAACTGGCCAACACAACATTCTTGTGTTGATATTTAGACTGGTGAACATTAGGTAGAGTTATTGGACTCCCATTGCCTTGCTTCTGGTCGGGGAGCACTTTGGGATGCTTTCTCATGGATTTGGGAGCTTCTCATTACTTGGCATAGAACAGTTTGTAAAGATAGTGTTGAGTCCATCTCATCCGGGGAATATGGAAATACCCTTGCAACACTTTCCTGATTTGGAAAAGGAGCCAATATGATCCCCCTTGGAACATGGTGGACATAATAGACAGACACACAACATGAGAGGTTTTAATTTGAATGCAGGGCTGATGTAGACGGCCATTTGTGAAGAGTTTGTGATTTCCCTGATGTGGGAACCACACTCCCTCTGTGGATGATGTGCTTGGAGTTGGCCATCTCTAAACTGAAGTGGTGGCTTCTGGGTAACCCTAGAGCAGAGCTGGCCGGTCCATTGCTGGGCCTGTCCCTGAAATCTTGGCCTCCTGCTCTCATTGTCTGGAGCAGGTGCCACAGGGTTGGCCTGTGGGGATGGTGTCCTAGGGCCCCCCAGGTGTTTGCAGCCATATTAGAGACCACTCTTCTGAGCTCCTCATCTCCTCTCACTTGGCCTTTGTCCTGGCTGCTCCACCACCTGGAAAGCAGAATTCCTGATTTCCTTCTAAACCCAGCTCAAGGGTTGCCATCTCCATGAAGCCTTCCCTGATTGACCCAGCTGCTGTGCCCGCTGTCTGTTGGTGTGTGTTGGTACGTGGCCATGTGGGTGGTGGTAAGCTTCAGAGGGCAGGACCCTGTCGTAGTGTTCTCTATGGCCCCAGGACCTCGCCCAGTGTCTGGCACGCATGCAGTAGGTGCCTCATGAGTACTGGGTAATGGCTCAGTCACTTTTCTGGTGACATTTCCTGGCTTTGGCTGAGTATCCTCCCTTTGTGTCTCGGCCTTCTCAGAGTGTAAGATGGCTTATGCTTAGTTCCCCTCCACTTCTCAGTCCATGTTTTTCCCTGTCCAGGATGGGCCTGAGATAGCCTGCCTTCTTGGACCTCCTGCAGTGCTGCTGTCATCTGACCTGCTCAGACGGCCCCGGCACCATCGGACCTGCTACGGCACCCTGAGATTTCCGGGTCTGCCTCACTTCTCTGTTTGTAGACCCTGAGCTTGGCACATCCATCGCAAGTCACTGAGAAATGTGTTTTCCTTCACACCCTGCCTCCCAGAATGTGGGCTCTGTGAGGGAGGGGCTCCCTTTGTGCTCCCCCCCATCCCGTCCCCTCACTCAGCCAACGCTCTCTACACAGTAAGTGCTTGATTAAAGTTTTCCTTGTCATTTGCTCATGACTTCACTGAGATCTGAGGCTTTGTTGGTGGGGAAGGGGATGATTTGTATCTCAAGCACAGAGGGCATAAGAGAGGCTGTGCCCACCTGGCACCGTCTAGTCTGTCTTCTGTAAGTGCTCCTGCCTCCTTCTCAGTAAGGCATTTGCCCTCTGCCTCTGGCCGATAAGGGTGTGGGATCTGGTTCCATTCTCTTTTTCTCGTATTGGGATTTTAGCTGTTCAGGTCATGTCCACAGTGGGTGTGTCTTGTCACAAAAATGGTGCATGAGGCTGCTCCTGGCACACTTTCTACCAGAGGGCTCCTGGTTTCCTCATCCCTTGGCCACTGTAGCCTCTTGCACATCTGAGATTGCATGCATTGGTGATGCCAAGGACAAAGGTGACCAGTGTAGGCTTGTTGGCCTAGGTCCTAGGGCCTTGCACCAGCCCAACCAAGAACAGAGGAACTCCTCCTGAGCCTGGCTGTGGGGTCATGCATTCTTCAGCTGTGCCACCTCTTGACCACTTACACAAGGTCATCGAGACTGTGGTCTGCCGGCACAAAGCCCTCTGAGGCGTCAGTCAGTCCCTGCTGTCCACACTCCCTTCCTTCTAAAGGGTGATCCAGCACACAGCCGGTCTCGTTCCTTAGGACTAGAGAAAGGAGATGTGGAAGGAGCCTTGGAACTTATTTCCCCAGGCAGGCGCCAGAAGCACTTGGGATCCCTTTCCTCCTGTCTAGCTTATTGCTTGGTCCTGCGCCTGAAAGCTGTGATACTGTATTTCAGGACCAGAAGTGTTTAAAGCCATAAGACTCGCTCTCTGTTCCATTTCCCAAATCCAGTGTCCCTCTCAGGGCTGCCCACAGTAGCCAGGGCACAAGGCAGCAAGGGGCTCCCTGCTTAGGGTCCAAGCCTCATCTGACGACCGCCTCTTGCGTGTGTTGTAACGGAGAGTGTCTCTGGTCCAGCCAGATGGTCACCGAGGTCCTTTGAGGACTAGAAAGTCGGCTGTGTCTTCCCTGCCAAGCTGAGGGAGAGGCAGCAGTCTTGATTAGAGAGGGTTCAGCACCTGGTGCCACCTCCTCTGGGCTTGGTTTCCCATTAGAAGTCTCCTTTTTTCCTGTTATACTTGAGATAGATCCATGTTTGCTCTCTCCTTTGCAGTCCTGCTTCTGAATTCAGCTCTAACTCTTCCCAGGGAGAAGGAAGGTTCATGTGGTCGCTGTGGGGACACAGGTGGAAGAGGACTCTTCTTGGAGAGTTCTGAAATCTTTTCTTTCTCCTTGGTTTTTGACGAGTTTTTTAAAAAATTTTTTCTCTTTCAGTCCCTGCCTTCTAGCAGGTGCAGAGGGACACCATCCTTCTGGCATTTTGACTCAAAGATGATAAAGATGCCAGAGTGATTAAATCCCCGATTTTATTGTATTGTGGCCCCATGGAGTGTTCCTGCTCACTCGCTAGAGCGTCCTTTTCCTTTCCACACCACCTTTGGCTCTAGAGGACCCCACTGCCAAGGGGACTCACCATACTGCCCACCTAGTGTGCGTAGTGAAAGCCCTTCTGAAGATGATTTGCTCTGGAGCAGCTGGTGGTCCTGCCAGCATGGGACACCTCGGACTGGTGGGATGCCCAGTATTCCTGAGCACTTCCAAGTATCTGAGTTCATGCCTACGTGACCTACAAGATAGTAACAGGTTTCTTTGTGTCAGTGTCCTCTAAATGCTGGAATGGGAGTTGGAGTTGTGATTTTTAAAGATTACAGGTGCAGCAGCTCTTTTTGTGGGGGTTAAGAATGGGAAGTCGAAGGGATGCCCATCAATTGGGGAATGACTGAACATGTTGTGGTATGTGATCGTGATGGAATATCATTGTGCTATAAGAAATGATGGCTAGGATAGTTTCAGAAAAACTTGGGATGATTTATATGAACTGATGCAAAGTGAAGTCAGCAGAACCAGGAAAACATTATATGCAGGGTATGCAGCCATATTGTACCATGAAGAACTGAATGACTTAGCTGTTCTCAGTAATACAGTGATTCAAGACAGTCCTGAAGGACTCAAGATGACAAATGCCATCCACCTCCAGATAAAAAAAAGCGATGTGGTCTGAACACAGACTGTAGCATACTGTTGTTCACTTTCTTTTTTGCTCCAGTCTTCTTGTACAGAATTCCAGTAGGGAAATGTTTTACATGATTGCACACATAAAACTTTTATCAGAATGCTTACCTTCTCAGGGAAGGAAGAGGAGAGGGAGAGAGGGATAGAGCTTAGAACTCAAACTTCAAAAAATATATTTAAAATTGTTTTTACATGTAATTGGTGAAAAAATAAAATATTAAAAAAAGATTACAGTTGCACCCTTGAAAGGATGGTGTGCCAAAGGTGACCCAGGACATTAGGAATAGGGAAAACTAACAACATTTTCCACACGAGGACTCCATGAGTTAATATGGGATTCCCAACCTCTGAGTGGGACCGATTAATGACGAAGCTGATATGTCTCCTCTTCTCCCTGTCCCCTGGTATGTTCTGACCATATTGCGCCTGACCTTTTGTTGTAAATGCTCTTGGAGTAGCTCTGGCCACAGCTTAAAGAAAAGGCTATTTTCAGAGATCCCGGGAAAAGCCCTTCTTCCCCCCCGTACCCCAACTCCCTCTTGTTTGTCACGAATGAGATAATATTTGTAAAGTGCTTAGCTACGCTGTTCCTGGCACGTAGGAGGTATTCTTTACTGGCTTCCTCCTCCTCCTCCCCGTCCTAATTGCAGGTAAATCCAGTGACCACTGGGGCTCTGGTGGCCTTGCAGACTGTGGTTCCACACATGGCGCTGGACTGGCTGCCATACTATGCTAGGCTGGATGGATGGGGTTGGCTTCATGATTGTCAGAGAGTGAGAAGCCAAGGGAAAAGCCCCTCAGGGTTGATTGCATCTCTGCTGGCAATTTGAGTGTTTGGAATGTTGGTTGTACGGTAATAGCTGTGAAATCCAGTTAGACAAGTGGTCACTGTTAGAGTCCATGCTTGGCCCCTAGGTGGTGAGTACTCTGAGCCAAGGGAGAGAGGGTAGAGGAGGCAGGTGGAACCTTTCTTAGCTTAATGACCATTGGTTTTCTTTGCACTTGAGGTGTCTCTGGTGCTTAACGGGCCCTAGCCAGATCCATTTTGGGAGACAGCTGAGTCTTTAGCTCGCCATCCTCCCACTTGGAGCAGGCAGCCCAAGCTGACCTTTGATTAAAGTTCACTATACTGCTTTCGGCATCAAATAAGGGAGTATATTTGATGAATTTGTGTTAAGAAAATGAGGATTCCTGGTGTCTAGTTACAACTTTGCTGCTGAATTGATGAATTTGATTAAATGATTTTTGTTAGGTCTTTTTTTTTTTTTTTTGGAGGGGGGAGGGCTGGGCAATTGGGTTTAAGTGACTTGCCCAACGTCACGGGGCTAGTAAGTGTTAAGTGTCTGAGGCCGGATTTGAACTCAGGTCCTCCTGACTCCAGGGCTGGTGCTCTATTCACTGCACCACCCAGCCACCCCAATTTTTGTTAAGTCTTTAGTATGCCTGTAACTCCCTTTACTTCTCTGTTCCATGTTCTTTGCACCTCATACAAATGGATAGATAGCTGATGCTTACAGAGCATCTCAATTGAGGCGCCTCTTGGTTGCAAAGCCTCTCTGAGCTGTTCTGTGAAGAGCCCTGGAAGCTTGAACTGTTGAAATCAGGCCAATTTAAAAATGTAAGGCAAGGCAAGAATAATGCCCCTTTTCTTTATTCTGTTTAGCTCTTCTGTAGTTATGCCCATAGTTATGGCAAATAGGGAAGGAACAGCAGCATATAAACATGCTTGGCTGCCCTAGCATCTGAAGGGAAATTGCGAGCTAGTTCTGCTGCTTTCTGTACCTGCTCTCCCCATCTCTGTACTTGCCTCCCAGCTCTGCCCTCCTGTATCCCCCTGGCTCTCCCCTTATGTACTTCTCCCAGCTCTGCCCCTCTGTCATACCTCCTCCCTCAGCTCTCAATCCTCCTGCAACCCCCTCCCAGCCTTTCCCACTCTTCACTCCCTTCGGCTCTCCTCTCTTCTGCACTCCTCCACGGCAGTTCCCTTCTCTGCACTGCACACCACCCAGTGGCCTTTGAATTAGTGTGTTCAGTGTCATTCCAAGTGCCGAAGATGCTTGGATTCTGTATTTCATCCCTTTGGGAGATTGTCATAACAATTGATTGTGGCTCTTCGGGTGTCCTTTCCCCTTGTCTTGGCCTTTGGTCTTAGACTCAGCCCATTTATCCTGTGTGTTCTGGTGTCTTCTTTCAGACTCTGGTGGCTTGGAGCGTGAGGCAGAGCCAGAAGGCACTGAAGCCCTGGCTGGTGAGAAGCTCCAAGTTGGAATTCTGCTTAATCAGTGCTGTCAGACTGACTTTCTTTTTGCTCGGACTCGTATTAAACTAAAACTTATTAAACTTAGGTAGACTTACTCGTGCTGGTCTTGTGAGCCTGAGCCCACTGCTCTAATGTCCCTTCTCTGTTAGTGTAACTTGCCCTTTCATTTTGCCTCAAGGAAAATTGCAGGTTTTCCACATGATGTTAAACCAAGATTCTGGTGTAGTCAATAGCTTATTAGTCAGTAAGGCTGTATGATGCCTAGGCACCCAGAGAAAAGGAGTGTTTACTACTTAGGGATTCTAGTTAGTCACTCACTTTTGGAACCATAATTTTCCTGTTCTTGTCCATTTTTGATATACTTGAGGTATGTTAGCCTACCTTATGGTCAGCTGATAAAACTTGTGCTTAACATCCTCTGCCCTGAACGATCAGTAATCAATAAATACCCATTACTCAAGATTTTGTAATTTGCTGCAGTTCTTCTTTATTGACTGTAAGAAAGCTCTTTGGGGACTCCATGGAGTCTTTGACTACCCAGGAGTCGCGGGCCCCATTTATTGGCAGCTGCCAACTTTGCTAATAAATTGCTTGTACCTGGAACTTTGTAGCTTCAGTTTCTCAGTATCACAGATTTCCTTTGTGACAGTCACCGAGCCAGCCAGGAGGCTGAGTGCTTGCATTGTGGCCCTCAGGTGACCCTCTCTGAGGAGCTTCCTGGAGTGCTCTGGTAAAGAATTTCACCAAGGGACTTCTCTGGGGAGGACAGCCCTGAAGGTCAGACTCCCTCTTAAGCTCAATCCAGATTAATCTGAGCCAAGGTAAACCTTAAATGGGAGAATTTTACCAGCCTAAAGGGAGATAATTAGCCTATGTAATTTCTCCTGCAGGCAAAAGAATCCCTCTCCCACATAGAGCCAGCTTTATTTCCAGAAGGAGAAGTATTATCTCCCCAGCAAATAAGAGATCATAGGAAAATCTTTGACAACAAGACCTTGGCATAGATTTATAATTTTTTTTTTGGAGAAATACAAATTTCTTTTTTTTCTTTTTAAATTTATTTATTTACTTTTAAATTACAACACTCACTTCCATAATCCCTTGAGTTTCAAATTTTCTTCGCCTCTTCCCCTATGGGGGCATGCAATCAAATATAGGATTTACAAATGCCTTCACATTAAACATTAGTCAAGTTGTAAACAAGGATTATAACCAATGGAGTGAACAATTAAAAAGAAAAAAAACAAAAACAAAAAAAGAAAAAAGAGCAAGTAGTTTGCTTCAATCTGCACTCAGACTCTATGGTTCTTTCTCTGGGTATGGACATCCCTCTCCATCGTGAGTCCTTTGGAGCTGTCTTATAACCTTGCATTGCTGAGAGGAGCCCAGTCTGGCAAAGTCATCACAGATACAATGTATCTCTAATTATATACAATGTTCTCCTGGCTCTGCTCTTCTCACTCAGCATCAGTTTGTCTAAGTCTCTCCAGGTTATTATGAAGTGTGTCTGCTCCTCATTTCTTAAAGCACAATAGTGTTCCATTACATTCATATCACAACCTGTTTAGCCTTTCCCCAATTGATGGGTATTGCCTTGATTTCCAATTCTTTGCTGCTCCAAAAAAGAACTGCTATAAATATTTTTGTTCAAATGTGTCCTCTTCCCACTTCTGTGATCTCTTTAGGGTACAGCCCTAGAAGTGGTATTGCTGGGTCAAAGGGGATGCACTTATTTATAGACCTTTGGACATAGTTCCAGATTGCTCTCGACAATGGTTGGATCAGTTCACAACTCCACCAACAGTGCCGTAGTGTTCCAGTTTTCCCGCATCCTCTCCAGCATTTATCATTTTCCTGTTTTGTCATCTTAGCCAATCTGACTGGTGAGATGTGGTACCTCAGAGTTCTGTTTATTGGCTTTTCTCTAATCAATAGTGATTTAGAGCATTTTTTTCATATGCTTATAGATATTTTTAATGTCTTCCTCTGAAAACTGCCTGTTCATATCCTATGACCATTTATCAGTTGGGGAATGATTTGTATTCTTATAGATTTGACTCAGTTCTTTGTATATTTTAGAAATTAGGCCTTTATCAGAGACATTGGTTGTAAATATTCTTTCCCAGTTTCCCACTTCCCTCTTAATCTTGGTTACGTTGGCTTTGTTTGTACAGAAACGTTTCAATTTAATATAATCAAAATCACTATTTTGCATTTTGTAATGCTCTCTAACTCTTGTTTGGTTATAAAGTCTTCCCTTCTCCATAAATCTGACAGGTAAACTATTCCTTACTCTCCCAGGTTGCTCACAGTCTCAGCCTTTATACCTAGATCAGGCACCCATTTAGACTTGACTTTGGTGGACGGTGTTAGATATTGGTTTGTGCCCAGTTTCTTCCATACTGTTTTCTGGTTTTCCCAGCAGTTTGGGTCAGGTAGTGAGTTCTTATCCTAGAAGCTGAGGTCTTTGGGTTTATCAAACAGTAGATTGCTGTAGTCATGGACTGCTGAGTCTCATGTACGTAATCTTTTCCACTGATTCACAACTCTATTCCTCTGTCAGTACCAAGTAGATTTGATGACTGCTGTTTTATAATACAGATTGAATCAGGCCATCTTCCCTAGCATTTCTTTTCATTAATTCACTTGATATTCTGGACCTTTTGTTCTTCCAAATGAGTTTTGTTACTATTTTTTTAGCTCTATAAAATAATTTTTGGTAGATTGATTGGTATGGCGCTAAATATGTAAATTAATTTAGTAGAATTGTCATTTTTGTTATATTAGCTTGACCCAGCCATGAGCAGCTGATGTTTTTCCAATTATTTAGATCTGACTTTATTTGTGTGAAAAGTGTTTTGTAATTGTGTTCATAGAGGTCCTGGGTTTGTTTTGGCAGGTAGACACCCAAATATTTTATAATGTCTACAGTAACTTTAAGTGGGATTTTTGTTTCTATCTCTTGCTGTTGGATTTCATTAGAAATGCCAAGGATTTATGTGGGTTTATTTTATATACTGTAGATTTGCTAAATTCATTTATTATCCCAAGTAGTTTTTTTTTACTTGATTCTGTAGGATTCTCCAAGTATATCATCATATTATCTGTAAAGAGTGAAAGTTTAGTCTCTTCTTTACCTAATTTGATTCCTTTGATTCCTTTTTCTTCCCTTATTGCTACAGCTAACATTTCTAGCACCAAATGGAATCGGGGGGGTGATAATGGACATCCTTGTTTCACTCCTGATCTTATTGGAAATGTTTCTAGCTTATCTCCATTACATGTAATACTTGCTGATGATTTTAGATAGATGCTACTTATTATTTTAAGGAAGACTCCATTTGTTCCTGTACTTTCTAGTGTTTTTAATAGGAATGGATGTTGTATTTTGTCAAAAAGCCTTTTATGCATCTATTGAGATAATCATATGGTTTCTGCTAGTTTTGTTATTGGTATGATTGATTATGCTGGTAGTTTTCCCCATCCTTGCTTTCGTGGAATAAATCCTACCTAATCAAAGTGTATTATTCTTGTGATGAGTTACTTTAGTCTTTTTGCTAATATTTTCTTCAAAATTTTTGCATCTATATTCATGAGGGAAATTGGTCTATAACTTTCTCTGTTTTGTCTCTTCCCAATTTAGGTATCAGTACCTATCATTCTTTAAAGTAAAGTTACGTACGCTGACTTTTGGAAACAAAAGCCAAGTTCAGATAATAGAGATGTTGAAGTAAAATTTGTCATATTGAGTGACTTCCTTTTTTTCAATTCTAAAGGGTACAATCTAGTCTGAGATCAATATCATGATATTCCCTTGACAGTTTTTTCTTTTTGGTAAGGGGAGAATCCCAGTATCATTTCACTTAGGCAAAAAGGCTAGAAGGGAAGAGTTTTGATGCAGCTCTCCCAGCTAGCAGGGACTTGACTCCCTCCAAACTTCAGTAGGAATATGGGAGGAAGGCTGCCAGCAGGGACATAATTCCCTGGGCAGCAGTTTAGAGAAAATTCTCTTGGGTGTGCTTCCCAGGGAAATTCTTTTGTGGGGGAGAATCCCCCCCTTTTGGGGTGATGTCCCAGGAAAGCAGTTGGGTGTGGTAGTAATACTCCAAAGGACACCTCCCTGGGAAAGTTCCTAATATCTTGGAACCAGGGGAGATTCCTGGTTCAACAGGGTATGACCAAACAGTGTGCCCTTCAGCCGTGTGAGATTTGGTCTAAGACTGTGAGAGATTCAGCTTATAAATTATTTTGGCCCAAATGTGGTAGCTTTGATGACTGTGCTTTGAGGAAGTGAAGATCATCTATGGAAATCAAACTGGGAGGGGGAGACCCCTGTTCTGCCTGTGGAAAAGCCTGGACTAAGCCCTGATGGGAAACTCATTTGTGGCTTTGTGCAAGTTTCTCATACTGTGATTGCTTGTGTTCTGCCTGGGTGTCCAACGATGCCCAATACAGTCACGCTTGCTCTCCTGTTTCCCGTTCTGCAGTGATATGTCTGAGCTCAACCTTTTTTAGCAGCACCCTTTCCCTACCGGCTTGCCCTTGCCTGGATAAAGATGCAGAGCGCATGGACTGCCCTTTCCCGAGGGCCTGGTGAGAACCCACACTGATCTCCTAAGTCTTGCCACGGTTTCAGACTCAGTTCCCTTCATGGGCGCTGCTGCCCTGCAGCCCCTTGATAATTTTCTGGCGGTGCCTGTTCTTGGGATCTGCCTGGAAGACGGCCACCATGTTCTCCTCCAGCTTCTGCAGAGAGGCCAGGACGTCTCCAGATCTGATGTTTGGAGGCGCCTTCCCTGGGTGGAAAGGTGTCTGCTGGCAGGTGAGAGTTCATGGTCCCTCATTTTGACTCACGGAAAGTTACATGCTTTCCCCAGGATGCTCAGCTAAGATACTGATGGATAGTAATCCATAAGCTTGTGTCAGCCCAGCAGCCCTTGCCAGTCAGAGAAGAGGAGCGTTTGCTCTGTCGGGATTCCAGCCCCCGTTCCCAGACGCACGACGTCCCTGTTCTTGTCTTGCTTCAAGATAAGTGAGGTATGTTAACCCACCTTGTAGTAAACCAGTATGACTTGTGGTTGGCATCCTTTGTGCCAGCCAATCAGAAAGCAGTGAGCACCCACGCTATCCAAGACTTCACAGTTGCCTCAGTTCCTTTTTACCCATTTATTGGCCATTGCTCATAAATTGATCTTGCCTAAGTTCCTCACTGTCCTAGAGTTACATGGTGACCCAGGAATGGCCTGATGTGGGTCCTGACATTCTCCAGGAATAATTGCTAAGCTGGCCAACCAGGGTTGAGTATCTTAGTCTGAGACAGTGCAGTCCAGTGCGGAGAGCCCAGGACTGGAGCCAGGAAGGCCTGGACTCAAGCCTTGCCCCTTCATTGCCTCTGTGACCAGAGGCTTCATTTGTCTCTGCCTTGGCTTCCCCACCTGCATGTAGAGGACTTTGATAAATCCACAGCACGAATGCCAGTTGTCATGGTCATAGTGAGATGCAGATGGGGCAGAGCCATGAGGTTAGATCCCTTAAGCTCTCTTCTGAAAACAGGTTCAGTAGAATCCTTAGGCATTAATATGGTGGAATAGAATTTGGTGCCTCCCCTGGCATCCTCATGGATGCCTTCTCGTGATGGGGAAGGACATTGGCTTTCAGAGGCCCTTCCAGATCCCACCAGACAGGGCAGGCTTTATGTCTGGGCCTGGGGATGGACTGTGTGTCTTTCATCCATGGACCTCCTCGCTAAGACAGTCCAAGGATTTGCTTTTGTCAGCTATGGACAGGACTCTCCAAGATTCTTCCCTGAGTTGTACAAATGCCAGCTGTTGGTGTTGGGGCAGGGAACCCTTACCTTAAGAAATCTCCAGTCCAGTTTTGGCCCCAGAATAGGAGGCTTGCGGAGGCGTCTCGGGCTGCCTCAGGAGGCAGTGGTTTTATTCCCTGGTAGAGGCTTCAGAGCAGAGGCCCAATTCTCTCTTCCACGCACTGCCCTATGGGCACCAATGCCTCCCTCCTAAGTTCCCCTCTGGCTCTGAGATTCTTGAGGACAGCACCTTGATTTCTGCTCTGCATTGTACTTGACTTGGGAGCGTTCCCCAAGCAGAAAATTGAATCTGAAGCTCCGTGCGGGTAGGGAATGCCTTGGGTTTGCCTTGGCTTTCCCAGAACCTAACACAGTGCCTTGCACATGGGGCTTGCTAAGTGCTGACTGGCTTGGGCCTGGTTGTCACCGACTCTGCCCCCAGCTTCACTCCTGTCCTTGCCCAGAGCAGGGCCTTTTAAAGCTATTGTTGCCTTTTGTTTTAATCCCCCACCCACCTCCCCAGCCCCTCTCCTAGAATCTCCGCCTTCCTCCCCCCAAGGAAGAAATGCAGCTAAGTGAAGCTGAGCAAGAGAAGGACATGGCTGGTGGGCAGTGTCCACGCCATCCCTCTAGTCTGCTCTCTTTTTTCCAAGGAGAGGGAGGTGGTCAGTTGTATCCTCTGTTCCACTGGACCTAGACTGGCCCCACAATCACAGAAGCTGAGGAGGAATCCGCTTGACCCCCTCATCACCGGGGTAACTGAAGTGGCCCAGCTTGCCCTTGGAGAACTTTCATAGTTAGCAAGCGTTTAAAAAAAACCGAAACCAAGTTTTGACTCGTGGAGCTATTAGGCTGCTGCCACCCTGAGATCTCTGTCAGCCAGATTGCTGGAGCATTCTACCAGTTTTTGATAGCACAAGTTGGACCGTTTTATATTTGTAATTCTGCTGCCAGGACTGCTGTTAGAATCACTGTCTTTGGACTGTGACCCCCAAGTTGAGGGCTGCCTCCTGGGATGCTCAGGACAAACCTAAACCTTCACATATTTGAAGACAGCCTTAACTATGTCTCCTCCTCCATCTTCCCCACCTCCGTGTCTTCTCCAAGCTCCACATCCCAGCTTCTTCAGCCTTTGCTCATTCACCATCCTGGTGGCGTTCCACCAGGCTCTCTCTCATGGGGCACCAACCTTCCTTATCGGTGTTACCCAGAACTCGTTTCTCCAGCTGTGCTCTGAACTGGGTAGGGGACAGCAGGATGCTGACTTCCTGATTCCTGGCATTGGGCCTCTCTCACTGTCACTTAAAATTACATTAGCTCTCTTGGCAGACGGATCCCACTGTTCTTTCTAATTAGGCTTGGAGTCCACTATGCTCAGTGGGTCTTTTCAATCAAATGTCTATCTAATCACACCTGGATTTGACTTTGATTTGTTCTCAACCCATGTGTAAGATTTTACATTAATTCCTATTAAACTTCAGTGAATTAGGTCTGGCCCACTGTTCTCGTTTATCAGAATCCTTGTGACTCTTGACTCTGCCTTTCCACATGTTGGCTCCTGCTCTCGGTTCTGTGTCTTCTGCAGACCTGAGAAGCATTCCCACCTGTGTCTTTCCCTCATCATTGCTGAAAACATCAGATAATCGTGCACAGTTCCTGGGACACTCCGCCGGAGACCTCTTTGAAGTTGACATTGAACCATTGTTGAGTATTTCCTGGCTTTACTCAGTCACCAGGTTTCACTTCTAGCCGATTGTCTTGTCTCCTAGCTCACGCCTCTCCATCTTTCTGGTAATAAAAACACTGTGTCCTTGGTCACATTTTGGTAATATCTTGCTTCACTTTGTCTGCAGCATTCCCAATCTCCCTTGTACAGTAATCCTTATCACAAAAAGAAATCAGGTTAGTCTGGTGGTCTTTTCTTAATGAAGCTGCCATATTGGCTCTTTTCCTCAGTCTCCCTTTTTCAATGTGCGCTAACCATTCGCTTAATCACATGGTTAGCATTTTGGCAGTGCCCGGCACGTTACAAGTTTTACTTCTCCTTTTTGAAAATTGGGCAGATGTTTACCCTTCTCCATTCTTGTGCTGCCAGAGTCTTTCACAAACCAGTCACAATGGTTTAGTCGCCAGTTTTCACCATCAGTGGGAAAGTCAAGCCTGGTGACAGGAGAGGTACGGACGCTTGGTTGACTCCTCATGAGGCAGGGGGGCCTCCTGGAGGAACTGACCCATCAGAAGAGAAGCCCAGGGACAAAGGTATCTTCCTGGGTGGGAAGGCTGCAGGGGAATGGGAAGCTTCTGTATCCTAGTTTTCTCATTTATGCAATGGTGATAATGGAATCTGCGCTGAATACCTGTGGGAGTCTCTTTGAACATCCAATGAGATGTGGTTGCTCAGAATCATTTTAGCACCATAAATAATAATGTTTTATTTGTCATGCAGTGGTTAAGCCAGTACTTGTCTCTGCTTCTTCGTGTATTCTAAAACAGTGGCCAAGAAGGAGACCCTGAGCCAGCTCCCTTTCTGGAGCATTTGATGGAATTAGAAACCCAAGAGCCCCTGTTCCCGCCTTTTGGGATCCTGGGCCTCCTTTGAGTTCCAGCACAGCCTTCCGTGTGAAGCCCTCTGGATCCCCCCTTTTGAGTGCCTGCCCCCCCCAGGTCCCCGTCTTCACTCTGTCTGTCACATTCACTTTTCTGTGAAACCATCGTTTCCCCTGAGAGAACTGAATTTCCATGAGGGCAGGGTTTGTATCCCTTCATATCCCCAGTTCTTGGCATAGACTCCGAGAAACTGACCAATGCTTCTTGAGCCATTGGTTGGTTTTATTTGGCCACCACAGTGACCCTGTGAGGCAGGTGCTCTTGTTATATACTATTTTGATAGCTGAGGAAACTGAGGCTGAGACACACTAGGTGATTTCTCCAAGACTATGCAGCTAGTAACTGCCTGAAGTGAGACTCACAACTAGGCCTTCCTGACTCTTGTGCCAGCGCTTTCTTTCTCCACCATGGGACAGAGCCCAGCTTTAGGTGATAGCATCCACAATCTGCAATGCAGATGGTGGCATCTGAGATAGCCTTTGGCCCAGTCTGGAAGGTGGGGCATCATCTCACTGTCTGACCACGGGGCACGAAGCACCCTGAGAATCCCTTCTTGGGCTTGAGTTTCTGCTGCTTTTCTAGGTATCCATCTCCCATACCTGATCTCTGGCCCTCTCTTGGCTCCCTTTCTCTGAATCTGTTCTGCAGCCTGGGATTGACCTTGTTTCTGAGCTGGAGGGAGGCCTTGTTTTCCCCAAAGCTGGTCCTCACCTCAGCATCCCGCATCCCAGCCACCAGCTTTGGCTTATGACCCTGAAATGCTGAGCAGCGTCCTGCCCATGGCCTCAGCTCCCTCCCCAGCTTTAGGGCCTTCAGACCATCCCATGGAACCTCTTCAGCCTCACTGAAGGTGGGACCCATCCATCCTTGCCCCTATCAGTGGTCAGGGTCGTGATCGTTATCTGATGCTCCTCCTCCAACTCCTGTTGTAGAGTGGAGGAGAACAAGAGGAGAGGAGGAATTGGAGGAAGTATGAGAAGGGCATGATTCATCTTCTCCTCCTCCACGTGGCTGCAGAGGCCATTTTGAAGCCTTTAGAAAGCCAGATGGTATTCTGAAACTTTGAAAAGGGGGAAAAATGGACTCTACCGTTACCCTAAAAAAATGTGTATGTGTGTGTATTTAATTTTGAATTTAAATGGCAAATAAAATTAAAGCCAAGATTTTACTTGAAACCATAAATATATTTTTTAAATTAAATTTTATGTTTCTTTTTAGTTTACGTCATTCATTTCCAAAAGATTTTGAGTTAGAAATTTGTCCCCATCCCAAAACAGCCATCCCACTGTATACTCCCTCCCCCAGTCTACTCTCTCCTATATCCTTCCCCCAACCCTCCTCCAACTTTCTGTAATGGCAATTAATTTAGCAGGTGCTTGGTCCTTAGTAACTAAGGGCTAAGTACTTTTGTGAAAGAGGCAGAGGGTTTGAACTGTCTCTTGGTGCTGATGTGGCAGGAGGGGGTTGACTGAGACAGGAAGCCAGTGTGTGTGTGTGTGTGTGTGTGTGTGTGAGTTCCAGGGACAGAGAATCGGAATCAAGAATTTTCTTCCTGGCCAGCTCCTGGTGGAGAAAAAATTGTGGAGACTGAAGCCAGCTGACAGAGAGAGAGAAGGAGAGAGTTTCTCTCCCAGCATCTGGAAGCTGCCTGAGAACTGAGTTGGAGTTTTTCTTGAAACCAGAATCTGGTGAAGGCTGAAGTTGCTGCCTCCTGGAAGGCTGAGATTTCTTCTGGGTCCTAGGGCTAGCCAATTGCTGGAGGACTGAAGAAGCATGACCACAATAAACCTTTGTTTGTGGCTTGGTTGATGCTTCAGTTCCTGGCAACAGAAGTTGTGAAGGGTTTGAGAAGTGCTGGAACCTATAAACTTCAGTATGTAGCAGGAACTGCCTGGAGGACTGGACAAGGAGCTGAGAGCTGTCTGCCTCTGAATCCAAGTGACCGTTTGGATTCAGGTAGGAGCAGGAACCATGGAAGGGCATCCAGGAAATCAGAGAGACCGCTGCGAGTCAGGATGAAGAAAAGGCCTCCCCTTGGATGCCTGATGAAATTGAAGTTTACTAGACACCAAGGGGTGGAGGATTTGTGTGATTTTTGTGTGTGTGTATGTGTGATTGTATTTGTGATTAACCAATTCTGATTGCTAGATAGGTGACTGATTAAGTTAATCTATGATTTGCCCCACGAGTGGAAGACTGTTTATTGTATTATGAGATGGCAAAATGATGGAGTGAGCAGGCAAACCTCCTTAGGGAAACCAGATATTGTTCTTTTGTTCTCTGTTCTTAATACTGTGGCTGCTTTGGTGAAAACTCTGTGACCTTTTTAAATGTTAAGCTGTTGTGAACACTATATTATGATTTTCTGTGATAAGATGTAATGTTGTGAATATTAATATTATGATTTGTTGTGAATGTTTGCCTTGATTTGTAATAGAATAAATGGAGTGTTCATTATACTATGTAATCCGAATCTTAAAAGCTGTTCACAGTAGCATTCTTTTGATAAGCTGCTTGTGCATGGTGTTACGCATTCCAGTTGGGCAAGATGGATCTCCCTACCCTAGTGCCTGTATATCTTATTTCCCAGTTGCATGTAAATAATAATAATAATAATAATAATAATAAT
Organism: Pseudocheirus occidentalis; assembly: GCA_028646575.1. Lineage (NCBI taxonomy): Eukaryota > Metazoa > Chordata > Mammalia > Diprotodontia > Pseudocheiridae > Pseudocheirus > Pseudocheirus occidentalis. The sequence goes on along the minus strand of CM053598.1, from coordinate 4,617,025 downwards.
AATAATAATTATTATTATTATTATTATTATTTTAAAAAACGTTTCATTTTACAATTTTGAATTCCAGATTCTTTCTCTTCCTTCCTCGTCACCCACCCTTACTGGGAAGATAAGCAGTTCAATATAGATTGTGTATGTGTAGTTACACAAAATATTTCCATAGTGGCTATATTGTGAAAGACTGACTATATTTCCCTCCATCCTATCCGCCCCTCTCACTTGTTCCATTCTCTACTTTGTCCCTGTCCTTTTTCAAAAGTGTTTACTTCTAACTACCTTCTCCCCCATTCTGCCCTCCCTTCTTTCATCCCCCCTCTCCTCCACTTCCCCCCTACTCTCCTGTAGGGCAAGATACCCAATTTAGAGTGTATGCCATTCCTTCCCTAAGCCAAATTCAATGAGAGTAAAGTCGCCCCTTTCCCCTTCCTGTTTTTTCCCTCCATTGTAACAGTTATCCTTTGCCTCTTCTATATGAGATAATTTACCCCATTCTGTCTCTCCCTTAAGTTTCCTAAGGTATAATTATCATTTTTCCATGTTGGCATGTAAATGGTTCAACATGATAAGTTCCTTATGATTTCTTTCCCATGATTACCTTCTCATGCTTGTTGTGTTTGAGTGTCAAATTTTCTATTCAGTTCTGGTTTTTTCATCAAGAATGCTTGAAAGTCCTCCACCTCATTGAATGACCATATTTTCCCCTGAAATGTTATAATCAGTTTTGCTGGGTAGGTGATTCTTGGTTTTAATTTTAGCTCCCTTGATCTCTGGAATATTGTATTCCAGGCCCTTCCTTCCCTTAATGCAGAAGCTGCTAGATCCTGGGTTATCCTGATTGTGTTTTCACAGTATTCAAATTGTTTCTTCTTAGTAGCCTGTAATATTTTCTCCTTGATCTGGGGACTCAAGAACCTGGCTATCACACTCCTAGGAGTTTTCATTTTGGGATCTTTTTCAAGAGGTGATCAGTGAATTGAAACCATAAATATCTTGCTTTTACTTTTTAGTAAATTCAGCATTTCACTTCTTCAAGAGGCCTATTCACTGAGTGGTCACTGCTTCACTCAAAGACAGAACCTGAAAAGATCTTAGCCTAAAGGTGCCCTGTGTCACTTAAATCCAAGTCAGCTGAAAGTCACATCATCACCCCCTGATGTCCTCATTCTCGGAGAGACCATGACAAGCCACACAACCGCAAATTCAATGTGTAGCTTTAAAAACTGTCCTGCTTACCTGTCATTCCTTCTGGAGCTCTCCTGCTTTTTCTGTGCGTTTTGAGAAAATTGTTTCAAGTAGTCATCCCTTCCTTCTTTCCTTCTTTCCTCCCTCCTTTCCTTTTTCTCTTTTTCCCTCCCTTCCTTCCTTCTCTCTTTCCTTCTGATGGGGTACAGGCTCTGGGAAACACCTTCAACTCTCCTTGAATCTTCCCACTTCAGGAATTTGCATGAGAACTTAAGCCTTTCATTATCACCAAACCCAAATCTCAGTTGCTATCCTAGCCCCCCTTTGTCCAGCTACTTCCAATCCTTTTTCCTCCCAAAATACCTATTCCCAAGTTTTGTTACCCTTAGACTAGCCTAGCCCTCCATTGTGTGCCCTCTCCAGGCAGCCTCCAGTGGCTTTCCACCCTCCATCTCTCTTTGCCAGAGTCTGAGCTCATCGACTCCTCCTGCAGACCACCCCTGGAGCCCTCCCACAGTCTTTGTGTGCGTAAGCTCCATCTCCCCTCCATGAGGTGGGCAAGAGCGGCCTGGCACGGCCTTGCTCTGTGCCGGGTTACTCTGGCCCACTTGCCCAGCGCGAGCGTCACAGATGGCGAAGCTGGGTGTTGCTCTACTTTGTCTGAGAGAAGGCTTGAGGCGGATTCATCCAGCAGGTCTCGGGTGCCCACAGCCTTGAACCTCAGCCCTTTATGGTTCCCTGATCTCCACCCTCCCTCTCTCCCCTCCTTCCCCTTCCCTGGCGCAGCGCACAGAGCGCCAGGCCTGCAGGCAGGAGTATTGGATTTCCGATCTGGCCTCAGACACTTACTGCCTGGGGGCCCTGGGCAAGTTGCTTCATCGCGTTTGCCTTGTTGTCTTCATCTGTAAAGTTAAGGCAGCGGCGTCTACCCCGTGTGTCTTCCATGGAGAAGGAAAGGCCTGTTTGTGCCTGTGACTGCTGTCCGCTAGGCAGCTGCTCTCGTCACGTTGAATCTGAACTGGTTCTTCTAGCTCGGCCATCAGCCCTCACCGTAGAAACTTGCTACAAATCTTTTTTCTTGGTTATCTGCCATCCCCTGCATTCGTTCTGTCAGGGCTGAACCCTCTGCGGCTTTGCAGCGGCACGCGCTCCTCCGTCTCCGTGATCCCCCTCCCAGATTCTCATCTGACGACGAGCCTTGCGCTGCTGCCCTGCCTGCGGTTGGAAGGGGCTGTGACCTCCTTGCTCCTCAAGTGCGTCCGTGACGTGGCCTTGCTCTGGCCCAGAAGCCCTTTGGAGCGTCGGCTGGCGTGTAGCGTGAGAGAGAGACTGTTCTGAACCTAGCTTCTGCCAGATTGCTTTGTGCATTCCAGGCCGTTATTGGTGAATGGCTGCTGCGTCAGCATCTCTCCTCGGACCGGACAGAAGGACGCCGCGTCTTCTTGCTTCTGCGTTATTTGTGACTGATCGGTTCTTTCCTCTTTTCTTAACAGGTTGCTGAGAAGGATGGGAAGTCAATGTAGAATGAAATTCAAACTTTTGGAAAGCCCTTTGGGAAGAATAGAAATTTCTGGCTGTGAAGCTGGGGTGCACAGAATAAAGCTTCTGGACAAAGTGATTCAAAGCCCTGAGTAAGTAGATGGACCCTGACTCCGGAGTCTGACGTTGCAGAGGGAGTGGGCTAATTGTGGTTCACATCCCAGCTTTCTGGGGGATCCCAGCAGCGAAGGGGGAATGTGGCCTGATCTACAATGCAGTGGAATTAAAAGCGAAGTCCTTGGTTTGGTCTGGAAAGGTCAACTTCTCCCATTTAATGTGGAGACAGCCAGCTTAGGCTTTAGTGGTCCGGACCAGCAGGGGCTCGGGTGGCCACCAGAGATGATGGGGAACTTGAGTTCTATTAAAAGAGACCTGGCATGTGGGCTGGTGTGGGTCAGCTGGGTTTCTGGCCCCCCTGCCCCTTGGGAGTCCTGTGTTCTGCTCTGGGTCCTCCATTTTAGCAGGAGCCAACACCCTGGAGAGATAAGACCTTAGAATCATGCTGCGTGGAATGGGCCAAGAGGGTCGTAAGAGAACAAAGGCTTGAGCAGATGTGGCAGCAGCCTGGGCAGCAGTGGCTCAGCTGGCTTGACCCTGGAAGGAAGAAGAAGGGGTGATGGGTAGGCTTTGTGGGACGTCCCACATGGGCTCCACATTAGACAAAACTGCCTAACGATGAGGACTTCTGAGATGTAGATAGGAAGTTTTTAGGGGGGAGTGAGGCCGCGTGTCCGGGAGATGTTCCGTGGAGTCTGGGGTCAGGAGAGGAGGAGCCGGCTCTTTCTTCAGGTAGGGCTAGATGCTTTTTGAGGCACTTTCCAGTTTTGTGCTTTTGAGTTGTGGAACCCCAGAGGACTTCCAAGGCAGCAGACTCCCAGTCCCTTCCTCCTTCAGCCAGCCACAGCGGAGGGGCCGAGCCCTGGGTCGTTCGGGGCGGGGGGGCGGGGAACGTCCAGACAGAAGTGCATTATATATAACACAGGGCCAGCTCACTCCCAGAAGGATTCCCTGCACTGCTCTCTCTTTTTATTTTTCTTCTCTTTCCCATGAAAGCTTCTCCCTTCCCTTAAACTCCGGGAAATAATCTATGGTGAGCAGCCCCCTGTCTTTTGGAGAAAGTCTGACTTTAGAAAAAGTTTATCGATTGTGAGCATGCGGCTCCGTCAGGAATCACGCGGTGGGCGGCTCCTCAGGAGGCGGGCATCTGGGACCACTCTTGCTTTTGGAAAAGAAGCGAATCCGTACTGCCTGGGCTTTGTTTAAGTTTTCTTAGTGAGTTTTGAACTCGGCTAGCAGATCTCGGAGCTGAGAGGCTCCCCCTTCCCCAAGCTGTTATTAGGGTTCTGTGTGCTTCTGCTGGTCCCTGCTTCTCACCCGGACTCTGGCAGGCGGAAAAGGATGAAATTTCATCTTCTACATGACTTTAAAGAGACTTCTACTCTCTAGGAGAAAGCACTTTTTTTGAGCGATTTCCACTATATTTTTCTAATCGTAAAGACCTAAAAATTTTAAGGCTGTCCGTAAATGTTTGTGCTGAAATGTAACATTTGATCTCCCCCATTCATTGATGGGGAATAGTTGTTAAAATCTTAGTTCTCATTATTTCTGAAAGGAGGAGGAAAAAAACCAGCAGAAACAAACCCACATCCTTTCTTGCTCAGTGTTTGCCTTAACCGGCTAATAAACACAATGCCAAGGACATTAGATGAAGAAAATACAGAAGAAACATAAAAATTGATTTTAATGGACCCCTGTCAGAGAGAGCCATAATGAACACAAGTGCAGTAATAAATATTGGTCCTCCACTCCAGTGTCGAGATTTTTCCTGTAGAGTTGCATGTTACAATCAATAGCCTATTTTTTTTACAGCAAAAATGAGCAAACCTTTGAAATATATGAATACACAGTTCTCAATTTCTATGAAAGCAATCTAGCTGCTGTGCTTAAAAAACACCTCACGGAGCAAATCATCTGTCTGGGAAGCTCTCAACTTTGTCTGTGGGCGGGCAGGTAGGCGGGCAGGCGCTGGTGCTGCGCAGCCAGTCAGGCTGGGGGGAGCCTTCACCCACGGGAGGTGACTTCAGGGACCATTGAAAAGAAGACATTGTTCCTTAGCCCCCAGCAGACCCCGCCGATAGGGAGCTCACCACCGACACCAACACGCAGCATCTGGCTGCAGGAAATGAAGGGCATTTTTAAGGCAATAATTTAATGGGACTTTTTAGTTTTCTGAAGAGCCTTTCAGTCCCCCAAGCATGTATTAAGCACCTTTTGTGTGGCAGTTGCTCAAAGCTAGAGAGTCAAAGACAATTCAGTGTACATTTATTCAGAGCCTACCTATATATCAGGCACTGTGCCAGACGCTAGATATCCAGGAGGGAGACAGAAAGAGCACCCTGCCTCCAAGGAGCTTTCATTTTAGGGAGAGGGCTCAAGGGTGTTGAGACACAGGATGTCATAGAGTGGAATTTTTCAGGAGCAGAAGTGGTAATAATTGATGAAATCAGGAAAAGGAGTCTCATTGGAGGTGGGTGTGGAGTTGAACCTGGAAGAAAGATGGGGATTATATAGTAAAGAGACTGCTTGCCATCTGTGGTTCATGTTGGAAACTGGTCTGGGTTCCAGTCAAGGTGTGTTTTTGTTTTAAATAAATGAGTGACTCTGTTTGCTGGGCAGACGTTGCTCTGTGCTCAGGAGCAAAATCCCAACAAGAGTGAGTGGAGGAAGCTTTCAGTAACTGGGGATGTTGGTAAGTGTGGGATTGGCTTTTCCATATTGGGATTTATGCTCCTGAACAAAGACCATCAAGAATTTGAAAAGCAGCCTCTTGCTGCTGTTCCCAGACACTGGGAAGAACGTTATTTTGTTCTGGTGACGTTGAACCTGTGGAGAGATTCGGTGACTTTTGGGGAACCTCCGGCCCCTGAAGCTGTGGGGGGGGGGAACCCTTTTTGCTATCTTGGAAGGACATGCATTTGAATGTGAGCCCCCTCAGGGCAGGGATGGTGTTTTTGCCTTCTTTAGGAATCCTCTGAGGAGTGCACAATCAGTACTTGTGACCTGATTATGAGCTGGAGCAGTGACAAAGTCACGTGTGAGATTTCTAACTCCCCCCCCCCCCCATACTCCCCCCAGAGTTTTGCTAAGGAGAGGCCCCCACCAGTTCCTCTCCCTGGGACACAAGGAGAATGAAATCCTTATTTTTTTGTGCCTTTTACAAATAGTTTACAAATACTTTTTTTACAAAAAGTCCAAAAGTTTCTGAGTTTAAAACTATATAATATTCCAGACTGGATTAGCCTCATGGTGATTGCTTTGGAATTCGTGGTCTCTCAGATCCATCAGTGAATGGAAATTGGTCAGTTCGTTTCAGTTTTGTGTGTTTTTGCTTCTTCTCATACATGGAGCTTCCGGACTTCATGAGGCCTAGCTTCTGTTGGTTTTGGGTTTGGTTCAGTTTTTAATTACAGCTATTGGTCATGTAGCATGTGAAGGGAGGTGCTCTGTACTGGCCATAGTCCAGGTGTATGCAGACCCATTAAACCCAGCCACCTTTTTTGTGATCTTCTTCATGGATTTCTACCCACTGAAGACTTCCTTGGATCGGACCAAGCTTCTTTCCCAGAACACGGGAAGCATTTGTCTTTTGGACTGAGGCAAATGCTCTGATTTCACCATCCTGCCTTAGGAACGGTAGGCTCTGAAGCCGTTTAGAAATGGGAGTCTGTGGCGGATGGGTGAGGGCTGGCCGGGCCGCCGTCTTGTCTGATGGGCACGTGGGGCAGAATTTCCCACAGGCCAGAGGGAAGGATCACCGGAGCTGACCCATGAGAGAGGGCTGTTAAGGGTGGCTGGGGCAGAGCGACAGACTGAGCCGGACATGCATCACCCAGGTAGTGGCACCTGGAAGCCCATTTTGTTTTAATGGTTGATGACTTGTATTTTTTTCTGGCCTTCATTTCTGCTTGGTTCTCACTGTCATCCACTCCCCATCATACAACCGTCACACAGAAGAGGAAGAAGCAGAAGAAATACAGCAAAGCCAGTCAGTGGATTGGAAAAAGCAAAGTTGGAGAGCGGCGCTGTTTCCTCCCGCGGTCCTCTGAGCCACGCTCTCCCCTCCGCTCCTTGGCACCTTTGTGATGAGCTAGCCCTCCTGTGCTTGTTCCCTGGCTCCACTCGCTTCCTTCAGGATCAGTCTGGGTAAGTCTTCTCCTTCTTCTCTGTCACAGATGCACCCCTTGGTCTAGCTATTCTCTCCCACTTCGAGAAGGGGAGCCACGGCATCACTCGTTGAAATTGAGAGCTTATTCTCATGGTGCCATTTTAGGACTGTGGAGCCCTGGCCTAGACCAAGCCCCTTCCACGGCACCCAGTAGCTCATGTTAGAATTGTTTCCAGGAGTCACGTGAGTGACAACCCACATTTACACGTCGCTTTAAGGTACAAAGCGTCGACTTGTTTATCTCTCTGCAGCCTCCCTGTTGACATGATTCTCAATTACAGACTTTTTTGGTCTTTTAATCTTCTATATTTTCCCCCCATATCCCATCCCCAAATGTTTCCAGAGAGCTGTCTCTTAAATCAAAAACTTTTGAAATAAGAATAAAGAAAAGCTGTTCAGTCAGACTGATCAACAAGCACATCAGAAAACAACCCAGCAGACCCCGAAGCCCCAAGCTGACATTCTCTGCAGTCCCAGCACAGGCACCCTCGCCCTTCTTCAGGCTGGGCCCGCGTCTGCTTCGACCCCTTGCATTTCTCAGTGCCAATGCTGGTGACTGTTTGGTGGGGTTCCTTCCATCCCTTTATGGTCCTGTAGTCATTGTGTGTGGCTGTCTCAGCGCCGTTCCCTTCCCTCTGTGTCAGGTCACATAAGCTTGTGCTTCTCGATATTTGTTATTGGTTTTAAAGACTCACCGGTAGTTCGGCCTCATGCCCAAGATCCTTCCCTAGAACCAGGAGTTTTATCTCCCTAGAAGCAGCTCCTGTTCAGTTGCCTGCACCCTAATGTGGCACTGGGCTCATCAGTATACCCTGAATGAATCAGACAAATCAGGAGTAGTCAGAGTGGCTCTAGCAGGGAGTGGTGAAGTAGAGGGCCGGGAGCCACAAAGGCCTGGGTTCAGGTCCTGCGGTGATCCTGTGTGAATCTGGGTAAGTTATTCAACATCTGGGAGCTCCTCTCACACTGGGATCAGGTGTCAGCCTGTGTTGGTGGAAGCAGTGACATCACAGGTCCGGTGTTTGTCCCTTTTGAGCCAATAATGCTAGCGTCCAGTCTGAACTCCTCGCTGCTTCCATGGAGGAGCCCTGCTCCTCAGCCGGCATCCAGAGGCCGTTGGCCTGAGTTTTTTTGCAGACGACGGTGGCAGAGGCACCACCCTGTCCTTCAGCCCCTCTTCCAGTCTTGGGGAACACTCCTCACTTTGAGCTGTCCTAGGATGAGCTTGGCCAGGGCAGAGATATTTATTGCTACCTTCCAGTGTGCTGCTGAGTTACAAGCCCAGTACTTTACTGTGGCAGCCTCCTCCCTGAACCCCCATTTTTCCACCACTGACACCCTCCTGTGTGTGTCTGCTTTCTCCAGTTTCAGTGCTTTTGTAGGATAAAATGGCTGCGGCCTCCTCCCTGAGCGCAATTCCTCCTCCTCACCCATTTGTCCGTCCGTGGCTAAGTACTACAAGACAGAGCGCTTCATTGATTTTTCCTTGCGCTGATTCTATTACCTGTTCATATTCTGAATCAGAAAGAGGCTTGCTCAGAGACTGTCTCCTGGGCACATGAGATGATGCTCCTCATAATTTAGAAACTTCCTGCTGGCCTGAATCTCCACTTATTGACAACAGCGTTCTAGAAAAATCTGTTCTGCTTGGGAATGCCGGGCCGGTTTTCTTCCCGGTCTGTAGGCAGCCTCTCGCCTTGTCCCTAGAGAAGGGACAGAATTTGTCTGTTGCTTATATGGTGGGTGGGAGGCTTGGCTCTAAGACTGATGATGTGGATATTTTGATCAAGCGGCTCTTGGGCAGTGAGGATGGTCATTTAGGGCTGCACTGGAAGGCCATTGTCCATCAGCAGGCATTTATCAGTGTCCTCCAGGTACCAGGCCCCATTCTAGGAGAAAGATGGAGAATGGAACTGTCCTTAGTGATGAGGGGCCATTCTTAGGCAGGGGACCCCGTTTTCCCTGTAAATCAATGTCCATCGGATACACAGCAGTACCAGGTAGCTTGGGAGGGGGACGCTAGCAGTGAGGGGGCCAGGAGAGGCCTCTCGTGCAGAAGAGGATGCCCGAGCAGCCTTGGCAAGGAGGGATTCGCGCTATGAGGGATTCGCCAAGCTTGGAGAGGAGTGAGGTTGGGTGTGGGGAACGTTGGGGCCAGTCGGCCTGGAAGAGGCAGGTTGGCCAGGCCTTGAAAAGCTAAACAGGAGTATTTATTTGCGTTTGAAAGTGGTCCTTGCTCTCACCCTTGCCATAGAGAAATCTCAGTGGTAGGACACCACAGATCAGAAGATCATCAGCTAAAACCAGTGTGTAGCACCCAGCCCCTTCATCAGAAGCATTTTGTTCATCATTCCTTAAAAAACACAAACAAATATGTTTGAACTTTGGGGGGCATGACTGAAAAAAGAGCAAACAAAGAAGTCTGCAAACAGGAAAGGAGGGAGCGGAAAAGAGCCGGAGCAGCCTGGAGTCTTTGTCAACCTTGCTTCATGCATTTCCTGCCTTGTGGCATTGGGCAGGCCTCTTCCCTTCATACTCATTGGTTTAGGGTGGGGGGAGGCTGGGCAGACCTTGGCATGGTGAACACTTGGGAGGGATTGTCAACAACACAAAGAGGCCTTTTCCCCTCCTTGTCTTCAGCTTGCTAGTGGTGGATAGGGTGGAGGGAGTCCAGGTGGGAAGGGGCCTCCGGGGCCATCTGTCCTGAGCCGACCCCAGCGGGACAGGGGCTGGAGTCACCAGGGACTTCTGCCTGGAGGCCTCCGGGGAGGTGGACCCCATCGCTTCCTGGAGCAGCTCTCGGGGTGCAGAGCTTTCCTTGACTTCCTCTTCTGTCCCTCAGCCGTAGCTGACAGGCCGAGCTCCCAAGCTGCAGTGTGGGATGGCTAACACAGGTCTGCTCTTTTTTTTTTTTT
>CM053598.1:4590681-4606664 GCA_028646575.1 Pseudocheirus occidentalis | reverse complement strand
ACTTCTGTACATATGGGACCCTTTCCCACTTCTATGATCTCTTTGGGATACAACCCCAAAAGTGGTATTACTGGGTCAAAGGAGTTCATCTATTTTTTAAGGTGTTATTTTCTTCAGTCAGGTTGTTGACTTGCTTTTCATGATTTTCTTGCATCATTCTCATTTCTCTTCCCAATTTTTCCTCTACTTCTCTTACTTGATTTTCAGAATCCTTCTTGAGCTTCTCCATGGACTGTAACCAGCTTATATTTTTCTTGGAGGCTTTTGATGCAGGAGTTCTGACTTTGCTGTCTTCTTCCCATTCCGTGCCTGGATCCTTTTTGTCCCCCAAAAAGGATTCTCTGGTCTGTTTGTGCTTCCTTTGCTTGTTCATATTGCCAGCTAGCTACTTGACATTTGACCATGGCACTCTGCTTCCAGAGAGGAGAAAGCTGTGTCTCAAATTGCTGGGGTCTTTGCAGCTGCAGGAGCTATTAGGAGGGCACCCTCTCTGTAGCCACCACCAGCTTTGGCTGGTCCCAGGACCACCACCCAAGACCACGATGCAGATCCAGGCTGGTCAAAGCAAGAGCGATTACTCTCTGAATGGTCCCTTGGTCCCCCTATGATCTGCAGGCTAGGAGCTCTTGAGGCAGCCGTGTGGCAGCACCTCCACCACCTCTCACTCAGGGGTAGCAGCCGGACCGACTCTTCCATCCCGCCCCGTTCCGACAGAGTTCCACAGTGACTTTTTACTTTGGCGTTTATGGGTTGAGAAGTCTGGAAGCTGCCACAGCTGCTGTGCTTCACCCTCCTGAAGTCTACTCTGGCCGGTCGGGGCTGCCCTGGGTTTGGGGCTGCCCTTGGCTCCCAGCCTTCGGTGGTAGACCTTTCCTGTTGGCTGTCTTCAGTGGGAGATTGGTTTCTCTCTGTCACTTTGTGGGTTCTGTAGCTTCAGAATTTGTTTAGAGTAATTTTTTATAGGTATTGGAATTCTTTGGAACCAGAGTCCATGCCAAGTTTGTGCTTCTACTCCCTAAGTAGAATCTTTCCAGCAGAAGGACACAGAGCTGGGTCTCCTCTAGGATACTATGGGGCTTCACCTTCATTTTGCTTAGCCAGTGACCAGTATCCCACAGGAATAGTCTGGTCTCCCACGGAGGGCTACAGAAAACCTTTACTGTTCCCACATTGAGGAGATAGAGAATGCTAAACTCAGCATGCTGAGCATGCATTGGGAATTCCACTCAGGGAAACTTTGTCTGCTGGGGGCAGAGCAGACCCATGTTGAGCTGCCCCCAGACCCTGAGGGCTCATCCCCCAGCCTCAGGTGCAGGGGGGTCTAGTAGACGTAGCCTGGAACCCCTACTTGCTGTGAGGCTCCCATACTAAGTGCCTCCTGGCTGACCTCGGGGTCCTACCCCCAGTGGCCTCCTGGCCACTCTACAGGGCCTGTTTCCTGCCAGTCTGGTCTGTATCTGTTGGGTGTTTGGGTTTCCTATGTGTCTTCGGTAGCAGAGCCCCAGAGGGATACTTCTGGATCAGCGGGTTGATCCTGGATCAGCGGGTTGATTCTGGATGTGTACCTAGAACAGATGTTGTCGGCCTCTTTTGTGTCATGGATCTCTGGCCTATTGATGGAACATGTCCCAGCACCTACAAGATTTTAATAAACACCTGCTGGCCTGCCCTCTGGAAATATTTTTAAATGCATGAGATAAAATGCAGGATCCCAAAGGAAAACCATTATATTAGAATACAGTTGTAAAAGTGTCTTCGAAAGTTCATGGAACCTGTGGCTCAAAAGAGTGGTCCTCCCACGGCCTTTTTGGAGGGCATGGGGTGCAGTGTTCAGAACGCCCAGCCGGGAGCCAGGAGCACTCTTCTTCCTGAGCTTTGATCAGGCCTCAGATGCTCAGAAGCTGTGTGTCCCTGGACAAGTCACTTCACGCTGCCTGTCTCTGCTTCTTCATCTGGGGAAGGAAATGACCAGCTCTTCCACTATCTGCCACAAGAACCCCAGATGGGGTCACAGAGAGGCGGGCAGGACCACAACAAAAGCCTTGTGAGTGTCACCCAGTTAAAGTGGCAGCAGCAGCCGTCACATCCCTGGATGCAGCTGTCTCAGTGATCTCATCGCAGCCCTGGGAGAGGCAGCAGCACAAGTGAGCACAAGCACACTCCTGCCCTTAGGTTACAGATGGAGACACTGAGGCTCCAGGTGGAACAGGAATAAAGACCCCATCCTGCTCTTTCCAAGGCCAGGCAAGATTTCCTGACCTTGCACTCCAGCCTTCCTAACAGGCCAGACAGAAATGGGGATGTAATGTCAGCTTGTTCATTTAATTTACATTTTCTCCTCTCTGGTAAATCGCCTAATGGAAGGCCAACCTCAGGACTTGGTCTGCAAAATTTAGACATTTTAACATTTTCCGTCTTTGCCTTTCAAAAGCCCATCCTGAGCAGGATGCCCAGTGGTTCTGGGTCTGACTTGTTACTCTCTGTTATCAGCCAGAGCTTGGGTTTCCCATTCCCAGTGTCAGTAGACTCAGGCTGTTCCATCACTTCACAGTCCTGTGATTTCACAAAGTGAGAGCACACTGGAAAGGACCTGTCCAGGGCCACCTAATCTCATTGATATGTGAAAGAAATCCTGAGTTCGATGAGCCTTCCGAGCTGTCCTGCAGCCTCTGCTGGACGCTAGGGGTTTCCCCGGCACCATCGACAACCGCCCATCCCGAGCGGCCTCTGAATCCCGGAGAACTGGAGCTGCTGCTTGGCAAGGGCAGTGACGCATTCATGGGGGCGCGATTTCCATTTTCCTGACTCCGAGCCCAGTGTTCCAGCAGCCATACCCACTTCCCCTCAGGTGAAAGGAAATCCTGATAAAATCCAGCAAATTGAAGGACTATAGTTAAAAGTAATCATAATGACCATATCATTTACGTAGTGCCCAGTGTGTCCCAGGAGCTCTGCTGAGTGCTTTGCAGAGATTTTCTCCTTTGAGCCCCCCAATAGCTTGGGAGGTGGGAGCTAATAGCTCTGTATATATATATTTTTTTTTTTTGCTTTTTGGAAGGCAGTTGGGGTTAAGTGACTTGCCCGAGGTCACACGGCTAGTTTTTTTGTGTTAAGTGTCTGAGGCCGGATTTGAACTCAGGTACTCCTGACTCCAGGGCCGGTGCTCTATTCACTGCGCCACCTAGCCGCCCCAAGCTCTGTGTATTTTAATGGCTGTTACAAAGAAAACAGACCCTCCCTCACCTCTACGGATTTTGTTTCACCAATTAAATAAAGCCTATGAAGGTTCTGTGAATATTTGTGAAGCCCCATGTTTTTAAAACTAGTGATCTCATTGATTGAGTGTGAGGAGCAGGACCTTATATCCTCAGGTGCCTGGATGCTTTTATTTCCAAAATTCTGGTAGAAATCTTTGTAAAACAAATTGTCCATTTTCCTGCCTCCTGTAACACAGTTTGCCGAGTAGAATTTGGTTCTTCCTTCTCTTGATAAACATCCCATAGTAGGCCCCCAGGAAATGCGTCTTGGATTCAAACAGATGGAGTTTTAGGATTTCTTGCCTCTGCACCCAAAGGGCCTGGGAGCAAGCTGGTTTCTGTGCCTTGTGTGGCCCTCCTGGCCTCTCCGCCCTGTCTTGTCCTTGCTCTCAGCACCCGCTGTTCATTCTCTCTCTCTGTTCCTTCTCCTTCGATGTTGGGAGGTGGTGACTTGGAGTCAGGAGATTCAGCCTTGAGTCCTGTCCTGCATGTGTGGTCTGTGATTCAGCTCTGATGACTCAGCCTCCAGAGTCTCCGCTTATTTGGTGCCAGCCCTCTGTGCGCCCTGCCCGCCTCTCGTGGGGGAAAAGGACTTTGGAAACCCTGCAGCTTTGTCTAAATGTTTGCCGTGCATAAGTGTGTTAGGTTGGTTACAGTTATGTGTAAAGTAAGAGTAAGTGGGCTCTGAATAAGGACCCCATGGCCTCAGTTCTGCAGAGCAAGGCATGTGGTCACGCTTGGCGATGGCTGCTGTTCTTGCCCATGGGCCCTTTTTCCCTCCTGGGTTGGTGGCTGTGTTCTAGACCCAAGATGAAGGGCACGTGCTCTCAAAACAAGAGCATTGCCCTAGGATCTGCCTGTGATGTGGAAGCCAAAGGGAATTCTTGGATTCATGGGTAGTCCCTGACTTGTCAGACTGTCTGGGATCCCACAATGGGACAGGATTGCCATGCCAGCACCGCCTCCCCCACCTCGTGTCGAAGCACTGTGATTGGCCAGCCCTGTTGTGTAAAGAAAGTTCCCTTTGGGGTCTTCCAATTCCCAGGATGCTCCTGATTTCGTTGCCCACCCTTCTTGAGCCCGTTAGGATCTGCAGACTTTTCAGCCTCCATGATGAGGGTGATGGAGCAAGCTCCAGTTTTGTTTTGAACACTCCAGTGTGGTTTTCACCCCCCTTTAAACTGACAGAATGGACCTGGTTTGTTCAATTTATTTCATTTAAACTTGTATCTGTAATTAGGCGTCCTCTTGGATATGTCTGTTAATGCTGAAGACAGCTTCTGCATTCAGAGCAGTCGAGAATTTAAATTGAGTTAAAGGTTAAATGAGTTTAATTTTGGAATTGAGGAGAAGCTTTGTCTTGCAGATTTACCCACAATTTGATCTCTGGTTGTTCCATCAAGTGAAAGAGACAGATTGGCTTTTGGTTACAAATTTCAATGATTTTCTAAGATTGTTTTTTATTAGCCAGACAAAAGAAGTCAATGGGCCCCCATCATCCTTCTTCAAATGACTTTTCCCTCCTCGGAGGCAGAAACCCTCTGGTCCATCCCAGGCAGTGTCTCCTGGACCCCTGGACTGGCTGCAGACTCCTCCCAGCCTCCTCCACACCTGCATATAGTCTTTGCCCAGCACAGAGCAGAGCATCGATCGGTTCTAAGGAAATTGCTCTAGAGCTTGGGGAGCTCAGAGGTGCCCCGGCCAGCCCCCTCATGGTATAGGTGAAGCAGCTGAGGCTGGGAGGTCAGAGGCACTGTGTGGCTATGGCAGGACTGGAACCCAGTGTCACTGAATGTCCAGGACACCCCTTTGGGCTGGCTGAGCATTTGCTTGTATCTGCTAGAAAAGTCTTTTGCTTAGAGAAGTGACTTTGCTCTGCAGGACTGAGAAGCACAAAGCTCTACCCCAGCCCATCTCTGCCTGTGTGCAAAGGTGAGGGGCATCTCACAGCTTCCAGGAGGTGGCCACTCTCCATTACGGCCAGCACACTTCCACAAGCCAGAAGGAAGCCAGAGGCCACAGAAAGGTGATCCTTGGGGTCTTGGTGGACCAAAGCAACCTTTGTGGACAGATGCACATCTGCTTCAGTGCTCGCTCGCTAAGAGGAGCCGTCTCTAGGGGCAGCTGGGGGTATAGTGGACAGAAGGCTAGGCCTGCAGTCGGGAAGACCGAGTTCAAATCCAGCCTCAGGCACTTCCTCGCTGTGACCTTTTACCTCTGTTTGCTTCAGGGGATGACCATAACTGCACCTAACTTGCACGGTTTTTGTGACCATCCAGTGATGGAATCACTGTCAAGCCGGGCCTGGCACACAGCAGACTCGTCCCTGCCCTTCCTTCTCCTCTGCAGACAGACATCCTGGAGTCCAGCTCAGTGATCCCCGAGACCTTCTGTTCTACCCATGAGTCAAGGCAACCATCAGGGACACCCCAAGAAAACAACGAAGCGTTCATTGGCAGAACAGCGGTTGGTCAGCAGCCCTACCTCCCCCTGACCTCCCTCTGTCAGTCGCACATGTACACCACCATCTCATTACTCTTTGGCATTTACTCTCCAAATAGCCATCTCCTTGGGAGGGCTGCCAGAAGGCGGTCTCCTTCGACCTCTGACATTCGGGTCAGCTTATGGCAGTGGGAGATCAGGGTTGGGGTCACCCTCTTGGTGTCTGAATGTGCTGCATAGGACCAGCTTGTCAAAGCGGTATCGTGGAAGGGAGGCGTAGAATTACTGGGGGAGACGCCTCAGGGCGGCAGAAGAGACTCCTGGGCTCTCAAAAAGGCTCCTCACTTGGCCCCAGGTCAGCTGATGAGTTACTACTGGGAAGGCCTGGGATTTGTGGCTTGGGACCCACAGCGTCCCAGCTCCTTGCTCTTTGTATGGAATCTGGCCAGTACATGATGGTGTCCCTTGGCCATGGCCTGCTGGACTGAGGCTCTGGCTCTGTTACACATTACAAATGAAGACGCAGGGGGTTAGAAAAAGAGGAGAAGGAAAGAAGGAAGGGTGGACTGGGCATTTATTAAGAGTGAGAGATGGGAGCCACGCCACTGGGGCATCAGATGAAATTGGCTGAGAGCCCTCAGCCCTCCTTCGGTGCCTTTGTCAGGGTCAAGGAGGTGTCCTGTGGGTTGAGAGAGCCAAGTGCATGCCGGGGCTTGACCTGCTAAGAAGGGATGGAGGAAATACTGATGGGAAGGGAAAGTGAGGGGTCAGTGCCTTGAGGGGGAGGGCGCTTGGGGGCCCAAATGGGAGCTGAACTTGGAGCCTGTGAACCAGTGCATGCTGGGAAGGGAGCCCTCGCCCCTCCACTCAGGGACCCCAGCCTGGGGGGTTACCTGCCTCAAGAGAGACTCGGGCCCTCCTGGAGAGCGCATCAGCGGTGAGAAAGAGAGTGTGTAGAAGCTGAGTGTGTGCAGAGGCACCTGACTGCACCTGTGTGTGCTAACTTCTGTTGGGGGACGTGTGTGGCTGCTGCCTCTGGTGTGTTGGCCCTACTTGTGTGTGTCTGTATGACTTGAGTGTGTGTTGGATGGACTCGAGTTTGTGCCGCCGCGTGCTGTGACTCCCCTGCCCTGGGCCTTTTGGAAGAGCCAGCATGGAGCCCCCAGGACAGAATGGCCCGTGGTTTTCAGCATCCCCGTGGCATTGACATCACTGGGCACTTGGCCTTTGGGTTGGGAGGAGGTGGTGGGAGGCAAGGCTGGGGATTATGGGTCTGCAGCTTGGATTGTGTGGACAGAATCCACATTGTTATTTATAAAGCTCCTTATCCTCGTCCTTCTTGCACAAAGTCACCTGGGCCTCGCCTGTTGGTTGAGAGCAGGGGAAACATTTAGGGGACTCCCGTCCTCTGCCCTTCTGCCCTGGGCCACTGGGCCACCTCCACTGCTTCCAGAGGGGTCTCCAGACACAAAAGCAGAGTGTGTTAGGTGGGCTCAGGGCAGGCCTGGGGAGGGCTGGCCAAGTTGGTGCTAAGCCAGGGTCTTTCCCTTTGGTCTGAGAGGCTGCGGTGCGGTCAGGGGGCTCTACAGAGCTGTGGATCTTGAGTGTTATCACAGGATACCTCAGGACCCCCAGAGACAGAGGGCCTCCAGAGAGCCACATGTTTGTGGACAGACTGTACAGATGTGAGCGGGTAGGCTGCATTTCCCGTTGTGGAGCCGTGGCATCCTGTGGCATCCGTGCCTCTGAGGGGGCAGGGCTCCCCGATTCTTCCTCGGTCTCCTAAGCAGGCACATGTCCACGCTCCCTCTCCATTGCCTTTCGTCAGGCTTCCCATGTGCTTTTGGCCCCTTCCGGATTATTCAACAGCACTTACCAAATAGCCTTCCCATTAAGGACATACATTTCTAATACCACAGGAAGACCAGTGATTTGTTGTCTGAACGAAAGTGTAAAAAGAGAGTCCTGTCTCCTTTATAAAAAGCATCTCTAGAAACATGGAAGGGTTCTGGCCTTTATTTCATCAGGTGCAGTGGATGGACCAGGAGAAGTTAATGTATAGCAGAATGCTGCTTTTATTAAAAGGGAACTCTTCAAAGTTTTGTGTGGGTTTAAATCTCCTAGATAAGCACAATGTTTATGGAAAACCATATTTCAAGGACACGAAGACTTTCAAGAACAAGTGCTCCAGCGAGGGCCACTTACGCTCCCGAGCCCTGGATGTCAGGGTATTGAAGGTCAGGAGATCTGAACTCCACCTAGGACCAGATGGGATCCCTGGGGGCTGAGCCTGGCGGGAGCTGGGGTGGAGGAGGACACTGGAGCCCAGGTCTGCTCTGAAGACATAGAGGCCCCCACAGGCCCAGGCCCATGGCTGCCGGTGACAGAAACCTCCTTAGCATGAATAAGACTGTTGGGTTGCTGGTTCTTCCTCTGCAAGCTCATCTTTTTTCAGGGATGGACCTTTTAGGATTGAAATGAGCATCAGGATCACCATCCAGGAGTGTTTGCATGTGCCCAGACATGTGTCATGAGGGTTCTATAAAGCCACTTGGTTCTTTCCTCCCCTTTTTCCATATCCATTATGGTTCTAAGACGTGGCAGCTTCCCCTTTAGGACTTCTCTAGAATCCATCTCATTTTCTTCTCTGACACTGCCCCAGCCCTGGCTGCTGGCCCTCATGCCCTCATGACTGGACTATGGCCATAGCCACTGGTGGGGCTGCCAGCCTTGGCACTCTCCCCACTCCAGGCCATCCTCCATTCAGCCATCAAAGGGATTTTCCTCAAGTGCACGTCCAGTTCTGTCACCCCCTCCTCGGGGTACAACAGGGGCTCCCTGTGTGCTCCACGATAGAACATCACGCCTTCCATTTAACATGAAAACACTTTACAACCAGACCCACGTTCACCTTTTCCCTCCCGTCTGTGGCTTTCCGCTGCCCTTTTGATTTTCTGAAGGGCCCGAAGAAGCATTTTGGGAAGAGGGGGACAAGATATATGAGAAGAGATAGAACTAGGACTTGATTCAGCCCTGTGAAGTTCACTGTTAGGAAGAGTGATCCAAAGGCCATCAGCACGAGTGTGATGCAGACAAAATGTTGGTCATGGAGCTCACCCCAGTTGCTCCAGAATGGAGTTGCCTGGGCCAGATGGGTGTGGCACACTTTGGCTGTCGTGTGGGTCCATTGATTACTTGCTTGGGAGAAATCAGTGAATGAATGAATTAAAAAACATTTATTAAGTGTTTACTTGTGCTAGTTAGAGATTCCACTTCTACTCTGTCCTTAAGGGGATGTCACTCTAAAGGGGGAGACCACGTGTATTAGGGGCATGGTGACCGAGAAGTGAGGGGGTGTCTGAGGAGTCCCAGGAACACAGTCATGGCTTTGGAAGGGTTGATTCACTTCCTGAGCTCAGAGGAAGGGGCAGAGTAGGAGGTAAGGTCTCCCCTGGTGCTCTGGGGGCAGCAACACCCACTTGGTGGAGCCGCTTCATCCCAGGGAGATGTGGGTGCACACACACACACACACACACACACACACACACACACACACACATACATACATACATACATACATACACACACAGAAGAGGAGCTGGCTTGACCAATGAGAGGTGTCCAGTGACCAGTCCCAGCATTCAACTGAAGAGCCTACACTTGAGATTTTGTTGGTTCAGAGCACTCTTGGTGGGGAAGGGCCCTCCACTGGGGCAGGGAGCCAGCCGGCTCCTCTGAAGCTTGGGCTCAGAGAGCTGAGAGGCCTGGTGATTTGCTTCAGGGCTTACAGCCTGTGTGGGTCACAGGTGGGATCTGAATCCCGGCTAGGTGTATATCCACAATGCCTTGCTGACCATCCATGCATGAAATAGAGGAAGGATTCTCCCCTCCCAGGCAGATCCATCTTTAGGTCGATGGGAGGCCATGGATGAGAATGGTAGGGAAGCGTTGCTTGTCCCCATGGAAGAGAGGACGGTTCCAACACAAGAGCATTCCACGGGGCTAATGCGGTCATTTTAAGCATGTCAAGCTAGAGTGTGGAAGCCTAGTCAGAGACATCTGCACAGCTCCTAAGCATCTGAGCAAACATCCCCAAGAGGCAGGGGAGGGACAGGAGTAGGAGCACGGCGACTGTGCATTGTCGGCCTGTCTCAGTCACTCCAGCCCCTTGACCTCTGCACTCGACAGGTGGAGGCCGTCCCACCCATGGGGGCAGGAGCGCAGTGTCTGCCTCCAAACTGTCTTTCTGCTTTTTTTCTCCCCCTCTTCTTCTGCCCATCTTTCTTTCCGCTAACTGTTCTTTCTCCAGCCCCTGGACATATCTCCTGTTAAAGGCTAACTAATCATGGGATATTTTCCGTGTGTTGCTTCCCTATTTTTCAAGAACTCGTCAGATCCTTATGGCCTAAAGATCCATATGCCACAGAGATAACAGTATCAGCGGTAAATTGCCTTCTGCAGAGGACCTTGATAAACAACTTCACAGTCGTATTTTTATCTTTAAAACTGGAGGCCTAAAACATGGCCAGGATTTATGGTGTTTGCCAAGCTGAGGACGAGCAGTCCAGCTGTCTGGAAGAAGGTCTCTGTCTAAAGACAGGAGACAGAAGCCTTCAGGTTACTTTAGCATGTGACATTTTAATAGAAGGTCTACAATTTTTTTTTGACAAATTGAATATCTACAAATTAGCTTGCTTGCGTGAAAAGTTATCTCTGTGTTTGCAAACATGAACAACTTTGCTGATCAAGCAATTGAAAGGTAATGAATTTTGTGTCAAAGTAGGGTTTACAACTGGGACGTTTAAAAAAAGAAATTTAAATCTATCATAACTGGGAGGAAAGGCTGGTGGGGATCCAGAGGAAAAGAAAACAGGGTTGCTTCAGTCTGCAAGATGAAGGGATTCAACTTTTTTTTTTTTAAGATTTAAGTCAAATTAAATTAGTTTCTTATTGTGACAATTCTCTGTCACTGAAGTTATCAGCTAGTGGAGGAAAAGGTAGTCTGGCATTGGCGGCAGGCAAGGGAAGTTGGAGAGAAGGGGGTGAGGTCTCAGCATAGTCCAGAATTCCAGGGCAAAGCTTGCTGACTTGAGCCCGAGGGCGGTACCCAAGCGTAAGCCCCATATATGAGAATATGAGACCATGAGACCGAGTCGCACCTGCTTCTTTCTATTGGGGCTAGGCCAAAGGGATCACAAGCTCTGTTTACTTTGGGCAGGCACAATCAAGATTATTTTGAGCAAACTGCACCTTTGTGATAATAGCTGGAGTGGCCTGAATTCCCCAAAGGCAAGATAAGCAGTCTCTTGAGATGTGGGGAGTTGGTGAAGTCATTTTGCAGATGGGAATAAAGTTGTTTTGATTTGGATACAGCCTGGCCCCAATAGATGGATGAACAGACAGGAAGTATGGCTGGTTAGATGGATAGATGGATGGACAGAGGTAGAGAGGAAGACGGATAGACAGGTCACTATAGATAAGCCCGTGTCTCTCCAAGTACTATTCTAGGAGATGTGGACTAATTGTGCCCCCTCTGTTCCCTTCCTTTTCCCTGTGGCCGTGGCCCAGCTGGTTCTGTGCGCGTTTGAATCAGAGCGCCTGTGGTGCCCGGCTGGAAGGTCTTATAAGGGTGAGGCCCTATTGTGAAGAGGACAGTGCTCATTTGTATTGCCATGTTCTTAGCAGAGACTTGTGAAGGCTATGGACAGGCATCAGGCAGTGGTGTTTGGTTAAACAAGCCTCTGGCCACTCCATAGGACTGGGTTTCCAGAAAAGGAGGCCCCTCCAAGGAAGGGCTGGCGTTCACTTTTGCCTTGTATCCCCAGCCCCTCTGCCTATGGGCGCTTGAGTTCAGATTTAATCTCTTCTTGCTGGTTCTGTGACCTTAGGTAAGTCACTTTCCCTTCTCACTTCCGGCCCCTGTAAAAAGATACCCTTGTTGCCCTCTGCCCCCAGGGCTTTTTTGGGGGGGAGGTGACTACCCTGTAGGCAATGCTGTCCTCACCTCGTGGATGCAGCTTTGGGGTTAGGGGGTCAGCAAGGCCACGGTAGAAATGACCATTGCAGGCACCCACCCGTCAAGCTGCACAGTGGGGTGGAGGTTGAGCCACTCACCTCTTCCCCATCTTGTTGCTCATTGGCGGCTGGCTCAGAGTGGGCCAGCTTCATGCTTCTGTTTTTCTCCTAAAGATCCAGTGAAGCGCTTTGTGTTGCCCCACAGTCAAGATGATTAAAATAAAGACAGCCAGAGAAGGCCCAGACTTGAGAACAGGCTGTTCTCAAGGGAAGAAACCAAGGCTGTCTTTAGTCATGTGTGTGTGGGGGGGAAATGCTACAAATCACCACTAATTAGAGAAACGCAGATTAAAGCCGTTCTGAGATTCTGTCTCAGCTATCAGAGGGGCAAAGTTGACAAAAAAGCAGTGATAAAGGTCTGGAAGGACTGTGGGGAAGTGGGCGCGTCGATGCCCCATTGGGGGGCCTGTGAGTAAGCCGGAGCATCCTGGAAAGCCAGGTCGGATTCTCCCCCAAAGTTATGATTGCACAGCATGTGTTCTGTGGCCCCGCAGCTGGGCCTCAGGGCTCAGTGAGGCAGGACAAGTTCCCACGTGTACAGAAGCACCTACAGCCGCTCCTTCTGTGCTAATGGGTGCAGAGGCCTCTGGCCAGACCAGGAGCTTCCAAGGTCAGGGCAGCGGAGTGCAGGGTCACTGGGAAAGGTTTAAGGACCAATGAACAAAAATACAGTGTGATGTAGATGATGGTAATCTGTGGTTGTCCGCGGCAGTATGCACAGCAAGCACCGCTTTTTTTCTCAATTTGAGCCCAGTGTCTAGGAGAGCAATGCCTGATGGTCGAGGAGATTGTATGTGAACCTCAGAGAAGAGACTGGGGAATAGATGATTTTAGGGAGCCCTGCAGCAATGAGTCTGAAGCCAACAGAGCCAGAAGAATTTGTGCTGTGACGTGGATGCGATGCCCAGCAGGTGGCTCTGAAGACTTCCATGGATAGATGAAGGAAGAGAGGAGCAGAACCCGGAGAACGATTGGCCTGAGAACCAGCATGCGTCAGATGCAGCCGCGGTGGCAGTGAGAGTGCCAAGCCGGGAACCGGGAGCACCCGTGCCAGCCTGCCCTCCCTGGTGGGGCAGGACGGGGGCAGGACAGGGGCAGAACGGCACAGACGGACGCCGTGGCTTGGTCATGGCCACCCTCCAATAGGGTGGGAGTTGGGGGGGGGAAAGAAAATAGATTTCTGTTAATTGAAAAATCAGCAAAATTGAGTAATGGGGAGGAATATTGCCTGTCTTCCTTCCTGGTGAGTTCACTCCGCGGTTTGTTTTTCTTGCTTTACCTTAAGCAAGAACTCTCAGCACACAGACATAATCCATGAATGTTTAATGTAAAAAGAAAACACATGAGTAAAATGTGAAGAGAAGCAGGAGACGTGCGCTTCTCTCGGACTGCTGGGGTTCCCATCGCTGCACCTGCAGAGGAAGACGCCTTGTATGTTGGGACCTTTGGGGTCTTCTCTGTGAGCTGTGACAGCGCTGAGCTGGCTTTTGTTTTTAGTGTTTGGGGGCAGCATTTACACGATGACCCCACGTCTACCCATGTCTAGTTTAGTCGGTCCCTTTGGGACGATTTTTGCCCAGCTACTTTCCCATTGAAACCCCCTCATGATATTTAAGAAGAGATTGGGATCCACACAGGCAAACCTGGCCAAGGTCGCCCAGGCTGTAAGTCATAGCTTCAGAATTTGAACACAGACCCTCAGCCTCCAAATGCTGTATTCTTTCTGGTATCCCATGTTCCCTTTCTTTTAGAAAATGCCCTTTGGGGGTTTGGGGGAGGGAGGAGAAGAGCCCTGTTTGAGCTGAGACAGCGAGCCGTGTCATTAGATCGAAGCAGACGTGGCCGCCCATTTGGCTCACCCAGTTCTGTTTTCTGATAAGCCCGTGAGCTTTCTGGGTGGTCAGGCTGGCATCAAAACCCTGGGGAGTAAGGCATATTTTCCTTGACCCGAATGGGCCACCTTCATTATGGGTGGCTAGGCTACAGACAGCCATTGGGGAAATATTTCTTTCTGAACTGAAAATAGACTCGAGCTTTGGAAGCTTAATTTCCCGCTTGATGACAGCAATGTGGTGTTGGGCCAGTCCTTTGTTTAGACTTTGTTCTGGGCATACTTTCCTTGCTCCGGGGTCTGTCTGGGCTCCATGGTCAAAGGAAGGCCTCTCCGGCCTCTCTGATGGACGGAGGGGTCAGAGCTTCCTCCTCACAGGGCTCACAGTTAGTTTTCTTGAAGAAAGAGAGGATGCCTCTTGCCGGCTTTTCCTGTAGGTTCTTTTTTCTTTCTTTCCCCACGTTTTACTTTTTAAAAGCATTTTCATTAATGTATGTAAAAATATTAAAAGCCCTTGTATATTACATTAAAAACTATGTCAGCTGCCCTGCTTTTTTCTATTTATTAAAACTTTTCAAGCAGTAAAAACATTTTACTTGTTAATGAGGGAAAGTGGGAAAATTAATGGCATAGAGCTTGGATCCACCAAGACGGCTCCTTTTAACCATGCACAACCAGCGCCTTTTTTTTCACTGTATGTCGTTTAATTTCTGTGATAGGGTTCAGTAAGCAAATGCAAATAGATTGAGTGATTTACATCAGTAGATCATTTCTCAGTTTAATATCCTCTGATATTTTGGTCAAGGACTTTTTCTTTGGGAGGCTGGTACAATTCCTAGAGCAGAACTTATTAATATTAGTAATATTACATTATGTTCAAGTGAAGGGAGATAAATGGATCATTTTTTCAAAGCCAGGATTGCACATTATTTCCCTGAAAAAGTTAGTTGTGATGAAAAGAAAGGATACTTTAAATAGGGAATGAAGCTCTCCGGGGGCTTCGTTGGAAGACCCACTATTTTGTAGGCATGTCATAATTTAGAAGTGGACGCTGAGGGCTTCCTGGAGAGGTATAGAGGCAGGATTGGCCACATTCCCAGATGGTGCAGGCACATGTCTTGGAAAGCTGTGGGATGCTAGAGAAATCCCACTTCGCGGGTCCCTGGGGTCATTGAGGTAGTGCTGGAAGGGACTTTGGAGTCTCTGAGTCCGGCCCCTTGTTGGGCGCCCTGGTCACCCTGGTCAGACTCCAGAGGTAGCGTTTGGGCCAATGGAGGAGCCCATTCACGGCCTCTGCAGACTGCTCCCATCTCCAGGCCCAGCATCCTCTGTGTGACAAACCATTTGCCCTCTGTCCCCTCTCTGGAAATCCTTCTCTTCCTTCTTGGGTTCCCCCTCCCACCCGTGACTTTTGACACCTGAATTTCTTCTTCTCTTTGTCTGTATTTCTCTGAAACTCTGTGGCCCTTCTCCCTCCCAGATTGCCCTGAATGGCAGTGATTTCTTTACAGCCCAGCCCCACAGTGGAGTCGTGGTTCATAACCACTAATGATGTATGTCTCCAGGGTGGGCACCAGGGCTTTAGAGGTCTTTTTCCTGAAATGTTTCTGAGCTCGGCTAGGCGGTACAGTGGATAGAGCACCAAGTCTCAAGCCAGGAAGATCTGAGTTCTAATGCTGCCTCAGACCCTTACTAGCTCTGCAACCCTGGGCAGTTCACTTAAACTTTGTCTGCCCTCAGATCCTCCATCTGTAAGATGAGGATGATAGTAACAGCCTTGACCTTCCCAGGATGGAATGAAACAATAGCTATAAAGCCCTTGGCACAGCGCCTGGCACACCGTCTATAAGCGTTAGCTGGGAGCAGCACGGCACAGTAATTATGATGTTCGGTTCTCCAGAGTCATTGCACTGAAGTTCCTCCTGGATGAGAGGCACCCAGGTGTCCCCGATGGTTTCTTCCAGTGGGGCTGGGCTCTCTCTGTCACTGCTTTCAGATATCACCGAATGTCCAGGACACACCTTCGCAAAGTACTGATTATCCGATGATCAAAGCCAGTGGTGAAAAAAAAGTTTTCAAATGTCATTAACTCTGTGGATTTTCAGTACAGATGGTTTGGCGCATGGGGTCGGTGCGGGAGGATGCTGCCGCTAATCTTTTCAACAGCATTTTCTGTTTAAATGCATTTTCTCAAGACTGTCAGGGGATTGTGAGCTGGGTGACGGCAGGGACTTTTGGCCTTTCTCTGTATCCTTGGCGCTCAGCGCAGTGCTTGGCATACAGTAGGTGATTCATAAAGACTTACTGACACACTGACTTTGCCCTTGTAGGGCATGTCGGCTCCTGCCTTGCGCCATGTGCTTCTGAGCCCTTTGCCC
>CM053598.1:4532813-4583146 GCA_028646575.1 Pseudocheirus occidentalis | reverse complement strand
CCCCCGCAGCCTCCTGGGGAGCAGGGAGCCCCCGCCAAAGTGCCACGTCTGCACTTGTTGGAAATCTTTGCCTTAATGTCATAATTTTGGCTTAATGGCTGTTTGTGCTACATTGGCCAAGACCATGGGTTGCTTAACATAAGTGATTGCATTTGCTGATGATTAAGAGTGTCTTCCATTAGAAGGAGAGCAGGGGAGGCTTGGCAATGATTTGTTGTTAAAGTGCTCTCCTTCATTAGCCACGTTGTGTACAATGTAGAGTCATTGCCTAAGAGTCAGGGACACTTGTAATGAGCTGGGTAATAGAGACCTTTTAACAAAATATAAAAAGAGATGAAACCTTTCTGGAGCTGCTTAGCATGCAGAGAGCAGCCCAGCCAAGTGCTCGGCAGCGTCATCGGCCCTGAGGGCTCTGCAGGGATCCTGCCTCTTGAGGATTGGTGGGAGAAGGAGCCAGAGGCCTTGAAGGCATCCCCCATGCAGGACTCGACTCCTTAGAGTGCTTGGGGTCCCCCCTACCCCGCGGCCCTTAAGCCTGGCAGATCTGCTGGCTCTGATTGCTTTCCACCGTACAGTGTCTAGAATTCAGCGTCCCATATTTGGATGTGAGGTTCAGAGGTCCCTGGCTGTTGTCTGTGCATTGCTCCCCTCTGTTTGGACAGAAAACTCCCAGCGTTTATAAGTCCCATTTATAAAACACCTGCTCTGCAAAGAGGAGAATCGTCTGCCCACCAGGAGCTTTCCCTTTCCAGAGCTTGACGATGAGTCGTTGCAAGTAGTAATGTGGCGATGACAGAAAATGAAGGCCTGCCCAACTGTAGTGACATGGTGGTGTAGGAAGTGGGGAGCTCCCATGGAGGCTTCACGCAGGACTGCTCCTGGCCCTGCTGTGTGGTACGTGTTCTGGGGCCGGCAGCATTGGCGAGAGTGAGCACAGGGAAGGGGCCTGGCGTGTTGCTGGTGACACCCTCCTCCTGCGTAGGTGTGTGGTGTGAAGGAGAGCAAGACACGCAACCAAAGGATTGAGGCCCATTTGGTAGCATGCTGTGATTCCTCTGCACACGTGAACCTGAAAGAATTATAGGTACCTGGTGCTCCTGACAAGTAAAAGACAGTAAAAAAAAAATAGCGAAAGACACAATCCACTCTGAACTGATCTAGGCCATGGAAGCATCAATTTGAATAATCTTAGGCAGACTGCTAGCACGGAGCCGCGTTGGCACGGGCCGACAGCCTCTCTGATCCACTGACCGTATATCTTGGTGAGTGATGAATGCACCGCTGCGGGTTTCAGCCGCTCACATCCTGCACCTAAAGGAAAAAATATATGAAAACGAAGGTAAAATATTGAAATCAGGAGTTCTTGTGTCCTGCTCTCATCTGTCCCTTGTTTGGCCGTGACAGACACAGCACTAATTATGTCCTCCGCAAGCGGAGAGAGAGAATGAATTCTCATTTCCTAAGCTTTTGTCAGGCTGCACGTTGGAAATGGCTGCGCGTTGGAGAAAGGGACACGCTGGTGTTGGGGTGAAGCCCTTCCTCTCTCCCTGTGGCTGGAGAGTTCTCGTTGGATATGCCAGTGACGGCCATGATGAGGAAGAGTGTGGTGATGCAGACGATTGGGGGGGGGATTTGGTAAGTAGGGCCGCCGCGCAGTCTGCCTGTACTCCATGTCTAGAAGCCCTTCGTTCCATGCAGAGGTTCATTTCCCTCCTCCTGACCCCTCCGTGAGGTGCAAACGCATCCCTTGGCATTCTGTGCTGGAGGGATTTTCCTAAATTTTTCACCCCAGAGTCCATCAGTCAGTCAGTCTGCAAACACAGTAAGGGTGAATTGGGCATCTGCATCTCTCCGCCTGTACATTCCTTCCTGTGTGCCCTGCTAGATGGTCAGAGACAAACCATCCAAAAGGCAGCTTCCTCCTCTCCACAGCTGTGCCTTTTCCCCTAATTCTACTGAAGGAGCTGCCATCTTTCCATCACTCCTCTTCAGAATCTCAGACTCCTGACCTCTCCCTCACCCACCCTGACCCACTTCCTATCAGTGCTGCCAGGGGCCCAGCTGCCACATCTTTCCCTCCCCATCTACCCTCCTGCAGCCTCGATGCTTGTCGGCTGGGCTGCGATTGCAGTTTCTCTTGGGTGTCCTGTAGGCAGTCTAGCCCCCGCAGGAGAGGAGAGTAAATGCTTTTCCCAGTGCGCAGCTCTGCTCCTGCTTTTCCTTTGCCTACACCTCAGTTGGCTCTCCATTGCTCAGCAGATCAAGGATCACCTCCCTCCCTCCCCTGGTGCCTCTGCAGTCTGACCCCACCCAGCTTGGGTAGGAGTGAGAGCCAGAAGCAGGAAGAGCCTCTTCCCATCCCCCCTCAGGCAAGACTGTGTGTGGTACACAAGGCACTGAACCACTCTGGGCCTCAGTACCTCATCTGTGGCAGTGTAACATCCGTGAGCCCGCTTTGCACTCGTATGGTTCCTGTCCCCTTCTTGGCTGTTGTGTTCCAGCCAGGATGGCCAAACATCTCTTCCATATTCTGTGGGGGAAGGAAATGGGGTGTGTCCAAGGAAACAGCCCTCGGGCAGTTTGTCTGGGCTAGGTGAAGGGGATGAATGTAGCACAAGCCTGAGAAGGCGGGCTACAGGTGGAGAGCCCTGGAAACTCAGACCAAGAGCTGGTATCCTGTTTTCCCTTGGGATATCGGGGTCCCTTGGAGCTGTTTTGGCCATGTCAGGGCCGGTCAGAGATGAGTGAGAGGGATATCGGTTTGGCAGCTGTGTGGAGAACGGAGTGGACATGACAGATGGTCCCTGGTGTCCCTCCCAGCTCTCGATCCTGGGAAGAGATTGCAGTTTCGCTCAGGCAAGACGCCGTGGAGCGCTCGGCGCTGTGCAGCTTTTCTCCCACAGAAGTTGCCCACAGGAGAGCCCATCCTGGTTTGTGCCTTCGCCACGGCTTGATCCGTTGGATTCTGAGTGGGAGACGAAGAGTGGGCAGCAGTACCAAGATGTGGGGCCGGCGTTTAGTTTGAGTGGATGATGAGAGATGAGGTTAATGAAGTCAGCCAGGACACGCCTAGAGCACACAGGGAGGAGGCACACATGCGCACACACGCACACACATACACACATGCACATGCATACACACACATGCACGCACATGCATACACATGCACACACGCGCACACACCACACACATGCACACATGCACACACATACACACCACACACACCACACACATACACACATGCACACACATGCACATGCACACACCACACACGCGCGCACACCCACCCACATACACCACACACATACACATGCACACGCATACACATGCACACATGCACACACACCACACGCGCGCACACACCCACACCCACACACACACACACACCCTTGCAAAGCACTCTCCACATGCAAACAGGGTAAAGTGACCTGTGAGGTTTACACAGCTAGTTAAGTGTCTGGGGTTAGATTTTGAACTCAGGTCCCCACCACTCTGTTCTCTGGTGCTACCCGGCACCCCAGGATGTAATGACTCCAAGTCAAATATGCCAAAGGTGGTATAACGTGGCCCCTGAGACAAGCTTAGATGACAAGCCCCAGATGAGTTGTGTCCAGGCAAGAGCTCTTCGCTTTGTGGCCCTCAACCTGGCTCAGTTTCCTCAGCTGTGAAATGGGGATCACAGGAGCACTGGCCTCCCCCGATCGGATAAGTTAACATGTACACAGCACTTCGCAGACCATAAAAGCTCTCTGTGGACACTAGCTGTTGTTGGTGCTGGTGTTGGTAGAGATGGCCACGATTTGTTCTGGTATATTCAGACCCCGTCCAGGGAGTGCTTAGTGAGAGGATGCGAGCCAGAGTGACTCCATTCCATTTGGGGATGGGTGCGCTAGGAGTTACGCTGCCATCCATTCGCTCAGGGCCTGTCATGCAAAATGGATTTCCATATCACCAGTCATTCTCCAGAAGCAGCACTGCTCCCCTGAACTACCCACCCAACTGTGGGGTCCCCACCTGTCACACTGAAGGAGACCCTAGTGGCTAAGCGGGAGAAAGTGAAGCCCCCAAAGGAGAGCTGACCCCTTGTTGACCTGACATGAAATGTTCTAAACAGGGCCTATGGACCTTCTTGAAGAGAGGAGGGGAGGGCTCTGAAGGATGGAGGGGAAGAGGCCACCCAGTTCAGTAAGCCTGTGCTGGAGCCACTGTCCCGCCTCCTCTGCTTTTGCCTGAAATCTGTGGCTGGTCTGTGGCAGTGAACCTTTCTTTCCCTCCCCTCCTCACCTCTGGAAGGATGCTGGTGCTCATGGTGTTTTTATTTCAGAGTTGAAATTTATGAGCTTATAATTCAAGTGACATATTTCACTGGAATCTTATAATGTCTGTGCTGTGGCAGATCTGTCTTATTAGCCACATGTTCACTGTATATTTGAAGAAATGCCTTCATCAGTCATGGCATCCTGAGTGAAAAGCAGCTCTGCGGATCAGAGGGACAGAAAAGCAGAGGAGGAGCCAGAAACAGCTCAGGATGTGCTGGGAAAACCAGAAAGGGGTTTGGCAGAAACTAGGCTTAGAGCGGCATCTCATACTTCATACCTCAGTAGAGATTAGCCTGAATGTTTGACCCAAACATCAAAGGTCACACCCTTAAAAACAAATACAAGATGGCCAGAGAAAGGGTGTTGTAGTGTTCCTGAAGTGGACACAGGAAAACCTCAATTCAAATCCTGCCTCGGTTACTGACTGGCTGGATGCCCATGGGCGAGCAACTTAATTTCATTGTATGTGTGCCTCGGTTTCATCATGTACAGAGGTTGGATGCAGTGACTTTTACCGTCTCTTCCAGCCCCAAACCTATGCTCCTGTGTGGTTGTGCAGGAGATGAGGAGAATTCTTAAATCAACAAGGGAGAACGGGGATCGCAAAAGATAAAATATCTACTTTTAATTATTTGAAAAAGAAAAGCTTTACTGGGAAATACAATATGTAGGCAGTGGGGTATTGAAATCTGTCTTGCCCTACAAGAAAGTAAGGGGAAGGGGATAAGAGAGGGGGGGTGATAAAAGGGAGGGCAGACCAGGGGAAGGGGTAATCACAATGCATGCCATCTTGGGATGGAAGAGAGGGGAGAGATGGTAGAAAATTTGGAACTTAAAATCTTGTGGAAATGATTATTGAAAACTAAAAATAAATTAGAAGTCCAAATTTTCATAATAAAAAATGAAAACGTAGAACTTATAAAAATTAGTGGAAAATAAAAGAAATTATTGGGAAAAAATTTATACAAACAAAATCAATGCATCAAGAATAAAAAAGGGGAAGATCTTGAATGGGGAAAAATAACCTTGTATTACATATCTGATAAAAGTTTACTATCCAAGATATTATAGAACCAGCAGAAACATAATGGAGCAAGACTCATTTTCCAGTAGAAAATTAGCCAAAGGATATGATTAGTTCTCAGAGGAAGAATTGTAAACCATTAATAAACAGATGAAAAATTGTTCCAAATCATTAATAATGAGATATGAAACTCAAAACAACTCTTGAGATTTCACCTCATCCCTAGCAGGTTGTCCGAGATGACAAAGTATAGGAGTAGTTGGACTTGAAGGAGTTGTGGAAAAGCAGGGCACCCTCATATACCCTTGGAGCCACAAATGAATCCAGCCATCCTGGAAAAGTGTACGGAATTAGGAAAAGAAAGAGACTCACATCCCCATAGCCTCTGGTTCAGCAGTTCCATTGCTAGGCATGTATCTCAAGGAGGTCATTGCCCAAAAGAAATATTTCATTTCAAATGTGATAACATAGGTCATGTGTTTTGCAAACCTTAAAGCCCAGTATAATTGCTAGCCATTATTATCAGCTATTATTTCAACAAAATTATTTATAGTCACAGTTTTTACAGTATCAGAGAATTGGAAACAAAGTATCAGCCAGTTAATTGGGGAATGGCCAGATAATGGTGGTAATAAACATAACGTCTGATGGAAAAGCGCCCTGTGATCAGTGAGTCCTCAGAAATGCTGAATGGGAGAGCTACCAAGGATCATCGCAAGGAAAGAGGGCATGGTCAATGCAGCAGAGTCAGGAAAACAATGTAACGATGGAACGCTGAAGGAACAAGAAAAGAAAGAAACAGAGTTCTTTGTAATGATGGCAGTAAAGCTCCACCCAGTAGGGGAGATGAGACAGACCTGGCTCCATCTTTGCAGAAAGGAGGTGCTTCAGCTGTTGTCAGGCTCTCCCTTGGTTTATTTTAGCCAATGGTCTCTCCCCTCTTTTTCATTGCTTTTTAAGAGTGGTGGCTCCTGGGAGGAGGGTGGTGGAAGTGAATGTTTGGATAGATCAGCCAGAGAAACAGTGGTACCTTTGGCATTCTCCAGGAAGCCTTTTCTGTTTCCTCCCGGGGACTGAACCCTTCCTTCACTATACCCTCTTGTACCAGTTCTGTGTTTATTACCTATGTCCCTATTGCCCAGCCCCCACCCCTGCCCTGGTAAGCGCCGTGAGAGCAGGAATGTTTCATTTCTCTGTGCATTCGGTGCTGGATAATTACTTATCAGTGTGATTGATAATAAAGCCAGCTTTCTGACTCTCCCGCTCTAGGGAAAGCTCCAAAACTGCTTGTCCCAGACGGTCATCGAGTCTCTTTTCAAACACATCCAGAGTAGGGAATTCACTCCCCTAGGAGGCTGTCAGTGCCATTTCTGGACAGCTGGGAAGTTATTTATATGGAGGAGGGCTCAGCTAGCCTTATCTTCCAACCCCTGATCCTTGTTCTCCCGTCTCATACCAGGCAGAACAAATCTAATCCCTTGTCCATATGACAAGCCTTCAAATCCTTGAAGACAGAGATCTCCACCCCCCACCCCCACCCAAGTCTTTGGGGTGATCCCGGCACAATTGTCCTGAAGCTCCCTCCCTTCATCCTATTCATTCTTTAATCCAGGGAACATTTATTAAGAACTTGTGACATGTGAGTTACTATGTCTAGTGGATGCTGCTGAATCAGAGGTGAAAAACAGGACAATCCCTATCTTGGGCCATTTTAGATTCTCCAGTCAGTCTACTCTTTGCCTCCAA
Organism: Pseudocheirus occidentalis; assembly: GCA_028646575.1. Lineage (NCBI taxonomy): Eukaryota > Metazoa > Chordata > Mammalia > Diprotodontia > Pseudocheiridae > Pseudocheirus > Pseudocheirus occidentalis. The sequence goes on along the minus strand of CM053598.1, from coordinate 4,576,057 downwards.
ATATATCTGTCTCAGAGCTGAACACTTAAGAAATAACCTGACCTTATTCACTCTCTCCTGGTAAACACTAACCTTCTGGTCATTCAGGCCAAGGTCACATTAGCTTTCTTTTGTCTTCCAAATCACTCATTAATTGGTACTCAGCTTCTGGTCCACTAAGACTTCCAGGTCTTTTTCATGTGAATGCTTGCCTCCTCCTAGGCTTCCCAATGGTACATGCCTGTATAGTTGATCTTGTGAACACAGGTGCAGGATTTACTTTCTCCATGAAGTTAAATTACATTCTCTTGAAATTGCTCTTTGCCTGTCCTGCTGTCTCTCACACCTGACTCTCCATCTCCTGGTTCCATCCCTATTCCCAGGAAGTCCCTGGGCTTCAGAGGTGCACAGCTTCAGTCCTTCCTTCTATGAGGGTGTTTTCCCTGCCCCTCCCCCTAAACCTCTCTCCCACTCCAGTTAATCCAGAGCTTGAATGGACAGATTTGTTTGCCTGGGATCTCACCCATTAGACTGTGAGCTCTTTGAGGGCAGGGCTGAGCACCCAGCCCAGTGCCTGGCACTCAGATTCTGTGGTTTTTCACTGACCTTAGAAGAAATTAGAAGGAAGGGCCACTGTAGTAAGCCACTCTGCTGAGGCATTAGCATTAAATATTGCCAATGGAATATTCCTGGTAGATAAGGCCTAGCATAGTGTGTGGTGGGAGTCTAAGGAGCTGGGTTCAAATCTTGCCTCTGACACATCACTTGAGTGCCTTTTAAAGGTCTGCTCTGTACCTCCTGTGTGCTTAATTTTCTCACTTCCAAAGTGAGATTTGATGAGACGGGTCACGGAGCACCTGTGATGGTTTGTAGGGGTGCAGCAGTCCCAGGATCACCTCAGTGGTCATCTGGCATGCCAGCGCTGTAGACGGATTGGGTTCAAGGCCTCCTTCTGCCACTGGACTCTGAGGCCACGACACTCCATAGCCGTGTGACTGAGATGAAGCCACTTAGCTCAGTTTCCTCGTGTGTCAAATGAGAAGGTTAAGCTCTGCAGCTCCGAGACACCATCCAGTTCTAAGTCATTCATCTTATAGCCTCTCAGGGCCTGCAAAGTGGGGATAAAACTCTTTGCAGAATTTTTTGCAGAATTTGCTCCGTGTCACTTGGTGAGGAAAGCGTACTCTGGTCTATAAGACACAAGTATGGTCGCTGTCTTCACTGGCCCACGTGCCGACTCTCTGCTTCTTTCCTATAGGCGAGTGCTAGTCTCTGAAGCCCGGGATGGGGCTCACTGGGTGCTGCTGAGGCATGGGTTGGAGGCTCAGCCACCTAAAGGGGAAGCCCAGTTCTCCTGACTGCCGCCAGGCTCATTTACCGACTGCCAGTCTGCTCTCAGGCTCTTCCTACTTCCTGGTGTCCTCAGGATTTCTGGCTCAGTGTGCAGGCAGCTTCTTCTTCCTCTTCCTCTGCAGCAGCGGTTCTCAACCATCCTAACGCCATGACCCTTTAATACTCGTATGTGGGCGGACCCGCCTGGAGACAGACAGAGGAGCCGTGTCGCCGTTTCTAAGACCTGTGGAAATATGTGTTTTCTGATGGTCTTAGGTGACCTCTGTGACCCCTGTGAAAGGCCCGTTCGACCCCCAAAGGGGTCAAGACCCACAGGTTGAGAACTGCTGCTCTGCTGCCTCCCGCCCTCTTCTCAGCTGCGTCCTGACTTCATTTTTTTTTAGCCATTTTAGTCATTGATACTTTCTCATTTTCCTCTAGTTCATATTTCTTTTAATTCTTATTCATCTTATCATTCCTTATCTCTCCTTTGCTCTTTTTTTCCACCTCTGGAGTGTCTACTCTCCCTCATGTAGCTTGTTGTCTCTCTCTGGGATCGGCTGATGGCACATTAACCCAGTTTTTGGTCTAGACAGAGTGGAGCGTCCCCACCAAGGATCCAGAGTGCCCCCCAAACAGTCCCCTTTCTGAAAGGCCCCCCTTTGGGAGTCCTGATGGGGTCTCGACACCTCTTCCCCAGGCAGAGAGCAGTCCAGGGGCCACCTTATTCAGGAAATAAAAAAAATGCACTGAAGTCTCGATCCAGTATCTTAGTAGTAATAAAAGCCCAGCTACAGATTTACTGGCATAGAAGGTTTAACTGTAATACTGCGGAATGGTGGGTTATTTTGTGTTCAAGAGCTACATTTATCACAAAAATGATGATATACAAATCACTTCCATATCACAAAATGTTCTTGGTCAAAATTGGCTTGAGGCAAGTGATATCTTCAAGTAAACAGTATATGAAGACCATATCTTAAAATGATAGATCACCTAATTTTGTTCTGACAGAGGTTCTTGCTGCAACAAACATCTGTCATTGAAATACCAATTCAGAGATATGGAAGCCAAATTGTAAAGGTTTTCTAGTATTTGTCTCTCCCAACTTCTGAATGCTGCTGTTAGGCCCATGCTGCAGATATTTCCAGATAGTCGGCATTATTGCCTTTTAATTTTTTTTAAATGAAATGAACAGTTTTGTAAAAAAAAATATATATACATACATACACACACAGTTTTATAGAATCCACACACAGGCGTGCATTTGAACGAGAGGTTACTCTGCACAGCAATAAAGTCAGGAAGGGCGTGGGAATGTGCCTATTGCTGCTCTGAATGTCACACAAATAGGTAGGATGTTTAAATTCTGACATGTGCCTGTTTGCAGAGATCTGTGGTTAGAGCTTGCCCGGCTTCTGCTGGCTTGTACAGAGCCTTCCCAGAGCTTTCCTTCTCTAAGGCCTGATTAGAATGTTGGGCTGAAGAGCCCAGCAGGATGGTGGCTCGGGCCCATCCTCCCATCAGTGTGCTCTGGGTATCCATGCCTTCCTCGGGGAAGTCACAAGAGTCCAGAGAGCCCTGGGAGAAAAGACGCCTGCCCTTTTGAAAGCCTTCATTCTTAGTGTAAAAAGTAGATCCTGGTCCAGTTTGAAAAATTAAATGGCCTAAGTAAAAATTTTTAAATGCCTTTGAAGAGTCACCTAAGTTTTTCCATCTCTGACCAATGCCTAAAGCCTCAGTAAAATCTCTTTTAAAGGGTAGCAGCCTTTCAGAAGGTAAATGTGCTTGAGTCCCCTGGGAGAAAACTTTCCTTCTGTATGTTTTCTTTTCTAGAGGCCTAGATGCCGTGTCAGGGGTGACCTGAACATGAGTCCCAGCTCTCCCCCAAGCAGTCTCTTCTGCTCTCTTGGCTTGGCATGGGACGGTTGTATAAGTCACTCAAAGGCCCCCTTCAACTGTCGGGCCAGTGATCCTGTAGGAGGGGTTGAGTGCATTGTAAATGAAGCGGTGAATGGGCAAGGCCAAGGCTGCCAACCCTTCCCTGGGGTTGTCCGTGTGAACGCGTGGTGATTGGCTGCCTTGGTGGCACTGCCCCCCCCACTGGCAAGGCCATACCCATACATTGTGACTTTTGGAGGCATCTGTGTCTTGTAGTCCCTTTCTGGCTGAACTCTGTGGGACACCCAGCCCATGAGGCTGGGCTGCTCATCATCTTCCTCCTGTCCTCTTTAACCATGTTGTCTGTCACATGTGTAACCCCTGTATTAAGAACCTCCCCTCCCATGCCTTGGTCTGCTCAAGCATCTCCCTGCATTTCCATTGGGAAGCTGGGCCTTTGCCTCTTATTCCAGCCCTCTCCTCAGCCCCATTCTCTCCTGTGCCTGGAGGGGCAGCATTGCTTGGGTGGGAATTCTGAGCCTGGTGTCCATGAACAGTTTTTTGTTTTTGTTTTTGCTCAATATGTTTTATTAGAAATGGTTTTCTTTTATGCATTTGAAAGCATGATTCCAAGAAGGGATCCATAGGCTTCCTCAGCCTGACTGCCCAAGAGACCCAAGACATTGAAAAGGGGTAGAGCTTTGAGCTTTGAGTGTAGAGAGCTGCTTGTGTACTTAGAAAGATCTGAATTCAGATCTCGCTGGAAATGCTTCTTTGAACAGATGTCTTCACCTCTTGCTCTCAGAACCCTCATCTGAAAAGGAGTCATCATGACTGTACCTGTAAGTGACACCTTGCTGAGCTGTCAGGAAGTACCAGATAGAGAACGGCCATCACCATCTTGGTATACGGCCATCCATCCTTAGTCTTCTCTGAGAATGCAAGTTTTCATGTTCTTGTGATCTGCTTGGTCATGAATGGAAGGATAAAGGGGTGAGTGGTTGAATGAATAAATGTATAATTGAGTGAAGCTATACAAAACCGGAGACATCCCTGCTCTCAAGGGGGTTCTGTCCTCACCCTCCCCAGTGCCAGGAGCAGTTCATCTTTGGTCTGCTGTCGGGTCACTACATGAGCAGAGACCATGTCAGGAGGCCATTTAGGTTTAGGGCCAAATGCTTGCTAGTTCACCAAAGTCTACAGCTTGATTGAAGTGACAGCGTCTTCAACAAGGCTGCTGAATGCCTCTGCAGTGTTGGGCAAGAGGCTTCTCCTGTGTGTGACTCAGTTTGCCTGCCTGTAAAACAAGGAGTTTGGTCCAGATACTCCCCAAAGGAACTATTGGCTGTGAAGCCTGTGACCCAATGTAGATGTGAACAGAAGGGTGGGTAGGTTTTTAGCCCTGGCTTTTATATATGTGTTGAGAATTAATTTCTGATATAGAAGAGAATAATTCTTAATTACAAGAAGACTCGCCATCCTTTCTTCCCTTTGGATGGCGCCGGAGCAGAAACCAGAGTTGGACTCTAATCCTGTTCCCTTGTTTACCAGAGTATGTCAGTCACAGTGATTGCCTGACGATCTCCCGGACACGCTGCTAGCCCAGCTTGGCTGATTCATGCTGTGAGGTAAAGCTGCCCCCTTCTTTGGGAGGAGAAGCCCTCCATTTCTGTCTTGGTGAGAGGAACATCAGGCATCAGGGTGTACTCTGGACGCTCTCCGAGGCCCTGGAACTGGGACTTTGCTTGTATCTGCTGGCTGTCTTAATTTAAACAAGATTGTGTCTTAGGGAATACTACATTGGAAGTGATTTTGAGGATTAGTGTTTTTAGGTAAAAATAGTTTTCATTTTTATTTTTTAAATTTTGGGGTGGCGTGGAGGGTAAGACATTTTATTTTGTGGGTACTGAGGCTTAGGGTGACTGAGCTTGGTTAAAACCCTGCTGGTAACTCCTAGAAGGGCTCGTCGGGCCTAGGCGCAGAGGGCATGGCTGTGTGCCTGCCCTGTCGTTCCCTCTGGGCACACTTGCCTACTACCCTCTGTCCCTTCAGGACTGAACTGTAAATTTTCAAACTTCAGTGATGGTGTGAACTCTTGGCAGGGAGCTTATTCAGAAGCCAAGGCTGATGGAGCCAAGCAGGCATGGCAGCAAAAATTATTTTCCTCTCAACATAATGATTTCTGTTTTTCATATCTGGCAGATATTACCTACTAGATTTAATCTGCAATGCCGAAAATTATACCATTTTTTATGATTTGTTTAATTTTGACTGAAAAAAAAATTGACTATTCATCGATTCTTGACCTGGGAGTATCAAGAAAAAAATTTAGCTACTAGGAATTTTCATGAGGTGTAAATTTAAATGTATGAGGATTCTGCCTTCCTATAATGCAATAGATGTTAATTTAAAAATTCTATAAGCGCCTGAGGGTTGGAATGTCTGAAGTACAGAAAGTCGAAGCACTTATGGCTGCTAAATGCTAGAAAAGGCCTGTTTTTGTAAATATATATTAAAATCTTCATGACCAGTTTCAGTGAGTACTTCAGACCTGCTTGGTTTACCAGACCAAGTTGTGGGCGTTTTCTCCTCTCTAACCTGGCAAACTGGAGACTCCAAATCTGTATCCGATTTCAGAATAAAGACTCCAGTGCGATGACCCCCGAACTCTGTGTCCCTTTCTAGCCTGCGGAGCGCCCGTTCTGGAGGGGGCTTGTGCGGGCTCTTTGTGTCCTCAGTTCCAGTAGGATTTCAAGGGATTCGTGAAAAATGAAGGCTCTGAATATTGTATTGGAAAATGTGGGTGAATATGGCACATTCTTTACACACCTCAACTGTCAGCATTTCTAATCAAATCATCCAGCCTTCTTGAGTCTTCAGTGATACAAGCAGTATTTCCTGTAATAAACAGCCTTAAGTCTAATGAGAGGGCCTAAGGCCACTCGCAGCGTGTGAATTCATTATAATTGAACAACCTCATCTGCAGGCCAAGGAGGCCGGCTCCCCGCTCTTGTAACTTCCCACAGCCTGGGTGTTTTATGAAGAATGTTGTACATTTTGTTTACAACGCACTGCTCCTGTTTGAAGTATGGTACAGTCCTGTAGTGCATAAGATGGGGACGCATAATGGAGGAAGAATCAGGGAGGCAATCTTTCATTTTGTTCTCGTATGAAAAATTCAAAAGACTGAAATCTCACCCAGAGAAATTTTGCAAGCATATTATTTTCCAATGTTTCGATCAATTTGTCTGTCAACCATGCTGAGAGGAGGAAGGGGCCGGCAAAAGCAATTTAGCCTGTGAGGTCCAAACCAGAAATGTTTTAGGAAATCTTGTCACATGTTATTTCTTTATATTAGAAGTGCTGCGGGTTTTATTTGCTGGTCATATTATGAAACAAAATTGGTATCAATCATCTAAGTCAGCTATGAATATCTGATATCAATATTACCTTTGTCTGCATAAATCAGCAGGAAAGTAAATTAACCTCTTAATGCAGGAGAAAACCTTTGGACTTGATAACAGGCTTCATGCTTTGAATTTTTCCGTGGAACCATTCACTGAAGGTATCCTAATTGATTGGGCCTGAGTGACATCATGCCGAAGCATCTGAGCAGTATTGACCCTGCCAGGGCTTTAATTGAGCTGTAACCGCCTCCTCCAAGCACCTCAGTGGGCTGGAGAAGTGCATGAGAGCTGGGCTTTGCTAGGTACAGAATTTTGGGGTGTCTATGCAGGGCTCCAGGTGCAGTTCACCTGTCGGCCTTTCTTACCAAGTCATCTTGGCTGTACAGACTAAACTCTTTGGGGATTTGGCCACATCTTCAGTAGTTCTCTGGATTCTTCCCGTTCCCCCCACAGTCTGTCGTGGCAAGGCCCTTGCTGGGAAGAGCAGTGTTTCAGAGACTAGCACAGTCAGATCTGACTTCTCACTTGCTGCCAGCACTGAGGGACCCCAGGCTTTCTGGTCACATTTGGCCAAGTTGACTTCAAAACTCCTTGGTGGAAGACAATGGTGGCTGAATAGCTGTAGCTGGCGTTTCTACTGCTCTCTGTGGTTTGTTACCCACTGTTTGTTATGGTCAGGCAGTCAGGTGGCACTATTTCCATTTTGCAGATGAGGAAACTGAGGCTCCAGAAATCATACATTCAAGGCTGAAAGGGACCATAGAGATCCCTGATCCCACCTGGCTAGGACAGAGAGGGAGGTGGCGTGCCTGTCCAGGGAGCGGACCCACGTGGGGTCTGCAGCACTCTGCAGACCTCAGGAGGGCAGCTACTACCAGCTGTCGTCCCCTTCACGTTATTGTCAGGGAGGAAGTACCACCTCAGGGTGACAGCTCCCACAGCGCTGCAGCTGCCAACAGGCCATGCGGCCTGTCTACAGGGCATGGCAAGGAAGGGCTGAGCTGAGTTTGCAGCCCAGGTCTGCCCATTCTGGTTTACTGTGTCCTGGCTGTTCTCGAGGCCTAGGCTTGTGTTGGGCTCTCCTCTTCTCTCTGGCACGTGAACACACCTCCTTGGGCTTTCTTCCCTACCAGCACACTGCTGGGAAATGGAGAGGCCTATTTCCTCTTGCTTTGCTTCTCGGAAAGCAGTTCCACCGTCATTATTGTGGACCTGGGTAGAGAGTGTCATCCAGAGAAATCTCCCGGAGTGGCCTTCCCAACACATGGGGAAATCTGCGTGGCTGGCATAGATCTGTGTGTGTGTGTATGTGCGTGTGTGTGAGCCCATGTGCACACATATGTACCTACATGTGAGCACATGTCTGGGTGGTTTTCTAATACAGCCTAGCTTCAGAGTAGATGTCCCTGGCTCATTCATTTCCTATCCATGGCAAGAATGATGTCAGAGCTCTTGGAATGAAGGGACTATCCTTCTCAGCTTAATGTTTTCACAGCCTTGTTTCCCTACTCTGCCTTGTCCATGTCCCGTTGCTGCTGGAGACGGAACACAACGACCCAGCCCAGAAGTGGTTGGTTTTCAATACTGTTCCATGGGGAAATTCCCTCTCTGACCCTCGCCACTAACTAGCGTTCCCTGAAGCCTTGAGGATTGATAGAGCTTGTAATTGTCAGGATCTCCCAGAAGATGATGGGATTTGTGTGCGTCTAATTCTTTTTAAACTTCACCAAAGTAGCGCTTCGCTAGATCAGATCCCCTGGCAGGGAGCTGCACAGGTTAATTATTCAAGCCGTGTGGAGTTTGTGGGAGCTTCCCGGCTAACGTGTGACTCTGTTCCTCGTCATGATTCCCACGCCCCTTCGTCTGTAAATCACCTTGTGTCCCTTCAGCCGTGTGGATCCGCATTAGTCCTCCATCAGAAGAGCACCAGCAGAGGTCTACGTCTTTGGCCACTTTGGAGAATTAAGCCTTCCTCGCTCCACGACTTACTGTACTCAAGCAGTGGTTCTCAACCTGTGCATTATGTTCAATTTGTAACAATGAAAATACCTCCTGAGTATCAGATATTCACATTACAATTCATAACAGTAGCAAAGTTACAGTCATGAAGTAGCAACAAAAATACTTTTATGGCTGGGGGGTCACCCATGAGGAAGGTTGAGAACCACTGCTGTACTGGCATGTGAGTGCTTTAGCTTGGCTTGTCATTCATTAGGTCAACAAGTCCTAATAAATGTTGCCTCTGTGCCAGGCATGGTGCTGAGTTCTGCAGATACACATGGAAGCAGTTACAAAAGCAGCGTCTGCCCTCAAGAGACTTCTGTTCTAATGGGAGGAAGACAGCCCATGAAAAGAAATGAAGGTGGGGAGGGGATCTTCTCCTCCTCGAAGTCCAGAGACTCGGGAGACCAAGGAAGCCTTGGACAGGGCTGGCCCGGATGCTTCCTCCACTGCAAACTCTAAGAGGTGTTGACCAGTCAGCAGAAAGGGCTGAAGGGGTAGAGGAGACTACCAGGGTGAGAAAGCCCTTGGAGAAAGGCAGCAGATGCATTCTCCTCCTTTATTAAGCACCTGCTGTATACCAAGTATACACTGGACTCAGTCAAAGATGAAAAGAGTGTGTAGCCTCAGTGAGCCCAAGTCCTATCAGAGCTGCCAGGGAGGCAGATTTTAGCACCAAAACTTTCCCAAGAATCGGCTCTGATCCATGCCGGATAGGACTCCCTCTGTGGGCAGCGAGGGGCACTGCTCCTAGAGGCATTCCAGCTTACAGGCTGCATGGTCTCCCGGGCAGAGGATGGCCAAGAGGCTCCACAGATCAGAGAAGGATTGAGCTCAGTGTCTCCAACAGCCTCGTCTGGACCCAAGCCCTTTTTCCAGGATCTTAGGAGAGAAGTGGAGGAACATAGAAATGACTTAGCCCAGCTTTTGTTTCTCGTGCCAGATAATGGTTTTTGGCTCGCCTGAGTGGTTTCTTGTGTTGAAATGTATTTCAAAGTATAGATTCTGGAGAAACAGTCTTGCAAGTGTGTTGGCCACTCTTAGGATTATAAGGACTCTTTGTGGAGTCGGTCCCTTTCTGATGTGCCATCCTCGAGCTGTGGGAGAAGTCCTGGTGAGGATACCTCCCCAGCTCCATGGTCCCCTTTCCCATGGTGTTCTCTTGGCTTCTTTGTTGCCCTTAACAGACGGGTAGTATGGGAAGTACTCTGCCACAGGATAACCCTTCTGAATACTTTGTTATATTGTTATTTTATACATTGTTACATTACATTTATTACATTGCACCCCCCCCACCTTAGAATGTCGGCATTTAATTTACTTGCAGCCAGCATGGAATGTGTGTGATCATGATCCCCAAACATCTTCCAGCTTGGAAAAGTGGCCCTTTTTTGTGATACTGAAGGCTCTCACCTAAGCATGGACAGTTTGAAGAAACCAGTGTCTGAGTTGACACTGAGAAACCAGTGTCTCCCAGTTCAGTGGCTGGGAGTCAGGAGGCCCCGGGTTCAAGGCCTGTCTCTGATACTGTCTTTGTGACTCAAGGCTAGTCACTGGATCTTTTTGGAAGTCTGGCAGCCCTGATCTCCTAAGTTGCAGAGCAAGTGCTGATTGATGTAGATGCTGAGAAGGCCCTCACCAGACTTGCTGTTTCAAGACCTCCCTCCACACCCACTGTTTCAAACACCCTTGTCTGTCGTTCCTGCCAAGAGAATCTGAGTTTCCTGAGAGCAGGGTCTGCCTGTCACCTGACACAGAGCCCACCTAGAACATAGCAGGTCCCCCACTCATGTTTGTTGTGTGTTTGGTGGCGAGGAAGTATTGGGTCAGGAAGCAGTGGGCAGTCTGTGCTGGAGAAGGCCAGGGAGACCAGAGGCCGGGAAGTGAGCCCCTGAGCTTGGGGCCAGGAATCCATGAGAAGAGACAGAGGAATGAATGAGAGAATCTGCTTTGGGACTCGGAGGGGAGGGAGGGGACGGAGCTGATATGAGAGAGAAACAAAGTGTTCCATTTTCTCCGTGTTTCCTTTTTGTTTAGGTTTTGTTATAAAATATTGGTTTATTGAGAGCCACGTTACCCTCAGTTGACACATTGACATTTGTGGGCGCTGTGGTTATTGTTTTGAGGAATAAAGCCCTACACTGACAAATCCTTATCAGTCTGTGGAATTGCATGAAATCACAGTGAGATCTGACCTACAAGTAATCAGACCAAATTTTCTGGGGGCACAGGGCAGTTAGTTTCAAGCCCATCATATGTTATTGGTGACTCAGTGCCCCCCTGTGAGGACGTGAGGGTGTTGGGAGGCTGCCTTTAATAATCTTCCACGAAGGTGATTCCCGTACTCTAGGACTTTTCACAATGGTACTGTGGCAAGGTTAGTTTCAAACTGGGTTTCCATTTGGAATCAGAGAAATGTGGGAAGATTGGTATTCATTGATGGAGAAGAGAACCCAGAGAACCACATACAGAATGAAAAAGTCAAGGTCTTAAAGAAGAGATCTCAACACAAAATGAAGCCTTCCTTCCCCTCAAGGAATTGACCTTCTTTTGGGTTTGACAGTGTGTAAAGCACAGCTAAGCAGAGAATAAATACAAAATAGTTTGGGGGAAGGGGTGCTCACAGTTTGGGGCCATCAAGAAAAAATTGAACCCTTTGGGTCATGGAGCCCTTTGACCATCTGGTGAAGACAAGGGACCCTATCTTCAGGTAATGATTTAAGTGTATTGGTTAAGTTCATTGGATGACAAAGGAAATCAGTTTACTGAAATACAAGGTATTAAAAAATCCAAGTATTCCATCAAGCTCTCTTTTAAAAACGGCCACAGGCATAGGGTTCCACGTGTTGTTTGGAGAAGGGAAGAGCTCCGATGACATAGGATTCGAGAAGAGCCGTTGGCTTTGCCGGACGGTCGGTGGACTTGGTTTTTCTGATGTCGCCATCCACGGTAGCCCTGCTCCAAAAGTCCTCCTGACATTCAGCGCATCATCTCATTGGGAATTTCCTAATTAAATAGTTTAAACCAGCAATTTATTTTTAACAGTATCTTCATGCCAAGTCTTTCAAAAATGTGAAAATGTCAGTCAGCCTACTCTGGCTAGTTTATAATGCATGGTGCCTGTTTTGTGGACTAGGCTTCGTGGATCCAAGGCATTCGGATGCTTTGCCCCCTCCTCCTTTTCTTCTGTAACCTCTCTGGGATTTCGTTCTCCCTCCTGGCCAGAGTGGCCTCATCTCTTGACTGGCTCCTTTCATGTCTCCTACAAAGGCAAGGAAGGAGCCTGCCCTCGAGGTGCCCTCCTGGAGCTTGTCCTTGACCGAAAGCTCATTTGCCCGTCTCCAGAATGGGTGTGATGTTCCATGTAGGACTGACCTCCCAGAGTTCTTGTGGTGACCAGGTGAGAAAATGTGGGTAAAGTGCTCCCCCAGCCTTCTTAAGCCCAAATCGTTTTGTTTTAGAGAGGAAGAAGGAAGATTGGGACATCTGTGATGTATACAGAGTCACTCTTCCCTCATAAGAGGTTAGAAGCAGGACCTCTGGGAGAAGGGCTCTGCCCACTGGTAACCTGTCGTCCCTTCCCGGTTGGCTGAAGCACCCATTTGGTTGGAAGTTGGGGAGCGTCCTGTGGAGCATGAGAAGACGTGTCTGCGACATGACTGTACACTTCTTCCCAGTTGGTTTTAACAGCACTTTTTGGGGGGTGGGGGACAGTGCAGAGCCATTTTAGATTTGCAGCGTTTTCGTGTGTCTTGTTTGGGTGTTTAAAGGTGACCCCTGAACTCTCCATTGTAGCTTTCAGTCATCCTAGATGCTGAATATTCTTTCATTTTTCCACCCGGCTCTCTTTTCATAACAGACAGAGTTGCAACCTCGGCAGGGCCGATGGGATGGGACTCCTGAGAATCTTTAAAAATGTAAAGATAAAAAGAATCTCCTTTTTGGAAATTCGGTATTCAAAATGGGCACCCACACCCTTCCTCTCCCCTCCTTAGCTCCCAGATGAGAGGGTGGGAGATCCCAGGGCGGGCTGGGGCAGTCCTGACTCTTGTGCCGCCAATTTCCTATTGACGGCCAGGACTGCCGACCGAAGCGAGAATGACTCCCTTTTAGAGGAAGGGTATTTGTGGAGGAAAACAGCACTGAAAACGCGGGCGTGCTGATTGCGGCGTTGGGAGACGCTCCCTCTGCGCCCTCAGTGCGCCTCGATGTCGGCTTCATCCCGTCTTCTCGCAAAGACAGACCGCCAGCACAGAAGAGGAGCCGCCTTTGGGGGGAAGCCTTAGACCTTTCTGATGGTCTGTCTGGCTCAGTCCCGTCGCTGCAGGGAGCTAACAGAACGCCTGTGCGGCGTCTGCAGATAGGCCGCCAGCACCCTAAGCAGAGGCTTGGAAGCCTTTGCAGAAGTGCCTTGGGTGCGTTTGATTTAACTTCTTGTTAACAAGTTAAATTAGCACCAAATGGAAATTGAAATAGCTGAACATTTAAACAATCTAACAATAAACCCTTATTCTAAAATCAACATGAAAATAAGGATTGTAAAGCATCCATTATTATTTTAAGAGCCTCTCTCTTTAATTTGATGTTTTTATAGGAAATCCTCTGGGTTTATAAAAGGGCCAAGACTTTTGTCTGGGAGGCGACTGTCACAAATCTTGTCCCTGTGCGGGGTGGGAGGCAGGCGGAGCATCTAGTTTGATATAAAATGCTATTTCCGAGGGGGCTCCGTGGACAGGGGTGAGTCTGGGCTACAGACTAGGAGAGCAAGAGGTGGGGGCCCTCAATGCTCCCATGAGCCCATCCAGAAGCTTTGTGTAAACATCTGCCGGGTCCTGGGGATACTGAGACAAAGTGAGACTGCCCGGCACTCAGCGGTGAGGGAGGGATAACGTGTGTATTTAGGGGTCCGTGTAAAAGAAATACAGGGTGAATTTGTGCATCGGCTACTGGGAATAGGGGCGAGGGAAGGGGTCAAGAAAAGCTTCCAGAAGAAGGTGGCCCTTTCTTGGAGCCTTGAAGGAGCCAAAGGAACCTATGAGGCCAAGGGAGGGGGAAGACTGTTTTGGGAGGTGGGGCAGGCAGGGCAAGGGGTCAGTACAACCAGATTGATGCATTAGACCTGATGGGTTGGCCTCTTTGGATGAGGAGATACTTGAGGCTGGGAGGCCGTTACAATTGTCCAGGCAGATGTGGTGAGGTCCTGGGGTAGAGAGAAAAAGAAAAAGAGTTTTGTGTTGGGCCTCACATCCAGAATAATTATTAAATAAGAGTTCACATGACGGAATTTCAGACCAAGAGCAAGAAGATCCCAATTAACTGGAGAACTCAGTGGTTGTTCAGAGGTCTCCAACCATTCATTCAGTCAGTAGACATTTATTCCTTCAGTAGGAGTATATTCAGCGTCCCTGAGGCTCAGTGCTGGAGGCAGAGACACATTCAGACCAAAGAAGGTTCCTGGCTGTCCACATGACAAGGGTGAGAGTCCAAGAGAGTCAAGGCCCAATGGGGCGGTGAAGAGAAAGCCCTATTGGGATGAGAGGTAGAATGCAGGTTTGAGAAATGCCAGTGGCACCAAAGCCCCAGAGCAGCTGCTGAGAGAGGGGCCGGTCGCCTTCTTGGAACAGAGAGAGACTTTCCCAGGAGGGGTCGAGGAGCAAATGAAGGTGGAAATCAAGATTCATGATTGGGGATGGATGCGGGGCCCAGAACACGTCCTTGTCCCCTGCCTCCGCTGTCTTCTCCTTCCTGGTGAGGTGCACTTTCTGACCTCACCAGCCTCTCCAGGCACTAGTCGTACTCCTTGTTTGCCCGACGCTTGAAAAGAGAGCTGGGCCAGCTCCTGCTGCCGCGGGATGAGCCCATTCTGAGCCAGTGGGAGGAAGGGCTGCACCTGGTGGGCTCTTAGAGACTCTTCCCTGCTCAGATCCAGAGGTGCCTCTCGCTTCTTTCCCAGACGAGCAGGTAGTGGGTAGGAGTCATCATGGTGGGGCCAAAGAAAGAGCTAGCTATCTTTCAGAACCCCCATAGTGTGGGTGTGAAAGGCGCTTCGTGTGTGCGTGCATGTGTATGTGCGTGTGTGTGTGTGTGTGTGTGTGTGTGTGTGTGTGTGAGAGAGAGAGAGAGAGACAGAGAGACAGAGAGAGAGGACCCAGATTCCAGCCCTGGCTCTGCCTTTTACTCTCTGTGACTTTGACCAAAACCCAGCCCCAGTTTTCTCACCTGAAAATGAGCGGTTTGGTCTGAGTCCCTTTCATCTCTGATCCTTTTGTAAAAAGTCTGATGGGGACCAGATGTTTTAAACATGTATCTTTCTATCTTTTAGCAGTTTTGGGGAAATGTACGCTTGTAAAAAATCATGTTTTTACTTTTAAAGTATAGAAACGTAGTTTTCTAGCTTTTCCACCAGAAGGATGAGGGAGACCCCTGCTCTAGGGAGCAATTTCCTCCCCATACCTGGGAAGAGAATAGCGTCAGTCTTACCAGTCTCTTGGCAGTCGTCTTGGTTCTGGCAATCCCAGGCTATGGCAAGCTGAAGTTATAGCAGACCACGTCCACTTGTTCCTAGGACAAAGTGAAAGATCTAATAGTCCACAAAGGGGAAATGAGGGCTGGACCAGAACCAGATGCTGCAAGTTTTTTTGGCATTTTCCAGCATCAAGCCAAGTATGGGCTGGGTTTTACCTCGTGGCAAAACCCGAAGCTTTGTGGTGATTTCTGGCCTTGTCCCCAACCTTGGCAGCAAGGCAGGATGGGGATGGGGATGGGGATGGGATGGCTGGGCTTGCCTGCTGTTCAACTGCTGCTGGTCAGTGATGGTCGTGCCAGGTCAGGGGCCATACCCAGGTGGGTGCCATGCCAGGGGAGGGGCTGTGCCAGGCAAGGCCATGCAAGAGCAGGGGTCACCTCGTTCCTTGGGGCCCACTCAATTTATTGATTTACCCTTCAGTGTCTTCAAACCCCAACATCACCAGCCCCTGTGCATCCCTATTAAAGTCATCCTGGCTGTCCTTGTCCATGCACATGCCATTTCCCCCAATAGAAGGTGCTGTTGAAGGATAGAGTCCAATCCCTTGGCTCTGCCTCTTGACCCTAGCCCAGCACTTGGTATACAGCAGGCAGTTACTGCATGCTTAATGCTCAATCTGTTTGTATTGTACTTGGGGGCACCTGTGAGGGGTGCTACCAGGTTAGGAGGGGCAGCTGCATGGGGTGGGGGATGGGGGAGCAATTAATAAAGGCTTCTGATGCTCAGGCTCCTTCCATTCCTTTACAGAGCATGTCACTCACAGCCACCTCATGAGCTTGGCAGCACTGAGACTGTCAGGCAACCAGGAGACCACGAAGTGGCTTTCTGTGCCCAGGCCTGCATCGCCTGCCCTCATCAGCTGAGCATGAGGTCTCCACGTGCTGGAAACTGGCCTTTATGGCCTTTCCTGGCGTGGCCCTCTAGGCAAGGCTCTGGGCAATGGCGAAGGAGAACAGGACAGAGGTAGGGTCTTGATTGATGAGGGGTTCTGTAGGGTGCAGCCAGTCTCCTGATTGATAATCTTACCACAGGAGGGAGAGCCAGGATGAACGGGAGCTCACCCTCTCCCCAGACTGCCAGGCAGCAGGCAGACTTGGACGTAGCCAGGCATGCCTTCTGCCTGCGTATCTATCTGTTTCCAGATCCTGAGCTGGCATCTGGATGGCTCTTTTTCCACTTTCACAGCTTCCTTCCCAACTGTCCCCAAATACCCACATGTACAGGCTGTGTAGGTCATTAAGGGGAGGACAGTGAGCCACATCTAATCCGCCAAAACTTGAGAGACAAATGTGAAATCCTACACTTCAGTTCAAAACACAACTTCATGAGTACGAGTTGGTGGAGACTAGGATATTCATCGTTTTTTTTGTTTTGTTTTGTTTTTTTGAGGGGGGAAGGCAAGGCAGTTGGAGTTAAGTGACTTGTCCAAGGACACACAACTAGTTAAGTGTCAAATTTCTGAGGGCAAATTTGAACTCAGGTCCTTCTGACTTTAGGGCCAGTTCTCTATTCATCACACCACCTAGCTGCCCCTTATCTTTTTATTTAAAAGAAGAAAAAAAAAGATCTGGGGGTCTTAGTGGAGTCTAAGTGCTCACTCTAATTCGACAGTGTTATTGGTAGCTAAAAAACCTTCAGTGAGATCTTAGTTTAAATTAAGAGAAAAGGGATGGGGATACATGCTTCTATAACTCCTACTCTGTGGCAGACACTACAAGTCTTCTTAGAAATATTGCCCGGATTCATCCACGCCATTCTGCGAGGTAGAGGATACCCTTGTGGTTCTCATTCCCATTTCATAGCTGAGCAGATGGAGACAATCTGAGGTGGAGCCGCTTGCTCAAGGTCACAGAACCATTCAGAGTCTTAGGTGGGCCTTCCCCACTTCAGGCCTGGTGCCCCGCACCCTGTGTCACCAGCTGCCAAAATTGTAACCTGACCCAGAGGACGAGCAGTGTCTAGTCTCATTTCACCAGCTTCTGTCGTGGGCACAGACCTTGGTTCTCCAAGGCTGTGTGTGGCTTCAGGTGCCTCCAAAGCAAGGAAGGAAGGAGATCAGAAGGGACCACTTGAAGGAATCAAGTGTATTTAGTCCAGAAAGGAGGAACTCTCTTTTTCAAATTAAATTAAACTTGGGGGTGGGGTAGGTGGGTGAGTTAAATTGAACTGTCTTTGAAAGACTTTCACTTGGAAGAGATGCCAGGCTTGTAGATCTTGACTCCAGAGGCCAGATCTGCCGTCTACAGGTGGCCATGCAAAAAGATTTCCATTGGAAAGAAGAGAAGTGCAGGTGTACAAGGGAGCTGTGGGGCCTCCTGGTTCTGAGAGAGCCCCTTTCCACAAGAGCTCTTGAAACATGAGTACATAGTGATGTTGTGGGAAGGGGCTGTTTCAGGGCAGGCTTGGGGCCTCTGAGCCCTCCTGTCCCATCCTCGCCCCTCTTCTGGCCTGTTATGAAGAAGTAGCTGGGATGGAACTTCATCCATTCAGGTCCTCTGGTCTGGCCTCATTTTACAAAGGAGAAAACCGGAGCCCAGAAGGGGCCCCTGGAGGGCAAACGGCACCATCACCTCGTCACTCTTTGCTCATGCTTAGTTAACATGGATAAATGGTTCATTTTTATGCAGCACCCAAGGCCCTCCAAAGCATGTTCTTCACACTTAGGCCATCGGGGTGGCTGTGTCAGTATCATTGCCCCCCTTTTCAGATGAAGAGACTGATGCTCTGAAGGGGAGGTGCTTCACACAGGGTCCCCGGCTGGCCAGTGCCCCAGTAGGAAGGTGAGGGCAGCCCTCTCCTGACACCTCTCCATTTTAACCGAACTGGGACCTGGGGGGGGCTGGGACCTGGGCGAGGCTCCTGCTGCCAGTTTTTCCCCTGGTGTTCTGGACACAGAGCAGAGCTGCCCCTCCTTTGTGAACCTTCTGCCTCCCGGAATCCTGGGAAAGCCAGTGATTTTTCCCTAAATCACACCTTTTGGTGGCATCCCAAAAGTGCCCTGGGGAAAACACAACAAGTTTCCAGGAGCATGAAGCTTTCCTCTGCATGGCATAATTTAACCAGTATGTTCAAAAGAACTTGAATGTCAAGGAGCAGTAATGGAGAGTTGGTGCCTTAAGTAAGTTCCAGAAAGCTCTTCATCTTCTCCTTGCTGTGCTGTGACCTTGCACACCAGAGTGGTCCTGTAGGTCCTTGTCTTGCCCACCAGCCTCATGGTCACTTTGGGTCACCTTGCAAGAAGAGGCAGAGTTTGAAAGGAATCTACCGAGACAGCCTGATTGGGGGTGGGGGCAGTGGAGATTCTCCTTGTCTTTTCCCGTCTCTTTCATGTCCATGTTGGCTTTTCAACATGGCGGAAGGAGCCACTGGAAGACTCACAAAGAGAGAAGACAGCAGCCGTGTGGTCTTCCAAACAGGCTTGTTAGTTCATAATAACACTGGAAATTAATTAAAAGAACCTCAGGATAGACTCATTTCAAGATAAAAGGCATTGAAGTGGTACACTGGATGGAGCGCAGATCCCAGGGTCAGAGGTTAAAATCCCGCCTTGGACGCTTGCTGGCCGTGGGGCCTTGGGCAGATCAGTGAACCCTGCCTGCTTAAGTTTCCTCACCTATACAATGGGAATACGAAGAGCACCAAGGTCCCGGGGTGGTCATGAGTATCAGACTGCTCAGTGCCGTGCCCACTGCCATGTAACCGCCATAGAAATGCCAGCGCTTGGAGAAGGAGTGGCAGAAGTGCTCCCTTCCCACCCCCGCTCAGGGCTCTGTTTGTATGTGTGGGCGCAGAGATAAGCTTGTGGCTTTACCAGAAACCTCGCATGCCTGCATGTACCACCTCATTTAAGAGCTCATTAGCTGAGATTCGGGGGCTCCTGTGAGAAAAGCATTCTGGATTTTTAGGAAAAGGAGATGGCCATAAATTGTTCCAAATAGTAACTGGGGACTTTGGTGACAGACATCTTAGCTTTGACATCGCTGTTTCAAGTACTTGAGAATTGATTTTAATTTCAGTTGTCCAGACCCCTTTAAGGACAAAAGACACCTATTTCTATCAGCTCGTTTGCCTTGATATATGCTTTTTTTTTCTAATGTTAAACATGCCCAAAGTATGTGTGGTGTGGTGGAAGCACTAGTTCACAAGGATGGACAGGCCTCAGCATCCGATCTTTTAGTTCCAAAGTATGGGGGAGATGGACGGTGATGAGGCATGTGCCACAGGAGAGCTTGTGAGAGTTACTGCACACTCAAGCCACAAAGCTTTCTTTGCCCACTAAGGAGATCTCCCCTTGTGCTGTCATGCACTTAGGGCCAAATGGGCAATTGCTGTGTTTCCTCCTTTTTTCTGTTGGATAACACCAGGATGTTGAGCCAAGTTCAGACTGACATCTTACCCTGCTCAGGATGCCCACTTGGTTTTTTTTTAATAAATTTTTAATTTTCAACATTTACTTTTATTAGATTTTGAGTTCCACATTTCCCCCTTCCCTCCCCTCTCCCTTCCCCAAGACAGCAAGCAATCTAATACAGGCCATACGTGTATAATCATCTTAAACATATTTCCGAATTAGTCATGTTGTGAAAGAAGAATCAGAACAAAAGGGAAAAACATGAGAAAGAAAAAGCAAAAAAAAATTATTACGCTTCACTCTGCATTCAGACACCATAGTTCTTTCTGTGGATGTGGGTGACGTTCTCCATCATGAGTCTTTTAGAATTGTCTTAAATCCTTGTGTTGCTGAGAAGAGCTGAGTCTTTCAAAGTTGGTCATCGCAGTGTGGCTGTTACTGTGTTAGAATGTTCTCCTGGTTCTGCTCCCTTCACTCAGCATCAGTTCATATAAGTCTTTCTAGGTTTTTCTGAAATCTGCCTGCTCCTCATTTCTTATGGAATAATAGCACTTCATTGCATTCATGTAGCTCAGCTTGTTCAGCCATTCCCCAGTCGATGAGGATCTCCACTTGTGTCAGATCTCCAGCCTCTGGCATGTGGCCTTGGCTTGGAGAAGAGAGGGCCATTTTGATGGAGTTGGATCTGGTTCTTGTCATCTTGGCACTTAGGAAGTTTTCCTTTTTGGAAAATGAAGGTCATTTGAAAAAACAGGCAGCATTTTGCTCTTCTCTTTTTCACACACATGAAAAACAACGTACTTTGATGCTTTGCTAGCTCTGTGAGTTCTTCAGAGTGGGCACTTGATTCCCCAAAGCTGCTTGAAGCCCCTGCATATTTCCTGATCAGACATCATCAGCTCACCAAATTGAAGACCTCACTTTTATGAGTACCTACGCACCACTGACTGGTCATTCATCAGCTCTCATTCCTACTCTGTGACCATCACACCTCCTTTTCTAGTATGCATGTCATTCATTTTGTGAGCATTTAGCAAGCACCTACCATGTGTCAGAGACTGTGACAGGCCCTGAGTATGCAAAGCTATAAACAGTGCGGTCCCTGCTCTCAAGAGCCTCATGGAAGCCTGAATACACACTATACACGGGGACATAGAGAGTGACTTCTGGAGGATGGGCACCAGTGAGAGGGAGGAGAGTCAGGATGGGCCTCACACGGGAGGGTAGTGCTTGGCCTGATCTCTCACAATGTTTCTGATGCTACTTCTTTCATTCAGCTTATCATTTACCGGTATCATGCTCAAGCCTCCTAACACGCACCAGGGCTCTTTCTGTGACCTTCTTGGGGAATTGTCAGTTTGGATTGTTCTGAAATCATGGCCTTCCGTGATTCTGAGCCATGTGACATTCCTACTTAACCTGTGGCTGAGGAAGTGAAGCTTTGAGCTTCTATCAACTGGAGACCATCCTAAGTCCATCGGCCATCTCTCTTACTTCATGTCCTCGGACAAACTTACAGTTTGGGCTCATTGGGCCCACCCCTCGAGTTTCTCCCTGGAAACATCAGCATGTAGCTTATGTCTAGTCTAGATTCTGGCTTCCTGATGGTAGAATTCAGTGATCAGAAAATGGAAAAAATCAAGGTGTCACCCCCCAATCTCATAAACTGTTAAAATCGTTGACCTCTGTGGCAAGCTGGGCCTTCCTAAGGGACCTCTGTAGGCCTCTCATCTCTTAGAGCCCCCTGACAGGACTCTCCAAGAGCCCGCCCCCTTCCCTGCACCTGCACGGTCCGTCAGACTCGCAGCACCAGCAAGGCCAGCGGGCAGAGGGAGTCTGTTCCTCCATGAGCTGCCTTCATCCCTTGCTTGCCCTCCTTTCCTGGAGCTTCTCTTCTTGGCTCAGAAAGCTGGAATTGTCCAGGATTCCTCCCCTGTGTGCAGGAGCTTCTTTATGAGATTTTGAAAGGGCAGACAGAAAGTTTCTACAGCCAGAGGGGTCCCAGAGAGGTGGTGCTGTTTTATTAATATGCAAGTTCTTTGGCTTATACCACCTTGAAAAACCGGCCTCCAACAAATGAGATAGAGCATTATGAAATGCAAAACAGACAATTTTGATTATATTAAATTGCAATGTTTTTGTACAAATAAAGTTAATGTAACCTAGATTAGGAGAGAAGTGGAAAATTGGCAAAGAATTTTTTCAACCAGTGTTTCTGATAAAGGCCTCGTTTCTAAAATATATAGAGAACTGAGTCAAATCTATAAGAATACAAGTCATTCCCCAATTGATAAATAGTCAAAGGATGTGAACAGGTAGTTTTCAGAGGAAGAAGTTAAACATATCTATAAGCATATAAAAGCGTTCTAAATCATTATTGATTAGAGAAATGCAAATCAAAACAGTTCTGAGGTACCACACCTCACCAGTCAGATTGGCTAAGATGACAAAACAAGAAAATGAGAAATGCTGGAGAAGATGTGGGAAGATTGGAGCACTGCATTGTTGGTGGAGTTGTGAACTGATCCAACCATTGTGGAGAGCAGTTTAGAGCTGTGCCCAAAGGGCTGTAAATAAGTGTGCACCCTTTAACCCAGCTATACCACTTCTAGGGTTGTATCCCAAAGAGATCATAGAAGTGGAAGACCCAGTTACACAAAAATATTTATAGCAGCTCTTTTTGTGGTTGCAAAAAATTAGAAATCAAGGGGATGCCCATCCATTGGGGAATGGCTAAACAAGTTGTGGTATATGAATGTGACAGAATACTACTGTGCTATAAGAAATGAGGAGCAGACGGACTTCATAATAGCCTGGAGAGACTTATACAAACTGATGCTGAGTGAGGAGAGCAGAGCCAGGAGAACATTGTATACAGTTAGAGATACATTGTATCCGTGAGAACTACCTTTGCTAGACTAGGCTCCTCTCAGCAATGCAGGGCTACAAGGCAAATCCAAAAGACTCCTGATGGAGAGGGCTGTCCTCATCCAGAGAAAGAACCACATTGTCTGAGTGCAGACTGAAGCAAACCACCTGCTCTCTATTTTGTGTTTAGTTTTGTTTCGTTCCATCTTTCTTATTGTTCACTTCATTGGTTATAATTCTTTGCAGCCTAATGCTCAATGCGAAGGTATTCATAGAGCCTGTATCAGATTGTATGGCGCGGAGGGGGTGGGGGAAGGGAGGAGAATATGTGAAACTCAAAGGATTGTGGAACTGAATGTTGTAGGCTAAAAGCAGATAAACAAATTTAACAAAATTGAAAAAAAAAAAACAAAAGAAAAACCAGCCTCTGTCATCCCAAGTAAAACTGAGATTTGAGAATCTATAGTTTGCAGAATCAATGTTATGAGAGAGAAAGGACACATTTAATTTTGAGGCTCAGACTTGAGTTGTTTTCAGATTAGAGCCTGTCCTGGGATAGTCCTTTTCTTTCTCTCATAGACCTTTATTGAGTGCCTGTTGTATGCATGCCACTGTAGTAAGGGACAGCTCTGCTTGACTCTGACAGTCCTCAGAGGAGAGATGTTTTGGGAATTGTCAAGACCCGAGAGTCGGGGGATCAGGGGGCCGGTAAAGCTGCCAGAGATGGCCAAGGCCTAGATGCCTCAGCTAGCATGGAGCTCACTTTGCCCTGGGCTGATCCTGCTAATACCCTCCCCAATTCTTATCTCTTCATGAGGAGCTTTCCATCTCCTTGGGGGCACTGTGAAAATTAAGACCCCTCTACAGTTCAATTAGTTGGAAGGGATTTGTGAAAGGGAGGAGCAATTGTGTCTTTCAGTCTATAAAACGACCTTTTTCCAAGCATATGACTCTTTATTCTTAGCATGAAAACCTCTGCAAGCTGTGTACCTAAGCAGTTCTCATCATGTTTGGTTTACAACAAGCCACCCACCAAACCAGGAGCCAGCTGTGTGGGGCTGAATCCAAGGGGAGCAAGTGCTCCTTTTTGTTGTGTGAGTTCACTTCTGACGAGAGAGGGTAGGCTGCTATTTCTGTTTAGTGTGAACAGAAGCCAGCCATGGAATTGCAAAGAGAGGCAAGAAAGTAGGAATCTGATTTGTGTGGCTGAGCCAAGAAAGAGAATGTAAACTTTGAGAAGTGTGTCATTTGTCATTCACAGACTGATGAATAACTCAGAGAGGCTGGAATTTCTTCTATAAAATCCCTGATATCAGCACTGATGCTCCAGGGAGGGAGAGAATAGAGTGAAGTTTGACCGTCTCCTGTTTTCTGGCTAGGTTTTATTACCACCGCAGGATCCTGGGATGAGGGACAGTACAGGGGCCACGTGTGGATCAATGGGCCCTGTCGGATGCTCCTGCTTTGTCTCCACTCTCTGGCCATGGGGAGATGAGCAAAAGAGCTTGGTCCAGAGGAGGGGCCTTGGCTCATGCCCCAGTAACCTCTCAGGCAGAGACTGAAAGAGCCTGAGCATCTCTGGGTACCTATGGGTTATGCATCTACAAGCTGGGGCAGTGGAAGCCTACCTCCAGGCAGCCATTAAGCAAGGCCCTATGGGAAAGTCTGGGGGCCCGTGTCAGCTTCTTTGGCAAGATGGACAGTTTGGTAAGTGGTGGTAGTGGTACTGGGATTTGCTGCTGAGTCCATTGCCCAGCCTGGGCTGCACAGGGAATGCCTGCGTGTGGCAGAGACTTTTCTGGATCTCTCAGCTGTTTGCAATCTGTTTTCCAAAATGCTTAAGGCAGTTGGGCTGGTGGTGTATGGTGAAGGAGCTGTAAGTAGTCACTTTGCTCATGGGCAGTCAGTCTAATAAATTCAAGTAATGTTCTTTAAAAAATGGGTCTAAGTAGCCACGGAGGTGGCCAAGGCTGCCATGCGCCCTTCTTCCTTTGTGTTTAGGGTGAACCACTATTCTTGGGGATAATCCAGAAGAGAGACGGAAAAGGGCCATGAAAACCCCTGTAGTGTGCCTGAGCACAGCACTTCCCGCTGCCATCACTTCACTCACTTCATGAATGATCAACAAAGGTGTTTTGCCTTTTTTAAAAAAAACGTTGAGTTGGCTTGGTTAGACTCTCCTGAGACCCTGCCAGTCATCGCTGTGAGAATGCCCCCAGATCATTAGTTGTGGCTGTTAGTTAAGGAGGCTTGGGGAGCCTTAAGAGTCTCAGAAAACTGGTTTGAGATCAGTCTTCTTTTCTTTGTGAGTCATGAGTGCCCAGTGTGGGACATGAGCTTGCCCCTTTGTGAGATCTGTCTTCTGATAAAGCTGGTGCAGAAGCTCTCTTCTCTTTAGCTAAGGTCTTCAGCTGGGGCATCTGTGAGCTGTCTACAGTCTCAGCCGTCCTAGTGGTTGCAGAGTCGAGGTGACTTAGGGGCTTAGCTACCCCTAAAAACCAAAAGCCAGCTCAGGGTCATTATACCAGTAGTCTCAATTCTCAAAGACAGCATACAGAGATCATTGACTGAACTGGGAGGACCTTGGTCTGAGACTTTAGATGAGTGTCCAGCACCCAGGATGGAGCCAGCCTTCCAGGGCTGCAAGAGTCCCACACCCTGCCCACTCAGCTCTCTGGCCTCTTGATGTCACACGCTCCTACTTCTTATTTCTCATTGTCCAGAAGGTGTCTGAGGCTCAGCCACACAAAGCAGTATAATTCTGAATCTGGGAGCAGAGGAGTCTTCACTTGCCACATGTACAGGGGTTTTTTCCAGAATCCTCCTCTGAGACCCGTGGTGGCTCTGGGGCAGGTTCTTTAGAATCTTCAGCTTTGAGAAAAATCAGCCTCTGTGGGGCTTTCCTCAGGCCTTTTCCTAATTATCTTAAAAGGTCAGATGGTTCATCTTTGCCAAAGTTTCTGTCATAGCTGTGTTCCAAGTTGGCCGCGTTGAGAGCGTGCACCAAAGCGATCTCCCCTCCTAAATGTGAGTCTTCAGTGGGAGGTGCTGGGCCTGGATCTGGCCAGGTGCCGAATTCTGAACCTAACGCTCGCTGATACTTGGTAGCTATGCGGTGATCTGGGCTGGTACTTTCACCCCAAGCCTAAGTTTTCCATCTATAAATTGCAGAGAGGGCTATTGCCTTCAGGTGGTGATTGGGAGGCCATGGCTTTGACTGTGTGGAAGGTTTGGGCTGATTTGAGAGCCCCCAGTTTGAAAGGAAGGGTGGGGCCAGGATGTCTTCTGCTTTCTAATTCCTCCCTGAAGAGAGTGTTTCACCTCCTTCCATCCTTGGTTCTCATTCAGTCTCTGGCCGTGGAATAGTTTCCCAGGCCTTTGGGAGGCATAGGGTCATTTATAAGCAAAAGGGCTCAGACATTCTAGCCATCTGGGAAGAAATGTTTGAGTCGGTCAGAGTGCTCCTTTGTGTCCCTAGGACATGAGCAAAGCCTTTCGTAAGCACAGAAGAGCTCCGCTGGTCACAAAATCCATCCCGCGCCTTTTCTCCTGACCCATGGGAGTTGTGATACGGTTTCATCTCTACTGCCCGACCAGGCATAGGCTACCTGCCTTTTCTCTCTGGGAAGTGGCTCTCTGCCTGTGAAGTTGAACTCTAGCTACACAAACCCCTTTGGAAAATCCCTTGGGCTCTGGGTAGGATCAGGCCTCCTGCAGCCCCCGTGCTGGAAGGGACCACCTCCCAGTCTCCAAGCCCTTTCTACACCTCTCTGGAGCTGTTTCATTGTGACCTTCAAAGCTGATGTTTCTGTCATTTGAGGTTTTGCAAATTGCTGTACAGGCTTCTGAGCTGATACTCAGAACTCCCTTGGGGGGTAGCTCTTAGTAGCATTATTATTCCCACTTTACAGATGAGAAGGCTGAGAGTCAGAGCCCCTAAATGAAGTGATGTTGGCTGGAGCTGAACTCAAGTCTCTGTGGAAACTCAATCTGGCACATTTCCCTTATTTTATTTTGCCCCCCTGCCCCAGGTCCTGGCATTCAGTAGATCTTGTTAAATATTTATTGAGTGTGTGGTGAACGGCTCTCACCTTATTAACATTCTTCAAAATTATTGATGTTCCCAAGAAAAGCAGACTAGACACCCCCCCCCAATGGAAGCCAGGTGACTGTGGCACAGATGGCATGTGGAGGAAGGGGCCATGGTCTGTTGTTCTAATTCAGACTCTTACTGTTATGAGAGAGTATAGCGTTCCGCTGGATGCCTCGTGTGGGCCGGGCTCGCTCTTCTACCTGAGAGACCTCACACAAAGAAAGGGTCCTCCCTCCCCACTTTTGTAGTAGAATAGCAAACAAGGTCCATGGGAGCCCCTTGAATATGAGATCACTCCATGCTTTGGGGTATGTGACCGTGATGGCATGTCCCGTGCATTGAGATGGACCAGAGAGACCTGGGAAGACTCAGTGAACTGATGCAGAATGAAGTCAGCAGAGCCAGGGAAGCTGGTCAGGAAGGCACAGTTCCCATCAAGCAGTCACAGTGGAGTGTTGCCAGATCCTCAGTTTTTTTCAAGGGATGACTCCCAGAGAGGGGTCAGGGAGATTGCAAATACAATATCAATTAAAAAGAAAGAGCCATGTTTCCTTTTAAGGGGGAGGGAATGCCATTGTCCTATCTGATTGAGCACCGCTGCACACTAGGCATTGATACTGCTTTCAGAAATAAGAAGACCTACTGCGTGTTAGTGCACCGCTGGTGAGTCCACCATCTTAAAACTGAAGAGGAATGAGCAGTAAGGTCCTTTTTACAGCCCTGTGCTTGGTCTTCTGAGGGGGAAGCCGGCCAGAGAATTTGGAATCGTGACCAAGGCCGTCCATTGAAAACGCGCCCCCTCCCCCCTCCATGTGGTATTAAACACAGATAGCCTGGCGAGTCTTTAAAAGATGTGTTCTGACTGCGGCAGAACTTAGTGATTCTGTGTGGTGCTGGAAAGTGCTGTGTGAATCAGTGTACATTCTCTGCAGCCCACGTTTCAGTCACTGAGGGGCTCAGAGAGAGAGACTGCTGGGACACAGGAGGGTTTTTAATGTTTATTTTCCCTTCTTTTTAAAAACACACCTTCACCCTGTTCTGTCTCCTCCATGCAGCAGCTCTTAAGGAGCCTCGCTGGCCAGTCTGCCATCTTGAAGCTTCCAGCGCCCGTGAGTCTCCCTGACCCTTCCTGCAGAGCACACTTAGAGGGTGGCAAGCCCCTGAGGAGTGTGGCCTGGATCAGCGCCCGCCCTCAAGGAGCTGACATTCAAGCATAGTGCATGCCTTCAGAGAACACTCCTTCTCCCTTTGTTCTAATAGCTCTTACACAGGGGTGAGCAGCCCTCTCCTGTCTGCTTATCCAGGTTGGACCGGCTTTCCCTCCCCCCAGAGTGCCCTGCAGGAGTCTCTTCTTGTCCCTGGGCAGGATGGGTGCCCTTGTTCCTCGGTGGTCGGTGAAGCACCTACTGTGTGCCAGGTCCTAGGTGAAAAGGAGGTCAGGATGGCCCCTGCCCTCAGGGAGGGTGCAGTCTAATTGGCTCTTTTGCTTCCCACCTTGGACTTGAAAACCTGCTTCAGGAAGGGCGTTCAGCCTATGGGCCTCCTGGCTTGGGCTGCTTTTGAGGGAGGAAGGTCCACATAGGCCCTTGAGTGCTGGCAGTTCACACCAACTGGCCTGCTCTGAATTCCTTCCTAAGAATCCCGTGGCCCAAGGCTTCCTGCTGTAGGCTAGAGGGGGTGCCTTGGAAGCAGGAAGCCTTGGGTTCAGATTCTGACCATGCTGCTTTATGGATGAGTGACCCTGGGCAAGTCACGGCCACGTGTGCATGCCTCAGTGCTCTAGGCAGCCCTCCAAAAGAGGGCATTGACTGGGCGAAGGTGCCCTCTTCCCCGGAGTCCCACACAGCCCTGAAATCATCTGTCCACTCCTGTGGCAGGAGGGCTGGGCTGTTTGTTTGTTTCTTAGAGTAAGTAGCTACTGCATTTTAGGACAGCTGACCGCCATCTTTCATACATGGTGTCAGCCAGTATGGATGTGGGATGTGGGTGGCGGGTGGCGGCTGGGGAGGGGGGAGGGTGGCTGCCTGGATGAGGCAGGCGCCACAGTGTGCCTGATGCATCTCAGCTCCCAGCGGCCCGAGGAACTTTCTTTACAAATTGCCCCATTGTGATGGTTGGCATTCTGGGTAAAAGTTCATCTAGATTTCAACCTCCCGTGAAATTGCAGAGTTATGACTGAGAAATCTCTGCCTCCTTTGAGAACCTTCAGGGACTGCCGAGGCCTTGCAGTTGGAGCTGAGTGAAACACACAGGCTTCCCTGCTCTCTCGTGTTGGGTGTTGCTTCCTATTTCTGGGATGTTTTTGCTTGGAATTTGCCCTCGGAATGTGCAGAGAGAATACCCAGGAGCTGAAGAAGCCTCATCCTCGTCTTGAAAAAACCTGCACAGTTTTTTTGCATCAAAACAAAGCTGTGGCATTTAAGAAACTCAGGGGCCTTTTGGTGGTTTCCTTTTTTTTGAATCCCCAAGATGGCGGAGTGCTTGGACTTTGTCACAAACCTCGGCTCTTTTTACCATGAGCCTTGATCATTTAGTGACTTTTCTCATAGCTAGGACCTTGTGGTTTATTGGCTCCCAGAAGGAGAAGCCTTACTCAGAGTGTCACCTAGACAGTGAACCGAGGGGATGGACCCCCCCCCCCACCTGGATAGCAGCTGGTTCTGTTTGCACTGGAATAGGCTGCTGATAAACACTGAGCTTCTCATCATTCAAGGCCTTTGTCACCAAGAGTGCTCAGGAAGGAAGGACATACAGGTGACCACTATGGTCCTTCCAACTTCAGGATTTGGTGGTGATGATTAGTGTTGCCAATGTCATTCCATACGTTTGTATCAGAGATACTGGATCTCTGTCTGATAATCAAATTTAAATGGCCAAATTGTTCACAAGCATGTGAAAACATAAAACTCCAGTCAAAGATGTCATATATGGAGTCACACCAATGATCCAGGATATGCTCCACAAGCTGGTCATGAGCCAGTCTGGTTTATGGTCTCCTTGTGAAGATGTCTGGATGGGAACCACTGAGCTCTAGGATTCCAGACTCCCAGAGCCCAGAGTTCAGAGCGACTTTGGAGATTCTCTGGTCCAGTCCATATCCAAGTGAAATGTGCAAGTGTTCTGGGTGATTGTGACTCTAGGGGAGTTTAGGACCCTTGAGGAAAGCAGACAACTTCAGATTCCAGTCCATAATGCAGGGAGGGCCCACTGGGACATGCTGAAGCATGTACAGAATGAACATATGGAGAATCGGTACAGAATATGTGGTTTGGGAGGAAGGGCAGGGACCTTAGGAAAGGTTTCATGGATAAGGGGGTGCTTCGAGCCAGGCCTTGACCAAAGAGGATTCTAGCAGATGGAGGCATAGGGTGCAGCACAGTGGCAGGTTGGTGAGTAGCCCAGGCGGGGAAGATGGTGGTGTGTGTGGGGAGCAGAGACAAGTGTTGGGCGGTGGAGTGCAGGAGGGGATGCTGTGTCCACCAAGGCCAAAGAGCTATATCAGGCCCAGGTGACATGGGGCTTCCAGAGTTTGACAGGGGAGTTTCCATGGGATCTTGGGGGCCACTGGGTTGATGGAGTAGAGGAGTCATATAGTCAAGTCTGTACAGTGGGTGCCTGATGCTTGAGAGGTGATAAGAGCCTGTCTCACACGGTGGCTATGGGAGGAAAGAGAAGACTGGGTGGCAGAGGTCTTTCCACAGTTTCAGGGTTCTTTTCATCTGTGCCGATAGCTTGTCTTCTCAATGACTCATGGGTGGTTGGGCTGTGCTGTTTTTTGGGGGGTATATAAAGGAAAAGTTTCTTTACCAGCTATATCCTTATTGTGATTGGAATTCTGGTTAAAAGCTTTAGATTTTAGTCTCCTGTGAAATTGCAGAATTATGACTAAGAAATCTGAATATTCTGATATACTTGGGAGCAAGTTGGCCACTTAATTAGCAGAGGTCAAGTTTTAAGTTGCCAGAGAAGACCTTTTTCCCTGAGTGTGACAGGCACTCCTGTATTGGTCAGTGGGCTGAACTAGCTTTCACCAGGCTGTGCAGGCACACCTTTACTCCCTGAAAGAAGAGGCCTGACATAGACTGCCTGCACTTTGAATGAAGGCTCAGCCCCCTGTCTGGTCTGCACTGGACAGGCTTGGCCAGCTTTAGGTGTTCTGGCCTCAACCGCAGCTCTCCTTTGGCTGTCCTTGTGGAATGTGGTAGGCGGAAAGTGCCTCTTTCTCCACGTCCTCTGTAACTAGTAGTGATTGGTAGACCTTTATGTCCATCTCCAGCCGCTGAAAAGGGCGAATCTGAAATCTTCCGTGTCGTTCTTTGGGGATCTCCCTGCAGACATGTTGGTCCAGGGTGTCCACAGGCCCTGAAGAGAACTGAGGCATCTTCACCTCTGCTGTTTGCCCAGAAATGATGTTCATCCACTGAGAAACTCATCTGGAGATGGTCTAGAAAAGGGAAGCCAGGATGGTGAAGGCCCTTGGTCTCCATATCTTATGCCATGTATGACCCTTAGACTCCATTCCTTCCACTGAAGGAATTGGGCATATTCCACAATTCCATAATTCCATAATTCCATATTCCATAATTCCACAAGGAATTGGGCATATTCAGCCTGAAGAGGAGAAGGGGTGGGGGACGTGGGAATGACAGCTCTTTGGGGGTATCATGAACAATCCTCTCACAGAGGATGGACTAGCCTTCTCCTCCCAGCTGCCTGTAGAGGTAGAACCCTGAGCAAAGGCAGAACGGTGTCAGGAGTCCTATTAGGCTCAAGGTGGACTAGAATTTCTTATTAGAGATGTCCAAAATTAAACTCATGCCTCAAGAGGGCCAGGTCCCTGTCTTTAGAGGTCTTCAGGTGAAGGCAGGATGAACTCTTCTCTAGTGAATTCTGGTGGGTTTTCCTTTGATCTGGGGCTTGGACCGGACGGCCCCCGAGTCCCCTTCATCCTCTCCAGTTTGGTGACCCTAAAACATTGGGCGGGGAAGGGGAGCAGCACTCATGACCCAGACCGTCATCATCTCCTCTCCTCTTGGGTTGTTGCTGTGACGCCTTGGAGGGGATTTCTCGTAGACTGGACCTCTTGGCCGTTTGGCTGGTGCTGACCATTCTCATCCCTCAGCAGCCCAGTGAAAACTTCAAAGCAGGTGTGGCACCCCTAATTCTGGAACTCTACTATGTCCTTGAGGGAAATGGCAAGGCTCTAGGGAATTTCCCTTTTTCCTTGAACTTGAGAAAATACACCCATTTGATCACTTGTTTAGAAATCAAGTTAATCGCATTAGACAAACAACTGTACTGCCTGTTACAGCCTCAGCGGGCTCTCCTTTAAACTGCCAGAGAGCTCTCCTTCTAGGTCCAGAGGTAAGTAAAGGCAGAGAGGATGATCTCTCTCCACTCCCAGCCTGCAGGACCCCATAAAAGCCGCATGGCCCTTCCGCACTGAGCGCTGAGTCCAGAGCCATTGTGTGGGCGCCGAGCGCCTGACCATATTATCCGATGGACCTTTGGAGTGAAATAATTGCAGAACATTTTTCATAGTCAGACCTGCAGGTTGAGCTTTCCAGAAGAATTGGATGTTTCAAAATACGTCTGGTTGGTTAGTGAAACATTAGTATTAATGATAAATTAATATTAATATCAGTATCAATGTTTATGTAAGTAGCCTGTGGGAAGAAAAGGAAAGACCTTACGGACTGGGTTCAGGCAGTGCCTCCCCCAGCCCCCATTTCAACATGGAGCATTTTTCATCAGTAAGGAATTTGGCATACTCAGAAACTTCGGTGTGGAAAATCCCGGGCACTGGGAAGACAGCTCAGCATTGGAACTGCAGATGATTAAACCTTTATGACTGAAGTAATAGGTTTGGGCACAGCACTCCCAGTGGACCAGCCACCAAAGGTACTTTCCCCATTTCCAAATAATAATAAACAAACTTTGCACATACATAACACTTTTCATCTTAAAAGCCTTTTGCATGCAGTTGAGACAAAGGAACCAATGAATCCTAATACTCGTGCTACCTTTGTTTCTTGAACCATTCCATTTAAGTAACGTCGCTTCTGACACTTGGGCTAGGGCTTTCTCTTTTAGAGTCAGGCTTTTCCAAACTGCTGGGCAAAACAGTCCCCTTGGGTGGTGTCAGAACTATCTTTCAAAAGCCTGCTTCCACCCGTCGTCCTCCATTAGAGTTGTTTAACCAAGGACTGCCCATTGACCTTCCTAGCTCCCACCTCCCACGCCTTTACCGGAGCCTTCTGCCTGTCCTCAGCCAAAAGCAGACACCTGAGTCTTTTAAGAAGCCCCACCGAGGCACTGGCTCCCGAGACCAGAACTGACTGGGGATGGCCAACTTTGGGGGGGGTTACAGTCCATGTTTTATTCATTTTAATTTGATTCAGAATAAATAACTCCCATCCTTCGGGAGCCCATAAAAGAAATATTTTCTGAGCATCACATTCAGTCTTGGAAGAAGTATTGGTCTGACTCCAAGGTTTCCTGACACGTCTCTGCAGCCCCGAAATGGGATATTCTCGTGCTCGCACTTTGAGTGGCCACTGTAATAAACACAGGGCTCGGTATTGTCACTGCGGCACATTACCGCCATGGAAATTCCCTGTAGTTCATTGGTCCGTAACCAACAAAAATCCCCTTAGACTCACAATTAATCAGGCTCTGCTGAACCTTTGACGAGGCACACTCACAGATGTCACAGCATGGGAAAGTGAAGGCCTGACCTTCTCGGAGAGGGGAAAACTTTGCTTTGGCCCGTTCCTTAAGCGCACCAAATTGCTTCTGGGTGGCAGCTTTTGGGGGAGCCGAGTGAGATAGGAGTTTGTGTTTTTGTTAGGTCTGCGTTTAAGAGAATCTGTGGCAGGTCAGTGTGACCGTGTTCATACGCAGGCAGACTTGGTTTCGTCCTTTGGAGTTTTTCTCATAGATTTCTCTGAACTTGAGGCCTTGTTGGTGATGCGCATTTAGTCCAGTGGCATTATTCTTGTGCCGCGGCCAAGCAGAAATTCTGGTGGTCCTTTTCCTCTGATCTCCATCGTTGGGGACGAGCTGCCGAGGAAGCTCGTGGAATCTTGTGGCCTGTGAAGAGGTCAGGACACTGTTCCAGAAGGGACCTGGAGTGTGATGGCTTAGAAGCTGGCTGTGGGTCTTCCCCGCGCCTGGCCCCCGGCTCTATGGCTCTGCATCTCCCACAGAGGGCCCCATCCTAAAAACCTGTGTCCGTGGCCCTCAGCATTCACGGATTGTGTCCCAGGCTCGCCCTTGGTACTTACCCTTTCTGTAGTAACATCGTGGATGAACTTTTCCTATTGATTTATTCCGTGCTGTAATGTCTACACTGATTTCTGGATGGCCTTAGAAATGTCACACATTGCTTCAGGTGTGTGCAAATGTGGTTCAGACATTTCACTTGGCAGTTTAAGACAGAACCTTTCAGCCGCCCAGGCCCTCCAGATGGGGGGATCAGCCGGGAGGCAGTGGCTCATTCTGGCAACCCGATTTTAAATCTCGGGCAGTGAAATGCCCACGTTTATCATGCGCCCTTCACCTATTTATTATAATGCCCTCGTTACAAATTCAGTAATATTTTTGCAAACTCATATAAACAGGTAATTGATGCAACTGAAATTCTTGGCACATATTTATTGTCCTATCAGCTAAAATTTTTAAGTGACAAGAACCAAAATAATCATTAATTTTTATAGGGCGAGGATCTGGCTTTTTGTTTGACACAAAGCTGTATAAAAAACTGCTTTGGATTTTATGCACATTGTTTTTAGTTAATGATTTTCAGCTGTTTGTTGTTCCTCTGATAGCATGAAAAAATGCACCATATGCTCAGCCAAAAGACAAATGATTAGCAAATGAAATTCTGGACAGCTGTCTGACTGAGAGCGTTTGGTTGATAGCATTCTGCTATCATAATTAGCTTAAGCTTTGGGTTAATTAACTTTCTACCTGGATATGCATAATAATAGCAAACTGCAAAAAGCAAGAAGCTTTCAGTACGACAACAACATTGCTGTCTTTTTTATTTTATATTTCAAGAGCGTATTAGAATTTCAAGAGTGATTAATCCTGGGAATATTGTCATCTACTGTAGATTTTATTTGCAAGCCAGATAATACTGAAACAATTGGAATCTATTATACTGCAGAAATAGCATTTTAAAATTGTAATTAAAGTTTCTAAAAGCAATTGCTAATTTCAAATGCCTTTGTTGGCAAGAATATTAGGTATATGGGGCCTTGTATGGGCAGCTTGTCTGATACAAAAAACACCAGCACTTACACCGAGATCAATTTAAAAAAAAAAGAAAAAAAACCCTTCCTTTTATTGAAGTGTTCATTGAAATCACTCTTTATTTCCCTGTCACCCAGACCCTGGGATTCTGCTTTGGGGAGAGAGATGCCCGGACAATGATGCAGATTTAAGGTGTCCGCATGGTGTGGCCCCAGCCCGGCCGCTGTCTCCTTGGTGTCCTGAGCTAACTTTCACTTGGTGGCTCCGTTACAGGGGCATTGCTTCCGTTTTTCCTTCCCCTGCCATGCTGGCGGGCTGCCACACCACAGTGGACTTGTGCGCGTGTGCCATAGGTCTGATAAAAATCTGGCTCGCACGTTCGTAGTGTGATATTTATTTTCTACCCTTAGCCGTTTGTAAATCAATTTGCTGGTTTTATGAAATGGGAAAAGAAATGCCTTTGTCCCCTTCCCCACTCTTGTTTGCATGATTTACCAGAGCACTCTCTGAGATGCTCTTCATCCTGAGGACTTGCTCTGGGCCTTTGGAGAGCACAAGCCAGTGAAGTGCGCTGTGGATTTGGAGTAAAAATTGTAGTTTACATCTCCCAGAGCACCAGAGAGCCCAGCACTTAATTCTGAAATGAGCCGTGCCTGTTGTTAGACTAGGAAAAATAGGATGTCTTCTGAAAAAAAAAAATTTTTTTTAAAAGGCTTTGCATGTGCACGGGACAAGGAGAAGCATTGGTGACGGCGAATGCAACATGGCTCCAGAGATCATCACTGAGAAGATTTAGGCAGAGCGGAAAGCATTGTTTTCTCAGATTTGTGACTTGGGTCAGTCTCTGGATTTCAGGCACATCCTTTTGGTCACTTCATGAAAGTTTTATTGGGCTGTCAGAACCCATTTTTCAAAATTGGCATCATTTGGGAGGATGGTGAGTTCACCACTTTCTCGGTTTGTCTAATGAAAGGATTGGATCCCCCGGTGGCCTAGTTTGCAGCAGTCAGGGCTGCTCAGGCCCTTCTCTGAAGAACATCTCTGGAAGGACTGGGCTCCATCCTGCCCACACCACCAGGCCCTGTTTGGCTTTGGGCTGTGACAGGCAGCTCTTTTCCATCGACCAGAGAAGCCGACCCCTCAGCAGGGCCTTTGGAGACGCTGCCGGGGCTCTATTTCCACTCTAATTTTTTGTCTGCCTACAACTGTGGAGGGGAAGATGGTGGCGGGCCCCCAGTCAGGTGAGGTGGCCGGGCTCAGACCTGGGGAGCAGCGCTGGCTTGGACTTTTGCCATGACACGGCTACCGGTTAGAAACAATGCCAGGCACTGTTTACCTTTGGAGGTTTCTGAGGCCAATCTTCCCAAAACAAACTTGGAGGTTTTCAACCAGAAAAAAAAGCCCAGCCAGGTATGTGGGCTCCGCTGTTGCTCGAGTGGTCAGTGGGTGTTGTGGCAATTTCAGATTCAGAAGCGGATGGGAGAGGGCACTCATGCCCGTGCATACCTGTGTCCAGATACACACGGGAAGCCCAGTTAAAAAGCCAGACAGGGTCACTCTGTCTGCACAGGTGATGTGGATAACAGACTATCCCATGGCATCTGGGCGAGCAACGGGAGGGGATCTGGGCCCCATTTTGGTCTGTATACATTGATGATTTTCCTTCAAATGCCATTTCAAATATATTGTAAACTAATGGTATTAAAAAACCTTATTTTCCTATTTGTAGTTCTTGATCTTTCATTTCTTTTAATGTCAAAATTATTTATTTGGCCTGTTCTACTCCAGATGTGGCTGTTGAGGGCACATTAATTCATATTCCGTTTTCATGGGCGCCTGTCCCCATCTGTACATCATTTCTGAATCTCTTTCTCCCTCCTGGGAGTTCACCTGTTCATATCGAAAGTTTCATTTGCTGTGTAAACAGAATAAACAGACAATGCAAAAGTCCCTGCCATCGTGAAGAATAATTCTTCTCAACAACCCAGTGCATCACGCTTGGAAAAACATGGAGGAGGCGATCCATGTGAGGCCACGTTCTCCCCCATTATTGCCCTCTGGGGGCCACACTCATTTTACTATACCGCATGTTTCCCGGGCTTGGATAAGTGCGTTTTTATTAAAAGTTGGCTGGAAACGGCCCCTTGTGGTCATCCTCAAGCACAGGGGCCGGCAGGCGTCGGGTTTGTGGCCCCTCACGGGTTTGGCTCCCGTGTTCTCCCGGGAGGCAACATGTGTGGGCAAGGGCCGGCTGCATGTGAGGGCCGTGCCTCCTTTGTGCTTGGTGCTGCCCGAGCCCTTATCTCCTCCAGGCACCAGACTGGGATTTGTGGTTGCATTTGCCTGGCTGTGCCAGGGCTCCAGAGGCCCCTTGATGATTTCCTCCCTCTCATAAAACAACAAACTCTTCATAACTGCTCAAGAGGCTTGACATCCATAATGCCAGCGGGGCCCTTCCCACAGGCCGCTCCAGGTGCCGGGCCTGCAAGTGGTGCCCAGGGCTGTGGTGTGGGATGCTGCCCTCATCAGATACGTACGTGTGAGCGTATATGCCCACGCACGCACGTGCTCCCATGCCCGGCATCGCTTTGCCCTCCCTCCCACCTGCCAGTCTGGCTCCTCCTCAATGACCTCCAGATTTGTATGTCGTTAACACCGTGTACCAAAGTGTGTCCCAACAAGGTTGGGAGGCAGCCGAGTCCCCGTCTTGGTTGACTTTTGTCTCTTCTGGTAATTGGTGGCTTTTGCTGCCATATTAGCACAGCCCATGAAGCCAGTCACAAGACCCCTGAGGTCTGCACAAACACGGTAGGAGCGTGGCGAGCCGCGTGCGGGCTCTGCGTGCTCGGCAGTCATTTACATATGGGAAGGCAGAGTCATTTAGGCCTGCAAAATTGTTATTGCCAGAGCACATTTAAATACTAGTCGTATGGAAATTGGAAATAAAGTCATATTAAAATTTGATGCTCAGATCAATAGTGGGGAACCCAGGTAATTAAAGTGGGTTTGTTTATTTGGTGCCTTATAAATAAAAAGGGCTTAATACAGACTAATTACACCGACTCTTTTGTATACTGTAGGATAATAATGGCAGCAATTTAAAGTGATATTAAATGAGAATTAATAAAGGAATATTGAGTCACTTTGACTGTATTAAGCTGGTGAAATGATTTCTCATCTCAATTTAACTTTCTGTCCAGAGCTCAGTGATTGATAAGCATTGAATTTTCATAAGAGATTGTCTAAAACAGTATTTGATGGCTGTTCTTAATTAATGACAACAAAGCCCATTGCTAGAGAGAGAAAGAAAGGAGGGAAACAGTGAAAGAGAAAGAGAGACAGAGAGAGAGGAGGGAGGGAGAAAGTGTGTGTGTGTGTGTGTGTGTGTGTGTGTGTGCGCGTGTGTGTGTGTGTGCACATGCACAGACCCATGCACTGATTGGATCTGGAGTCATTATTAGTGTTTACTTTTTGGGGTGGGCTCCCTAGGAGGGAGCATTGACATCCCTTCCACTTATAAGTGAATAACTCATTGAAAACATGAGCCAGCAGGACTGATGGACACCAGTGGAAGGCAGGTAGTAAGTCATCCCAAATGAGACCCGGAGCTGCAGAAATCCAGAGGAGGTACAGACCATTTCCGCCTCCCTTTGACGTGACCTCTAGGGGATAACACGTTAGCCATAAGCATTGTTTGGAATGAATGCCACAGACCGAGCACGAACGGTCCTCGGTATGTTTTTAAGGCATTGGCAGTGAGGCCAAACTTGGATTCTACATGAAGCAGTTAAAAAGAAAGCCCCAGTGCCTGCGTTGGGGGAGAGAAGTTGGGGGGTGGGGGGCTCCTCGCTGATGTTCTGACTCGTCAGCTTGGTGACCTTTTGGCTGCAGTCAGGTGGTGCGGCCATCACGGTCCTAGCCAAATTCCAAGAATGTTTCCCTTCGTTTCAGATGCAGCTTATTTTATTTTTGATGTGGAGCTGGGATGTAATTTCTTTTCAGCCGGTCACCCTGGGCTCCTCTCAGCAGCCGGTGTCATGGCCGTGTTAGCATTTCTCCCCTTTTAGAAGGGGTTCGGAGCTCTGCGCCAGGTCAAGACCTGGCACAGAGCACTCTTTCTCATATATTACAGATGGCGGGCATCATCCATTAATTTCTGTCTTTGAAATGCCGCGTCGAAGCTCCAAAGAATTCACAATGCCAGTGTCCCTTGGACAGCTGCTCACCATGGTCCAGTAAGAGTTTCTGATGGAATTACAGGTGCAGGGAAATGCAGAATTAGAAATATATCTGATGTTGCAATACGTGGGAAGCCATAGCTTTGTTGATGACAGGACAATTCCATTTTTGACAGTTTAATTTACTGTTGCCAGTGGACAAGAGCAAAAGGAGAGTGTGGGGTTAGACATCTGCCCCCTCATACTGTGTTTCACATGCGAGGTTGCACAATCGTGACTCCCTCAACCTGTCGGGCTCAAATGAGAAGGTTTTCTGCTGGGAAAATGGAATATATCAGTGCATGTAATATTGCCTGACCTCATAAAACAAAAGGAAAAATTGCAGATTCTGACAGCTATTATGAATCTCGTATCAGCATCCGCCCCGATGCCGAGCTGAGGTACAGTACATGTTTATAATAGAAAAAACACAGGGTTACCACGTTGACTCGCAATATGAAGCAAAAAATGACTTGTCAGTAATTCGTTCTCAGATGTTAAAGAGACTGTTGAATTTCCTAGTATATACACAGAGAGATGTTTAGCCTGGAGCTGAATGTGGAAATAGTCTGTACACAGAGGTGGTCTGCTGGAGTTAGTCACGGAGCTAGATTGTAATGGAAGGGAAAATGGAGGAGAGAGCCCAGGCTCGCTAAAGACGTGCTTCTTCTCTGCCAGCTTTCTCATTACAAGATGGACGGAACCTCTGGATTTCCAGCCATTGTGAAATGTATAAGGAATAGGACTTTGAAAGTAAGG
Source organism: Pseudocheirus occidentalis (assembly GCA_028646575.1). Lineage (NCBI taxonomy): Eukaryota > Metazoa > Chordata > Mammalia > Diprotodontia > Pseudocheiridae > Pseudocheirus > Pseudocheirus occidentalis. Next base: position 4,536,387 of record CM053598.1, on the reverse strand, counting down.
CAAATAACTTTGTTTGGGAATTATAAAAATCATTTGAATTGAGTGGATGCCGTGGGAAGGCTTCAGGATGGATGCGGGGCTTTTTTCTCTTTTAGGCAAAACAAAAAGTTTGTTTTGTATGAAAATAAAGTACGGTCTCTTATCCTAGACATATGTGGCCTCTAATTTAACATTGCTCTTCAATAGCTGCTCTCCTTAAGCCTGCCAATTTACATTTTTCCTTATTAATTTTTTCCTAGAAGGAATATAATTATCTCGGCCTTTTTTGGTATGATTTGTGGAAGGTGGGGCGGGGTGACAGGTTTTCCATAGGGCGTCTTGGCCCTGTGCTGAGGCATCCAGAGAATGTTGACTTGCACTTGGTTCTCAGGTCTTTCCCCTTTTTTCTGAGATGCATCAAGAGACTCAGCTCCAGGTTTCCTGGGTTCTGTCTTATCAGCTCTTTGACTCTTAAAGTCCAGTAGCCCAGTGTCGTGCCCTCCAGGTGGGTAGGTTATCCTCAGCGACGCCTGCCTGCTTCCAGGCCCCTCTGGTCAGACGTCAGCTAACCCATCCCCTCCCTTCTCTCTTTGCCTTTGTCTGCCTCCGTCCCATCCCTGTAAGTGACCTTTTCTGCTCCCCTTGCCTGGAAGCGGGCAGACCCCCGCTCCCATCCAGCGTCCACACGGCTGCGTCTCTTCCCGCCTGTGTCATTAGAGCTGGGCTCTCCTAAGTGCTGAATAAAATTCTGCTGACTTAATGGTTCACTCCCAACTGGAGAGCCCAATGGTTTCAGACCCAGTTAGCTCAGAAGGAGTATTATTAGGAAGACTTGCCCAGAGCCTTCAGGGACCAGGAATTGTTTTTCTTTGGGCTAATTGGGCTGGTATATGTGTGGGCAGGTCACCCTATTGTGCTGGCGGCAGCCGTGATATTTACCCACCCTTCCTCCTCCCGTGGAGCCCGGTGCACAGCACGATGCGCCCGGCCGCTCCATGTTTACCAGAACTCAAGGGCTCTCGAATCCAATTGCAACTCATGAATGTGCTGAGAGTGTGAGTGTGTGGAAACAAAAGCGAACGCCAGGAGAGCAGGTCAGCTTTGCAGTCACAGCCACCATCAGTGAGCGTCCAGGAGCTGGCGTCTGGGAGATCATCCCTCTGTCGCCTAAAGAGAGGGCGAGGAGAAAGGACAAGGGGGACCTGGTTGAGAAACAATTTTAAAAGGCAAATATAGGAACACAGTCCAGGAGATGAGATTTTTTTTTCCAATTTTGTATAATAGATAATTAAAGCCTTCCTACGTCATCTAGAATTATAGAAGCAGTGTGGTTTTGCTGGAATCTGTGTCAACACACCTACACTGAAGGACAACACCTGCCCGGATGGCAGTGGCGGCACAGGGAGCACATTAAAGCCGATCATTTGAAATTATTAAACAGCATTATGGAGTGAGTCCAGTGGTGGGAGGTGAGACCTAGAAACGCTGCAGGGAGAAGGGGAGCCGAGTTTCAGGCCCAGATTGGCCTGGTTTGCCCCTTGGTCTGTCTCTGGAACCAGAGGATTCATTACTCAGTAAACAAGAGAATAAGGGACATCTGCAGGAGGACGGTTGGGTGACAGAAGAATGTGGATTCTTATGATGCCACATCCACGTGGGCCAAAACCGGCCGTTTTGTTGGACCAGGCATTCTGGCTAAGAGAGGGCCTCCAACCTGGTGATATTCCAGGGAAAGACTATAGGGTGAACTGAGATACCATGAGAGTAGCTACGTGGCTGTGGAGGGCCTCTGGGCACTGGAAGGGCAGCAGCATGGTCCAGGCAGGGTCGAGCTGCAGGCCATCCTGCTTCCTGGGCCCTCCACTATCTCCAGACCTTGTCCTCCTGTTAGCATGCTCTGGGAACAAACGGAGCAAGCGCGGGGCCAGGAAGGACCTGCCTCTCTGTCCCCTATTAAGAGATGGGCTCCTTGAGGAACAAAGACTGCTGTTATATCCCCTGAGCTTCCTGCGGCGCCTGATGCAGTGGGCACCAAATAAATGCTTTTTAGACTTTTTGATAGACCGCTAGAGCTAAAAGAGGGCATTTAGGGGGTGCTGTGGGGTACGGAGTGCCAGGCCTGGAGTCAGTGACCTCAGACACTAAGTAGCGGTATGACCCTGGGCAAGTCACTTCACCGTGTCTGCCTCAGTTTCCTCATCTGTAAAATGAACTGGAGAAGGAAATGGCAAATCCTCTGGTTTCTCTGTCAGGAAAACCCCCAGTGGGATCATAGAGTCAGGCCCGACTGAAAAATGCCTGTGTTATGGTGCAAGAGCCAGAAAGAGACCCTGACATCATCAAGCACTGGAAGAAACTGAGTCTGAGCAGTTCTGCCCAAAGTCACAACAGACAGCGAGGCTTGAAATCTGGCTCCTGACGCCGCTCTCCCCATGGCTCCTGACGCCGCTCTCCCCGTGGCTCCTGGGGGACACACAGTCTTGCTGTGTGGGGACTCTTTTTCGCCCACAGAGATTGCAGCCCCTCCACTCCCAAAGCCCGGCCTTCCGAGCCCTTAATCCCACGAGGCCCGATTGACCGCTTGGCCTGTGCTTGAAACCCACCCACTTCTCAGGCACCTGATGTGTGTGACATGATGGGAGAAAGCCTGGTTTGCAGTCCAGGTCCGAATGAGTCCTGACATTGACTCATGAGGGGAACGAGGGGGTCGGTGGTGTTTCTGCAGCACATGTAGAGATGACGTGAAGATGTGTGGTACTTCACAGTGTGCAGAAAGCCAGGTGTGTGTTACCCCTTTGGGTCCTGTGTGCTTTTTGACAGCTCGCTAAACTTTCCTAGGTCTCAGTTTCCTCCTCAGGCAAAGGAGAGGGTTGAACTACAAGGGCTCTTCCAGCTCTCTGACTTTGATCTCAGGGTCTGCCCGAGATGGTTATCCACCCCGCTGTGCAGTTCCCCACCAAGCTGTGGTGCAGGGCCTGAGCCTCAGCGCATGCGCTGGGCTCTCAGTCCTTGTGTCCCCTGTCAGAGGCCAGCATAGTAAACTGAGCTCATCCTAATCAGTGAGGATGTCGGAGCGCAGCATTCACATTGTGTTCAAGTGTCGCTCTGTGACATCTTATCCTTCCTTCCTTCCTCCCTCCCTCCCTCCCTTCCTTCCTTCCTTCCTTCCTTCCTTCCTTCCTTCCTTCCTTCCTTCCATCCGTCCGTCCATCCATCCCCATCTCAGTACAAGTTCACCTAAAATGTTGAGGGTACCATTTGAGTGGTTCAGTTCTCAGAGCATGTGAGACCACCTTCACCCACTGTTCCTCTAATCTGGATGCTCTTCTGTCTTCCTTGTCCATGTCCTTGAATTCCTCTTGAAACAATGCTCCCATGGGACCAAAACCTCAAGCTAGTGTGACATCCTTTACCATACTTTGGTCCGTGCCTAAAACAGTTACATGCCCCGTTATGTCTGAGTTCAGAAGCACAGCTGCAGCATTTCTGAGGGGAGGCTTATCATTATCTTTTCTTTCTTTTCTTCTTTTCTTTCTCCTTCCTTCTCTTTGTTCTTTTTCTCCCCCCTCTTATTCCATTTCTCTTTCCCCTCCCT
>CM053598.1:4503001-4532313 GCA_028646575.1 Pseudocheirus occidentalis | reverse complement strand
CCACCATGGAGATGTCCTGTGTAATTGCACAGGTACAACCTGTATTGAATTGCTGCTCCGCCCAGTGGGAGTGGGTGACAGGGGAGGAATTGCAAGAATCTAGTATTTAAAGCTATACAATCAAATGCAACTGGGAAATAATACATACATGGACGGGGGCACGGAGCCCCTTCTTCCCTGCTAGAAAGCTAGAGGGGTGTTGGAGGAAGACGTGAAAGGGAACGGATTGTGGGAGGGGTCTTACAGTGGGATCAATGGCTGGATGCAACCTCCCTGTCAGGTAGCGGCTCAAACGGAGGCCAAGTGCCCACAGAATGGAGGTCAACCAGGGTGTCCCATGCAGGTAAGGGGCGGAGGAGATGCCTCAGCTCTGAGATCCAGGATTCCCAACACTCTCAGGCTCTTTAAGTTCTGGTCCAGCTGCAGCTCTGGGCCACAATCCTTGCCCCGGAGAAGTCATTCCCGCTCTTGGGAGGTTTAAAGCATTACATTTTCACCAGCTGTTTCTTGCCCACTTAATTTAAGTGCAGAGTTGCTACCTTGTTCTAATCAATAAACCGGCATCTGAAGGTTTAAAAACATTCCAGCTTCAGTAGGTAATACCTCAGCAAGGTCAAGCATCTTTATAAGCCTTCATTTAAAAGAGGGGAGAACAAGGATCGCTATCAAACGGAAGCCTGCTAATGTGCCTCCAATGCCGGCAATTATCTGCCCTATATTGGGTGACATTTTTAGTGCTGGCAAAGTCAGCAGAAACAACAGCTGGAGAGAACCACCTACGAGTGCCCTCGATGGACACCTGTGGGGGGCACGGAAAGAGGGGTAGGGTGGCTTCAGACCCCTACTCCACTAGATGGAGAATGGCTCGTGCTGGTGGGAGAGACCTAGGGAACCAAGGCAGCAAACACGGAAAACTTGGAGGAAATTCACACACACACACGTATACATATACACACACAATACACACACACAGTCACACAACACTCACGTGTGCACTCTCATCACACCGAAACACTCACATACTCACGATATACACACATGCATACACGCACACACATACAATACACGCATGTGCATACTCACACCCAAAGACCCCCAATAGACACATGTGTGCACACACGCACATACATACTCACACAATACACACACATTACACACACTCACACAAAGTCACAATATACACACATGCACACACACACAACACACACTCACCCATGTGTACACACTCATCATAACCTAACACACACTCACCCAATATACACAGGAATGCACATATGTACAAACACACATACACAATATACACATACACTCACACAACAGACACTCACATGTGCACACTAATCACATGAATACACTCAGTCATAATATATACACATGCACACACACACACACATACACAATGCACACTCACCTGTGTGCACACACTTTCATCACACCTAAACACACACATATCCAATACACACATGTGCACACATGTATAGACACACACATACTCACACAGTACACACAAACACACTCATCACATCCAAACACACACACATACTCACAATACACACATGCATATACACACATACACAACACACACTCATCACACTCACACAGTCACTATACACACGAGCGCACACATACCCAAACACACTCATACAACACACTCATCACATCTGAACACACAGTCACAATATACACACATGCACACTCACACAACACACTCACATGTGTGCACACACTCATCACACCCAAACACATACGAGTGCACACATGCACAAACACACATGTGCTCATGCACACCACAGAAGCTTCCTTTGGACTAACTAGAGCAGACTTGGGCAGCCAGAGCTTGGGCAATGCTGGCGCCTGCTGGGCCTGGCTGCCGGGCGGAAGCCAGGCACGGGGAGGCCCCGGCACTTGACCAGGTGATCCGGCCAGCGGGCCGTGGGGCCTGGGCCAGTGCAGTTTTGTTTTCCTGCGAATGAGCCACAGTTAGAAGGGAAGAGGGGCCGCGTGCTCTAGGCCCGCCATGGCTGAGGGAAGCGATTGAGATGATTAACCCCCTTTCTGGGCTTCACGAAAAGGCTTTTTAATTTTAAAGGGCTCTGTCTCCAGTGAGAACCCCAGGTCACGATGTTATTCTTCCTAGTTCTCATTGGAAGGCCTTCCACTGGAAGGCACAGAGTACAATGTGCCTGCCTTCCAGGACACAGTGGGAAAATTAATTAATTCACACTGAAAATGGTATTTCCCAGAACTCCTTTGGCAGAGTTTTCATTAGAGGCCTCTTTTGAAATCAGGGGTTCAACCTACAGATTCCACAAGAAAAGAAAGGCAAAGCTTTGTGAGGCTCCGTAATGGAAGGAGCAGAAACCTCCCTTCCAGCCGGCAGGTGAAGGGGGAAGATCGGGAGGTTTTATGGCTGTCATGCAACTGGGTTTCATAGCTACAAGCTAATAGCTGTGACCAAGGAATTATTAAAGTGTTAAATATTTCATTCAAAAAGGAACATTATAGTCACTTTAAAAGGAAAACTCAGAAGCCATTTTTAAAAAATATTGTCATCCCGGAGACAGCTTTATCTAGGACATGCTGGAAGCCCCATTTATTTGTACCATGGGCTGTTCAGGTCTCTTCACTGAGGCCGGGTCCCTTCACACCAGCATTGCCTACTCGTGCCGACAGACCAGCAGAAAGCTACCTGAGGGCTGCAGAGAGTGCCGGGGAGAGCCACACACAGACAAACCCCAACTGGGTCTTGGTTCGAGGTTCTTTTTGCTGCCGTTCCACGAGAGGAAGGGCCAGATTCCACAGAGGGAGTGGCTGCCCCCAGTGCTACTGAGAATGAGCGCTCCAGAACTACGGTGAGCCGGTCCAGACAATGGGTGGCTGGGCTTTGAGACACACTCTCTGCGTCTGAAATGAGAATTGCCTTTTGTGGGGATCAGCGCACATCCAAGAGCCTTTCTTTAAAAACAAAACAAAACACAACCAAAACTCATGTTAAAAAAACCTGACTGCTTTCGGCAGAAGTCACACTGTCCTTATTCTAACTGATCTGCTCATTACTTATAAGACGATCAGTGAAACCAAGAAGGGAAAAGTCTTCCACCTGCTGATTCCAGAAAAGTGTGGCTGTGTTAAGAGGAAAAATGTTTAAATGATCTTGGATCATGAAACATGAACCGCCAGTTCTCTTCAAGAACGTGGCTCTTTTAAGGGAGTATCGCGGGGCAAAGACATGGCTTCCGACGGAGACGCGCCCATTGTCGGCTCGCTCCAAGAGCGTCCCAGAAAAGGAGCGGCTTGACCCCCAGCAGGTGCTTAGTTACTGTCTGGAGGGATGCAGGGAGAGCCAGAGACAGAACCAGGCCCAGCAGGTGTGAGGGTGCGGAAGGAGTGATTAGAGCCACTGTGCGCCCCGCACCCTTGTAGATGCATTTGTCAGACCTCCAGTTTACGGTGTTACCAGTTTCCACATGACCCACCTTCCGAACACATCCATCCTGTGAGCGGCAGTTGGGCCAAAGGGCACAGACTGTCACCCGTATGACGGTGGCCACCAGCCCGGCAGCCCTGCACTCTGGCCACTGGTCACTGGCCGTGGTGCCTTTTCTCTCCTCTCTCTCTTCTCCAGCTCCACCATCTTCTCGCCTGTTTCCGCACAGGCGTCGCCACCTCCGTGTGTCTGTGGCCTACTCCACCACATCCACGGGTTGCGATGGGCCGAGTCTTTCTCTAACAGGTGGGCACTGCCTTCGTTTCCAGGCTTAGGGGACAGAGTGCCCGCTGATCTGGGGACAGAGAAGCCCTGGGCTCAGCTTCTTTAACTGCAAGGAGAACACGAGCAACTCCCTCCCAAGGACACGTGGGGGACCGAACGAGGAACATCCACAAGCACTTGGCAAACCCCCTGTCTCAGATAGCTAGTCATCAACTGTCATGGCGGTCAGGTACCTGGAAAATGGAGGGAAGACGGCAAATAATGCCAATGCTGACACGTTCTGCCTTCGAGAAATCCGTGGTGAGGTTCCTGCGACTATCAGAACAGAGGTCTTTCACTGGAAGTGGCTGGAAATGCACTTTTGTGTCCACAACCCCAAACAGGCATTCTGACAAGATGCGCTTCTCCTAATGCGGCAACGACGCGATAACCCATACAATCCATCACACAAAATGAAACCGGCAACATTGAAAACATCACTTCTGACTCATAATTCCCTAGAAAACTCTGACCTTTTGTGGTGACATCTCAATTAATAAAAAAAAAAAACCACTGATTCTGGACAATATTCACTTTTCCTACATGTGACATCTACGACACCTAAACAGAGCCCAGCAGCCAAAACTCTCACAACCGCGACGTCTGTAACCAGAATCTCGGCATCGCTGCTCCAGGAGGCGGTGCCGGGGGCCATCCTGCGCACCGCACCCTGGACACCCCTCTGCCCAGATGCACCACAGGGCTCTGGGGCTGCCATCAAAACACACCCAGACGGGCCGTAACGACACTGACCACACCCACCGTTGCGCCCTCCGGGAAAGTGTGGTGTTGGCGAGCGCCCGCCTGGTTGCATCAACCTGGGCATGACTGCAACAGGACGCAAACGATGAAAAGGTGCACTATGTGTGCGGGCAGCACTTCACAATGGGGGGCCACCAGCGGCTCCACAAACTAGTGAGCACTGAACCCTATGGCGGTGGAGCGGCAAAGCTGCCGACATTAAAGGTGAGGCTGGCAATGTGGAAGGGCAACACAGAGGGGTGACACCACCAATGCAGAGGGGTGAGGTCACCAACACGGAGAGCGAGGTCACCAACATGGACGGCGAGACCACCAACACAAAAGTGAAGCAGTAAAATCATACAAAGACCTGAAGGGTCCAAAGTTAAATGCGAGAACACGGAGGACGGATTGTACGGGCGCCAGCTCCCGCCATCATGAGTCATGGCCGCGTACACTGGCCCACTCCTTTCTGCAGACACGCTCAGGACCAGTGCCTGCGCTGCACGTTGGTGGGCATCAAACTGTGGCTAGGGCAGTTCCACAGTCAGTCCTCTTTCAGAAACAATGTAAATACACTTAAAAAGGGGGTTTGGGACAGGCAGAAGAAGCATGGCAATGCCCCTCAGGACACTCCAAACTGCTTGTCAAAGAGCTCAAAGGCCTTTTCTGGACTCTACATACTGAGCAACTGAGTCAGGGTGTGAGAAGAAAGGCAGAAGCCCAGAGGGGAGGGCGCTAAGGAAGGGGAGCCAAGGAATGGACTGTAGAGTGTGCTGGCTTTGGTGCCGGCAGACCTACTGTGTGCTAAGTGCAGGGCCTCCCCTGCCCAGGCTCCACCCGCCTCCCCCTGGCATTGGGGCTCTGCCCCCTGGACAGGCACCAGGAGGCTCTGGCCTCTCGGCATCTTTTAAGTTCTTGCCCTTGATGACATGTTAGTTTAACGACGAACAGAAAGAACAGAGAAGCACTGTGGGCGGCGCTGCCCAGGGTGCGGTGCGTGACCCTCACAACAACTGTGTGGCTCTGGACGTTCAGTCCTGTCCCACTTCCTGTGATGCTCCTCCACCCCCTGCAGAGATACCGGGGGCCTTGCCATCTCCTTCTCCAGCTGACTTTACAGATGCTGAAACGGAGGCAGACAGGGTGAAAGGACTTGGCCAGGATCACACAGCTTAGTAAGTGCATGAGGCCTGATCTGAGCTCAGAAGAGGAGCCCCCCTGCCTCCAGGCCTGGCGTCTGCCCGCTCGGCTGCTCGCGGCAGCATTGGAGTAGATGCCGTCATCATCATCTCCATGGCACAGATGAGGAAACATAGACATATGGGGCCAAGGGCCTTTCCTGGGGTCAGAGGCAGGATTTGAACCCAGGGCTCCTTGGCTCCAGGCTCTTTGCCACCCAGCTGCCTTTATATCAGAGGAATCTCTCGTGATGGATGGCTGAGGGAAGAGCTTCGCCCAAAAGACTGGCTTTTGATGGTCTTTCATGGATGGATTAAAGTATTCAATAATAAAACAGACACTCCTGAAGTGCCTCCTCTGCTGGGCAAGTGCTAAGGGCTGAAGCAACACCTTTCCTGGGGGAAGCCCCTGCTGCTGGGGAGCAGCAGGCGGGGAGGGGGTGTGGAGCAGGAGCTGGGGACAGAACCAGGCAATGGGGTGGCTGAGGACCGGCCAGAGCCTGAACAGGACACGGAGGGCTAGGAGCCACGGAACGAGGGCTGGCGCCTGGGCTCCACGAGCAGCCACGTGCCCCGAGAGGCCACTCTTCCCCTCCATGAAACGCACTTTAGAAAAGATGCGAGTGAGCCTAGATGTGTTGAGCATGGAAATGCAGCCGTTTCCACACCAGAATTCACTCGTTTGCCATCTTCCACCTCAAGGGCCCTTTCTTTGCCAACATCAGAGAAATCACCAGCCCCCCAGATTCATGGCCTGTAGCGTGGCGCCCCTGCAGGCTGGGCTGGCCCCATGCTCCCAGGCCCCACACACCCCCACAAGGGCCCACAAGCTGTAGCTTTGAAACAGACCTAGCTTCCCAACCAAGAAGGGCCATCACCATGTACCTGCGGGGAGTGCCAATTAACTTGGCATCCACGTCTTTACAAGCCGCCCTCCTCCTTCTCACCATAAAATGGGTGCACCTGGTCTCTGTCCAAGAGTAAATAATTGAGCAAATTGAAACAACCTGTGCCTGCTCGTGCTCCCCGGGATGATCCCCCTCAAGCTCAGCCCCAGCAGCAGCAGCAGGAAGGGGGTGAGGGTGAGTGGGAGCCTTGGCTGGGAGGCTGGATCCCTTTATCTCCCCCAGAGAGTCCCAGAACAAAGCCAAAGAAGAGGTGGCGACTGCTCTGCCTGTCTCCCTAGCCCCTCTGGACGCCACACTTGAGGCTTGGCAGGGGGAGGCAGAGATTTCCCCATGTGTCCAAGAGTGAGGGAAGACAGATGGGCCACATCCACTCCTGGCTTTGGGTCTGGCTGACCTCTGGACTCTCTCTGTGGCATTCCCAAGAACTCAGGATGTGTGGCAATTCACCTGAACAGAGGCCCCTGCTCCCTTCCTGGGGAGGGCAGCTGCAAGGGCCTCCTTCTTTGGCACTCCACTGAGGCCTCCACCCCTCAAAGTCCCCTGCCTGAGGTGGGGCCGCCAACCTGTCCAGCACAGGGCTTCTTCACCTGGGCTCTGAGAACACTCAGTAAACACCCTGACAAAAAATGAACGGACTGTATCTGACTACGTCTGGATACCTCTGCAACAGCAAACTCTGAAATCTGTTCATTTAAAGACAGGACTCTGAGAAGGGGCCTGAGGGGCCGAGGACACATACACAGCTCAGACCCCCCCGCACCAGGCTGAGCTCCCAAAGCCTTGTGACATCTCCTGTGCTGCCCATCTCACAGAACATACACCAAGAAGTGATCTCGGTCCATAGAGCCCAGCGCCCGTGGGCACAGTGAGAGGCGGGATCTGAGCCTGCCTCCTTCCTCTCCTCCCCCTGGCAGAAAGCTTTCCTTCTACCTAGGAAAGCCTAACAGCTGCTCCCTGCAGAGAGGGAAGGCCTTAGGAGCCAGCACCCCTATGACTCATTCTCCAGGAGAAGATGCTGATGCCAGGGGGCAGCACAGGGAGCGAGGAGGATGCTCTCAGGGCCTAGGGGACCTCCTCCCACGAAGCCTCCAGTCGCACCTCTGATGTCCCTCCTGCAGCAGTGCCCATTCACCTCACCCCACTGCAGGTGGAGGGGCTCGTGGACTGCACCCAGCGAGGAGCACATTTACTGACCAGCATTCACCTAATGAATGACCCCAAATTAACCGGCATAGAATTCCCACCAACACCTAGGTGGAGGGAGGTGCGGGCTCTGTGCTGGACGGTGCGATTTCTCCACACGCAGGAACCTCAGCACAGCCGAGAGCGACGATGTGGCCAGGGTGTTGGCGTGTATCTGAGGAAGGCCCAAAGCCTGGGGCTTCCTGCCACCTGCTTCACCGACTATGGCACGTGAATACAGAAATGGCCTCTCTGGAGCCATCCCCGGCCAAGCTCTCCTGGCCCTCCACTGTCTCACCTCCTGCTCAAGGATGATGCCTGCCCAATGGACACCATCTGGAATAGGTCAAAGTCAAGAGGAAAAATGGGTAACAGTGGTCAGAGAGAACCCAGAGGGCCGACCTCAATGATCCCTGGTCATGTGAAGCCCAAAGACAGAATGTTGGAGGGAAACGGGGCAAGCACGACTGTCTCCATTTTGCAGATGGGTAAGCTGAGGTTCAAAGAGGAAAGACCAGTAGAATACCTGCCCAGATGGAAGCTGAATCCTCAGCTCTGGCCTCCGGGCAAAGTCTTCTCTCACTGCCACACGACAGTGGGGCCAGGCAGAGGGACCTGCCTGGGACGGGCTCAGGGTCATCCTTCCTGCTAGATTTGATCATCCCACGGACTTTTGGGGTTTACTCCCAGCTTAGTTTTCATGCTGACCCTATGGGTCACGCAGGGCTAAATGTTTGGGCCTGTTGGGCAAACAAGCACCCAGATGGTTTGGCAGATTCATGGCTTCCTTGTCTGGCAGTGACATGCTCCGGCATGTACATTCAGCGCCACTTCCAGGGGATTTAAACAAAGCCAGTTTAACAATGAAATCTGTTCTCGGGACAAGGAGCGAGGCCCGAGGTCTCTATTCCCTTAACGTTTGGAGAAGCGATCTGACCACTGGAGGAAAAGCCTAACTGGGAAAATTCCATTTCTAAATTCAACAAAGCTCTACTTTCCTCAAAACCACAACATCAGGAAAAGTGGTTTCTTAGGGCGATTTCCGGCTGGGGCTTGTGTGCTGTAAGTCGCTAGCATTGGTGAATGCACAAGTCGGTCTCTCAGAGCTCCTCAAAGCACTTTGGTCGCCACAAGGAACTTTTACAGCAAACAGATCTGTACAAAGTTTTTTTTTTTGTTTTTTTTTTTTTAAAGGAAAAATAACACTGGAAAAATGCTTTTAGGTTGACATCACCTCTAAGTCCCCTAGCACACTGTATTTAGGTAACAGCTTCTCCATTCATCAGCTTAAAACCTTGTAATGTGCTGTCTGCAGCGACTGTGAGAGACACAGCTCTCCAATGGGACGCATTTACCCAAGGGGCCACCTGTCCCTTTACAAGCCGCATTCCCTGCGCCATTGGCCAAAAGGTGGTGTGAGGAAACAATCAGCTTATTGACAAATTTACTGCCATTCCTCTGTATTCCTGTTAGAACCGTGAAGCCGGCGAATGGTCAAGAGCCGGACTGCATCACGTGCACAGCATAGGCCAAGAACGATGGGGAAAGGAGGCCAAACTGACGGGACAAGAAGACAGACCCTCGAAGAGAAAAGCCAGCCCACGAGAAAAGCCTGAGGTCTAACGCGAGAGTGCACCGAGGGCACGCACCGCAGCCTCTGTGGGGACGCACCTTGCTGGAAGAGGGGATGGTGGAAGGCAGGCAGAGGCAGATTTTCCACTGTGTCCGGAGCGTAGAAGTAGGCTGCCAGCCAGGAAGCGCACTTGTCCAATGCAGGGGCCGTGACCTCCGGGCCATCCAGCCCTTCCCCAGAAAAGGGGCGCTTGGGGCTGCAGTTTCTGCAAAGAGAATAAAATTCATTTATACCACGGATGCCTCTTCCCTGACCCAGCGCAGAAAAAAAAAGTCCATACACACCGGTGGGGGGAAGACCAATGACTGACAGCTGCCATCTCGCCTGACCCCACCCCAGAAAGAGGCGTGAATATCATCCCCACTGACAGATGAGGAAACCGAGTCTGGAAAGGCCAGGGGCCCGCCCCGGGCCACACAGCCAGTAAATGGCAGAATCGGACACATCCCTCCAACAGCACCATGGGAAACTTGGGGAAGGCTGGGCACTGAGCGCGGCGGGGCAGGGGCCCTGACCATGTGTTCGGGAGGCCAAGGGCTCCTCCACTCGGCAGGTAGGAGGCCGCCGGCCACTGAGGCAGGCTGACAGGCAGAGGGGTCTCAGCCGTGGAGTCCTGGGCACCAGATGGCACACTCCTCACAAGCAGGAACTGTTCTCGGCCTTTCTCTAAATAGCCAGCACACAGCAGTTGCTCACTAAATGCAGACTGTGGACTGACCACAGGCCAAGACGCTGCCACTAGGGTGGAGGGTGGTTTGGCAATGGAAGGGCCCCAGAGGCTGGACAAGAATCCCCTCTATGACCCCTCTGACAAGCATCTGTGCGTCACGGTGCAAAGGCTCTGGGTTCAAATCTCACCTCTGCTATTTAGCTTGTGTGTGGTGCTATGTAACTCACTTCCCTTCTCAGTTTCCCTCTCTGTAAGATCTGTGACCCTCCAGCCACCACAGCCCCCAGTGGCACAGGGACCTCTCCCCTTCGGGTCAGCCCCTTGCCCTTTGGGAGAGGGAGATTTCCCCAAGACGGGGCCTTCGTGCCTCCTCGGAGCTTCGACCCCGATGCTGTGCTCCGTGCTAAGCCTAATGAGTAACGAGGCTTCATCTTTTCTGCTTCAAGATTCCCAGTCACGGAGGCAAAGGTTCAGAGCTATTTATGTCTGTTTCACAGATGAGGACCCCAAGGCACAGGGCCTGAAGTGACTTGCCCAAGGTCACCGAGAGCCATGGTCTTCTCTGCCGGAATCGACCCCGGGTCTCCTGCCTTGGAGGAAGAAGGCGGGTGAGTGCTGGCTCTTGATGCCCTGTGTCCATCGGCCCCGCCCCTCTGCATCATCAGCCAGAGCACTTGTGCCCACGTGCCGCAGCGGAGCCCATGACCTGTCCAGGGTAGCGCAGCTGGTCTGTGCCCAGGCAGAGCCTGTCCATGAGGGCTCTGGGCCCCTGGAGGCCTGCCAGGGTCTCTGACCTCTTGGGGAAGAGAAGGGCAGCTTCACTTGCCCCAAACTTGGCTTTCCTTTGCACTCCTACGCTTCTTATTCCACGTGTTTAAAATCCTGCCTATGAGAAGGGCTAACACTTTCCCAGAGGCCAGAAGGGGCCAAGAAATAGACTTTAATTGAGCGCCTCCTGCATGCAGAGACACAAGGAAGCTGTTGAAGGGCCCCTGCTCTGGAGCAGAGCGGGCCCTGCCCCTTCCTAGCTCTCCTGGCCTCAGGTTCCCCCTCTATGGGGAGAGGGCTGCCCCAGGCCTGTGCCTGTGGGAGGTGATGAGGCCTGGCTTCCTCCTACTACTAGGAATGCCCTCCCTCTTCTGTCCGAGGCTCTTCGGTCACCCTTCTAGACTCGGGAGCCAGCCTGATACTCGCCCTTGGCTCCATGGCCGCACAGCGGTCGTGTCTTGTGCCGTTTTTCTCTGCACCAGGTTCAAGTCCAGGCTCTTACCATCTCATGCTTGACCAACTGCACTTGGTCAGCTGGGGTTTTCTCCCTAGTCCTACCCATCATCCCTCATTCTTCCACCCTCCATGGCTCCCCATGATCTCAGTGCCAATTCTGCTCGGTATTTAAGGCCGCCTGTGCCATGGCACCGATCTGCCTCGCCAAAGCCTCCTCCCCGTGCCCAGGACGCGTCCCCCTCTCGATCCAGGCCGATCTCGTCAGCACTGGCCTCAAAACAACTCTGCACATGCCGTTCCTGTGGCACCTTTCCTCAAACCCCATTCCATCCAGCTGGAATGGCCTGTCCACGTTCCAGGTGCCAGTGGACTGTAAACAGGTGACAGTGAAGCATAAAGCATAAAGTCTTCTCAAGAAATCTCCCTCCTGAGTGGGAAGGCAGGCACACACATTTCTATGGAACAAGGAGAATTATGAAATGAATAGGGGAGCACAGGCAGTCTGGGAGGGAGGGGGCCAGCTGTGGTGGGGAAGGGGTGCCAGCCATGGCAGGAAGGAGGCCAGCCACTGAGAACTGCCTCGAGCTCCCCCCATCAGGCACTGCCACACGGAGTAAGGTGGAAGCCAGCGTGGACCTTCTGATTCAACAACCGGTCACTGAAGCGTCTGCCTGGTGCCAGCACTGCAAAGACCCTCAGCTCCTGTGGTGACTTCAGACACCAGGCACACCAGCTGCAGGCAAGGTGGTAGCCAGCCAAATAAACAATTTAAGAAACACTTATCAAGGGCCTCCTGCATCTGTGCCCCAGGGTGCGCTGGAGACTGGCCTAGGTGAAAAGATGGGGACGGGGCTAGCGGGACAAGAACACCTGGGAAACCTCTGACCACTTTGGAACTCAGCGTCCTACGCACGGTGAGAACAAAAAGACCGCACCAACCTTGCACAGGTGGGTCATGGAAACATCTCTGCCAAAATCCCCAGGTACCAGGTGGGGCTGGTGTGATGGTCACCATTCCGGCTAATCAGCGCAAGGCCCTTGGAGGGATCCCCGATAGACACCTTCAAAACGCGGCTGGGATTTTCAGAGCCTTTGCTGACCTGCTGGAATTCAATTGCCCCCAAACTCAGCCGAGCTCACGGGCGGGGTGGCAGCGGGGGCTCCACCTCGGGCGGGCATCCATACCGCATGGGTACGGGGAGCTCAGCAGTGGGGAGCCAGCTCAGGCCAGCCATCACCTTGGGGCAGGCTCCCTGCCCACCCAGCTCTCCTCTCTGCCAGGGGTGGCCCTCAGTTGTGCCGGGGGAACCTCGTAGCCCCACTCCCTGGGCGTGGGGATGGTTCTCCTACTGATGCCCATCCAGCACCTGCGCAGGGAATGATTATCTGTTAAGCACCTACCGCAGGCCAGGTGATTTTCATCATCACAACAACCCTGGGGGGGATGCTGTGGTTATGACCCCATTTCACAGCCCAGGAAACTGAGATAAACAGACCTTTAATGATCTTGCCGGTCGCACAATTATAGCATAACCCTATCTGGTGTGAAGCTGCATTTGAACACGGGTCCCGACCTCAGGCGCAGAGCTCTGTCCCCCCTCCTGGGACTTCAAAACCATTTGCTGATGGAGTGCTAGTTATGGCTCTGAAAGCATGGCTTCCTCTTTAACTGAAATGTTGAGGTTCTGAGAATGCAGCATCTCAGGAGCGTGGGGGATGCCCCACGTGAGATCAGTGTTTAGACGGGAAGCTTCCCAAGGCCAGGGACCACCTTCTGCCTCGTTCTGCATGCCCAGGGCTTAGCGGGGTGCCGGGCACACAGCAGGTTCACCAGGAATGTCTGCTGACCCACTCTGTCCTGAGGGCAGCAGAGGGAACACACGCTATGTCTTCACCCAGAAACCAGGAATGGCCCCTCCTCACCCCAAAGGTGGCATTTCCAAGTCCAGCCACAGAAGGTCCTCTTAGGCACTTGGATGGGGCCGTGCACCAGGGTGTCCCAACTGCCATGAACAGCAGCGCTGTTCCAAAAGCAGTGACATTACCAAATGCTGTCAAATCCACTAGCCCTTCACCTGCAGGAATCTACTGGAAGGGTCCAAGGCAGTGTGGTCCTCCCACGGGGAGGAAGGTGGCTTTGAGGAGAGGTGTACACCAGGGCTTGAGCCGCTGCCCAGAGGCAAGCCCAACCCTGTGCCTGGCACAGCAGGGGACTGCCAGAGCCCTACCTGACCTCTTAATTCCTGTTTGATTTTCCCTGAACACATGGCTGCTCCCTGATGACCCATAAGCTCCTGAAGGGCAGGAATGCTGGCTTTGTCCTTGTGGTGCTCCTCCAGACCACCTAAGGTTCACGCACCCTCTTTACAAAGGGCGCTGGGGAGCAGGCAGCGCCTTGCCTACCACGGCCATGCAGGGAGGTGAGGCTGGAACCCCAGCTCCTGCTGGCTGTCTGCACCCACGGCCCCCCCAGACACCACCACCTGGCTTCCCTGAGAAGACGGACCAGACAAAGCCAATAGAAAGAAATCCTCACACCAGGGAGCCCCCGTTACCCTAGCTGGAGGAGGTGCGAGAGGGGACACCAAGGCCCTGCTGAACTTGTTCTAAGGAGCGGCCATCAACAGTGTCTGCCCCAACACCAGCCCTGCCGAGGGGCCGCCTCCTGCCAAAGCTAGGTTCCTGTCAGCGCTCCCGGGGCGCAAATGACAGGACTTTTTCCTTCTTTGCAGCCAATGAATTAAAACGTGGCCTCTGTTTCTCAGCATTTCCCACTCTTAAAAGGATATTTGAAAAATTTTTATAGTAGTAAAATTCATCTTAAATTGATTTTTTATGGTTGTGCTAAAGATCTCAACCTCTGATTTACTCCACAAACTCCCCACCCCCTTTTTTTCTTTTAACTCTTTCTCTGTTGGAATTAGATAACCATTCACGGGTGAAATGTAATTAAACAGCTTTGATTCCAAAGCCAGGATTTATGATGCTACATTTAAAATGAATGACATTAAACACATACATAAAACCAGATTTTTAAAGCCACGACACAAATTTCCATTTCTACAATAAAATGAAATTTATTCCTCCACCTTCCACCTCCCTCCCCTCGGCCGAGTTTGACTCTTCCCCGAAGTCACTCTGGTGTGTGTCTGCTTGGCATCGCTGGGGCTGCACCCAGGACACCAAGGACTCCTGCTGAGTGAGGCTGGAGCCCAGACCCCAGACAGTGTCCTGGCCATGGGTTCTACTGAGATATCACCACCCCCACCATCACAACTCGGGCTCAGGGCATGGCGCATCCTATCAGCCTGACCCGAGATCGGAGGGCTCTACCATGGGTGGGCACGTTTGGGAGGGACATGATTCTCAATCAGTGTATCTCATGTTTGTCTGGCCTCCTGTGATTCTGCTTTGCTCACAGAGCACTGAGCCTTCTTAGATGTGGGCACGTCATGCTGGGTGGTCCTGTGCCAGTGCCTCCCATGCTTCACCAATGATGCTAAAGTTCTTCAGAGAGAACCCGCCAGCGTCATCTCTTCATGTCTTCTGGGCTCCATGTGGGCGACTGCCTTGTGTGAGCTCCTTCTACAACAGTCGTCCATTTGGCACGTGGACAGTGTCACTAGCCCCTCACGGCTGTACTCTCCACAGCAGAGCCTGAATGCCTGGCAGCTCCGGCCTGGAGAGGACCTCAGCATCAGGTCCCTCATTCTGCCTGGCCATCTGCAGAACCTTCCAAAGAGGATTCCGGAAGCGATTCCGTTTCCCGGTGTGTGTGAGCATGGAGGGCAGGGCACAGGGAAGCAAGGAGCTCCTCACCAATGCCCCTGGTGATGGGTCTCACTGATGACGAGGTCCGCGAATGGGACTTGGCTGATCACGCTACCCCGGGGTCTCCTCCATCAAGGAAGGACCCTGACTCCCTTCTGTCAAGAGAGGGACACTGAAGCTGGCGAGAAAGGAAGCAGGTATCAGAGTGAGACGACGGCCCCAGGGCCATGGTGCCCATAGGATGTCTTGCTGCCTTGGTTTCCTGACCTTTGCCAGGGGCTCGGCTGGAGGATGTTGGCACGGGGAGGAGCCTCCAGGCAATGCTGGGAGGCGCAGGGCAGGGCACAGTCTTGGCCTCACCGGCTGGCGAAGATGGAGCTTTGCCTGCAACAACCTTCCAGTCATTTTACACCCTTCCTTTGGGTTTGGCGAGGGGCAGTGTGGAAAAGGCACGGAGAACAGACCTCAGGTGAGGCCTGCCTGTGGTAAGGCTGGACGACCCAGGGGCATCTTTTCAGCATGGTGTCACAGGAAACTCACTGACGAAGGCTGGAGAGCAGTGACGGATGGTCTGAGCTGTTCAGAGACATCCCTCTCTAGCAGATCCCTTGTCCGCTCACGTCACAGCAATGATTAGGTGACACAGGTATACAGCTCCCTAATCCAAGCGGTTATGTGAAGCAGAAGGCATTGGTCGGTAAGCACTTATGAAGCACCTGCTATCTAAGGGGGATGCCAAGCCACGCACAACCACGGGGGCTGCTCTTGAGGCACTCACAGTCCAGCCATTGAGGACACATTGTGTTAACACCGTGTATACCCAACACGCAAGAGAGAGTGAGCAGGAGTCACATCAGAGGGGAGGAGCCCACATGAAGAGGATGGACAGGTGTCAGGCAGAAGGGGAGTCTCGCCGGAGATTCTGGGGCTCTCAGACAGGCTTGGGGAGCTGGCCGCTCAGGGATGAGGGCGCGGGGTCCAGCCGCAGCCAGGCCGCCTTGGGCCGGGGGCTGACACCTCAAGGTTTTCACACGCAGGGCCTGCTGATGGCTTCCACACTCTTAGGTCCTTCTCCGCCTACTGAGTGGACATGGTCACCTCACCGATCGTCAGTGCCCACGCACAAAATGAAGGTGCCTGTCACTCAGTGCAAGGCAGCCAGGCCTGGATGGAGCCTTCACCAAGCAATGAGGCCTTGTGGAAAACTGAGTACAAGGGGCACAGTGATAATTCTGCTTCCATAAAATCAATTTTTTTTTTGCACAAACAAAACCAATGCAGTTAAAATGAAAAGAGAAGCAGGTAAATGGGGAAAAAGAATCGTTGCAGTAAGTTTCTCTGAAAAAGATGTCATTTCTAAGATATACAGGGAACTGACTGAAATTTGCAAGAATGAGAGTCATTCCTCAATGGATAAATGTTCAAAGGATAAAAATTTAAGAGTAAATCTAAGCTATCTTATAGACACAAAAGGTTAAAAATCCCTAATAATTAGAGAAATGCAAATTAAAACAATTCTAGGGGTTCCATCTCATCTCTTAAGTCGGCAAAATTGACAAAAAGGAACATGTCAAAACCTGATGGGCTGTGTGGGAAACAGGCACGTGATTGCGGTGCTGGGGGAGCTGGGAGCAGTCTGGCCACTCTGGAACGATGGCTTCCAAAGCAAGTAAACCACGCAGACTTTTTGACCCGACAGTGCCACTCCAAGATCTTCACCACAAGAAGATTAAAGGAAGAGGAAAAGGAGACATGTGTGTGTGCACACGTGCACACATGCACACACAGAGTTCCTTTGATATACATACACACATTTTATAGTAGCAAAGAACTGGTAGTGATGCTGATCGAGTGGGGAACGGCACACGGTTGTGATGGAACATGCTCTGCCGTGAGCCAGGCTGAGGGACTGGTTTCAGAGAAACCTGGGAAGACTCGGATGAACTGATGCAGAGGAACTGACTGTGACAAGAGCATCACAATGACAACTCCTGAACTCTGGATTCCAGGAGCCTTGGGTGAAGCCCGTGCCCGCCTCTGGACACAGGTGAGGGGCTCTGAGTCACTTTAGACTTGCCCACTAATGCAGGCTTTTCCTAAGCTTAATCATATGTGTTTTGTTTTTCTTGCTTTCTCAGCTTGGGGTGAGGCAGGGTTGGGAGGGAGAGAAAGGAGATTAAGCCAAAATTTTACTTGAAAGTTAAAAAAAAAAAGAGAAGACAGACAGGTTTCTGATTTACATCTTTCAAAAACATGCAAGTACCGGCCCTGCAAGAGAGTCCTCAGCAGCAAACAGGAGACGGGTGGGATGCAGCAGCGGCAGCGGCAGGCCGAGTATGGGGGACCAAAGCACCATGTGAAGCTTCTGCAATGTTTCCAGAATGTCTCCTTGCCGTGAGAAGTAGGTAAGGGCCATGCCTCTCACTGTGGCTCGGGGTGAATGTCCCCAAGGTTAGCTGTGTTCCAAATCCACGGTTTGGTTTAAAGTTTCCTGAGTGGCATCTCTTGTTCAATTCAAGACTTCATGACCAGTAGTGATTTTAACCCAAGAATCCGGAGAGAAACCAGGTTGGTGCTTTATCAAGGCCTTACAGGCATTCTCCAAAGCACACTGTTACCGGAGGCCAACAGAAGGCAGGGGCACCATATAGGCACATGGAATCCATCAAAGGCACAATGGGGCCCGTCCTCATGGAGCTTGCCTTCTGCGGTCGTACCTGGACACGCCTGTCCCAGCACCAAAGGGAATATCTGCGCTGGGTCTGGTCTCCCAGAAAGGCACCAAATTCTAGTTTGACACCCCCATTCCACGAGCATGTGGGTCATCCAGAGGCTGCCTTGTCCAATGGCATCAGCCCTAACCTGAGACTTCAGTCCTGGCTTGGCCACCGACCTCTTTCTGAAGCTTGGCAAAATCCCTCCTGCTCTGAGAACCTCTGTTCCGAAGGCCCTAGGGTCAGTAGGCTGGGACTCATGGAGGGCAGGAAGGTGCAGAAGCCTAGGTAGGTTACCAAGGGCCAAGACTGTGTGAGGAAAAGAGTCCCTGACTCTGGAGTAGAGGGGGTATGGGCTTGCCAGCAGAAGGCAGGGTTCAGATCTCAGGCTTGACCCTGACCAGCTGTGTCACAGCTGTGCCTCGGTCTCCCCCTGGACAAGGAGGGCTGTGGATTCGCCGGCTTCCTTGCCGCCTGCTCTGAACGCAGGATTCTCTGCTTCCGCTCTCTTGGGCATTGGGTCGCACGCCCGCTGTGCAGATGCTGTCTCCTCAATGCAGATGCTATCTCCTCTGTGCAGAGGGCAAACATCTGGGGGCTGGGGGCTGCGAGAGCTCTTGGCAGCCGACTACCATCCACAACCTGATTTCTGAATGAATTCTGATTCTCCAACTACTCTCAATGAAACGGACTTGGCGTCAAGTCCTCTGGATGGGAGAAACATGCCCAAAATTCTTTATAAATTACTCACATCTGATAAGCTACATTAGCTACACCCAGGAGATTGTAGGACGTCCAACATGTGCGGGGCCTGCATTCTAACCCTCCCTCCTAGTGACACCAGCACATCCCCAACCACTCCCCCAGACAGCTCTGTGCTTGGGGGGCACGGGGTGGCGATGCCATAGGGTCACCCAAGAAAATGGCTTTGAAGACTTTACTCGTCCTGACGCTGAATTCATTTTGAACTTGGCAGCGAGAGGAGATGCAGCCTTTATGGTGGCCAGAACAAGCACACTTGGGCAGGGGAGGCCAGAGCTATGGCGGAGAGGCTGGCAGTGCGCAGGACCCACTGGTATGAGAAACGTTCCTCCCCCTTGAGAGGAAACCTAGACACGCGGCTGACCTCCTGAGGGGTCCGGCTGGTGGGATGGGCACAGGGGAAGAAGGAGGTGCTGGCCTAAGGACTAGAGAGCGACAGTGGGTGAGGAGAGGCCAGTCCTTGGCGGTGGTGCTTTTGTGAATGATCTGTGTGAAGGGGGGCCAACGGCTGGGCTACTCTTTAATCCTAGTGTACGGCTGCGGACAACCTGGAAGGGTGTGTGTGTGTGTGTGTGTGTGTGTGCGTGTGCACATATGGGCTTGTATATGTGTATGTGTGTGTTTCAATGTAGGCATACCCACTTTTCCCTGATTTCCCTCCAGGTTTAATTTCATATTCATATAGAGGATGACATGCTTTCCTTCCAAGAACTGCTTTGCAGAAAATAAGCCGTGGCTCTCCTCTGTCCTCCTGACTCTGGGGCCATGCTCTATTCACTGGGCCACCTAGCCACCCCCATGGCTCTCCTCTTTTGAGGAGTCTGCCCATCTCCTGGGCAAGAGTGGTCAGTATTGAAGAGAAAACCAAATGTCACTGACTCTGCTCCTTACATTTGCATCTCTGACCCAGAGCCTGTCTTCACCCAGGCTGTGTCCAGTTTAAAGCCTTTCTGGGGCACCTTGGTTCCGTCCCTTATTCATGGCTGGCCAGTCCTCCACTCCTCTCGTGCCTCGGAGCCCTAGAGGCCCAAGTACCCTCACTTGCACTCATCCCTCACACCCCTAGTGCCAATCTGCAGCCAACCTCGCTCAAGGCTTTCAGCTGAGCTCTCAGCCGCCCCCTCATATGCAGGTTCCTGCTGTGGCCTCTACTCTGCCCATGCAGCTCCCCACGTGACCTCCCTAGAGCTCCAGTCTGACTCCGTCAGTCTGTGACCCACCACCTCCTGGGGTCACCTCCTGGGGCTCACTGCAGCCTCCAGGACCCAGGGGACACTCCTCAGTTTCCTCCCACACCAGCCTCTTTCCCCCTTTCCAGTCTTCTGGCCATCCCTGGCGTAGGCATCCCAGACATGGGCAGCTGTCAGGGTTAGATGGCAGAGACACCCATCTGGCTGTAAAGGAGACCCCACAGGACGAGGCGGGAGCCCGTTTTGGAAGGGTTCCACACTGGATTACAAAGTTCATGGGGAGCCACTGGAGTTGACTGGGCAGAGGTGTGGACTGGAGGAGGAGGCCATTCCCTGAGGAGTGGGGAGGAGGCTGGGCTCTGAGAGGAGGCAAGGCAGGCCGAGGATGCTGGGGATGCCTGCCGCTGGCTCTCCCGTCAGGATGTAAGCTCCCTGAAGGCAAACACCATCTTCACATTCATTTGTCCTGTGCATTCTCAGTCCTTGGCACGACGCCTGGCACATGGTCCATGCTAGAGCATGGAGTCCTGCCGCAGCAGGACTAAGCACACGTCTCTGCTTTGAGATCAGAGCATCCTGAGGCTGGGCCGGGGCGTGGGTGTGTCTCTTGAGGGGCAATGTCCTGAGGCGGGATTTACTACACACTTATTCTTTTGTGGTCCAACCTTTATCTGCTCAAGCCGACATGCACTCAGACACACGCCGACCTCCTTCTCTTCGTCCCCGGCTTGTGGATAGGGCTGGATTTCTCTTACAGCTCAAGCGACCCCTGCAAAGGCAGCCCAAAGTGGCTGAAATTCTTAAAGAGCCGTGCAAACAAACAAACAGAGCATTGGGGCTGCTGCGTCTCCCCGAACGTTCACTCATTACAAAGGGGAGCGTCTTTCACCAGCACCTTAACGTATCATTAAGACAGTCTTCTGTTTGATGGATGAAGATGAAAACACCCCAAAACTGCCGATGAATTATGCGGTCCCTGATGACTCCAAAACAATTACCGGCTGCGGCGCAATCTCGTTACACATTTTATTCAAAAGCTCCCTCCACTTGTGTTTTCCCTTATTTTTCTATCAATGAAACCCAAGAGGTTTCAGCCCAATTCATTATGTATGAGACCCAACTTCCAGCGCTTGACTGTTGATTAATAGGAAAGTTTGCCGCGTGCACACTTGCAACATTAGACGCATACAATATGCTAACTTATTCTTTCACCGAAGCTAATTATTTACAAGAATGACTACTTGAGACTACAATTTATTAAATGCATGCATCCAGCCTCGATGGGGCCCCCAAAGACAGCCTGGAATAAAGATCTTTTACTTGATGTGACAACTTTGAGAATCGCAGTTATTAATACTGGAAATGTGGAGAATCAAGAGTTCAACCAGCCGCCTTCTGTCGGGGTCGCGTCCACTCTTCACCCCTGCCTCGGGAAGCCAGGCACTTTGGGGAGCTGCCCTCCTCCCCTAGACTTAATTCAGCCTCTTCTCCATCGAAGGCGCATTGCTGATGGGCAATAACAGAGTTCTTAAAGGCGCACGCGCCACCACAAGCAGGGCATCCCCGTCCCTCATATCCTACCCAGGGCTGTGGCTAAGCCGAGGCAAGCTCCTTCCCGGGGAGGGTTTGACCTCCCCGGGCACATGTTACCCCTGGTCCTTGGCTCTGGGGAGCCTCTTTCCCGATGGATCTCTGTGGCTGCGTGGCCACCATCATTGGTACCACGTTCTGACCCCTGGAAGCCTGTGCTGTGGGCCGTTGGTCAGAAGGCCAGTGTCTGCAGGCTCTGGCCAGGGTCTGGACACCTGCCAGGTCTACTCTTGAAGCCCAGAATAGTCTGTTAGGATCTAATTTGAAACTCCTATAGGCATTTGACCAGCAGCTTCTGAACGGCTTGACCCTGGGGGGACTTTCCATGCCCTGCTAGAACCCGCCTTCCCCCTCTGCTAGGTGGACAGGGCACAGCCAACTCTGGAGAGACATGCCGATAACCGGGCTCTTCGTCACACATGCCAACAGAAGGCAAATCCACGGCTAGGCCCCAAAGATGGGCTGGCTGGTGCTGCCAGTCAGTCATTAAATGCTAGTGGCCGCACGGTGCTGCCACGGCTCCATCAGGATGGCAAAGGGCCCCGACCTTCAAATGATGGTCCACTCAGAGAAGGGGCTGGATGGATGGGGCCGGTCAGCTGGGGCCTGTGGCAGCCGAGGGGGAGTGGGACTGGTTCCCCAAAGTGGCCAGGGTCTTCCCATAGAGCTCCATGGCAAGGTTTCCCTGGGCCATGAGGGCTGGGGACCTCTCCACAGAAAACAGCATTTTAGCAACACACACGTACAAAGCAGGTGGGTTGTGGTCTTGAACAGTCCAGAGAAAGGACTGATCGTACTTTGAAATTGGGGGGCTCCCGGCCCATTCCAGCTGCGCTCAGCACATCAGAAGTCCACCCAGCCATCCAGGAAGAGCTTTCAAAAGAGGCAGCGCAGAGGATTAGGAGGACACAGCAATGCGGCGTGAAAGTGGACAGACAACATGAGGACAGATCGCAGCTCCCCCCCCCCCAGACCACATCTTGAGCCCCCGGAGCCAGCAAAGATGCTACAAGATGAGGGGACCTACTGCAGGGATGGGAGCTGGCCCTCAACGGCCTGCCTGTGAAACAGCCCCACAGTGGCGGGGCCACTCTGGGACGTCACTGAGAAAATAAAAGGGGGCTCATGTCCTGCTGTGCTCTGGCCCAGAAGTTACACCTCCTGGGGGGAATGTGTGTGTGTGTTTGTTTGTGTGTGTGTGTGTGTGTGTGTGTGTGTGTGTGTGTGTGTTAGGATGAGTGTGAGAATGTGTGCAAGTTTATAAGTGTGTGAGAGCATATGTGTGTGAGTGAATATGAATGTATGAGGAAGTATTGTGAGCATGAATGAATCTGAGTGTTAGAATGAGTGTGAGTGTACAAATGCGTAAAAATCTGAGTGTGTGAGTGGATGTGAGTGTGAGTGACAATGTACGAGTGTGTGTATGAGTGAATGTGAGCGTGAATGTGAGCATGAGCGTAAGCGTGAGCGAGTGTGACCTCCCAGCAGAGGTAGCGACAGCAGGAAGAGGGCCCTCTGGACACAGTGCCTGTGAAAACGCGGCTGGGATGGCCTGCGTGGCAGATGATAAGAAATGACAGCGGCCTGCTATTCATGTGACAAGGGCCTGGAAAGCACCACACAGCTACTGTCGCGTGGGATCATCACTGTCGCTCTGGTGAGGAAACTGAGGCAGGCAGTGGTAAGTGACTTACCCAGGGTCCCCCAGCTGGCATGCGTCTGAGGCTGGATCTGCACTCGGGATCCTGACTCCAGGCCCAGGGCTGTAGCCACTACCCCTGAATAATGAGGAATTCACATGGGAAAACTTGGGTGGGGCAGGCCGAGGGAAGGCAGCGGAACACACCAGCCTGGAGAGGGAAGGAAGGAGGACTGCAGAGGAGAGACAGGATGGTCCAGTCTGGGCCCACCTGGTCTGAGTGAAGGGTCTCCTTCCCATTAATAACCTAATCGGACACTAGGGCTGGACCCCTGGGAGGTGGCCCAGCCTGACCGGATCACTTTACAGATAAGAACGCTGTGGCCCCTGGGGAGGGCACCAGGATCTGCAGCACCGGGCACCCGGCGGGGAAGATGCCCGGTGCTGGGTTGCTGGGAGATTCGGCTGCATCCAAGGGAAACATCGAGCAGGAAACCTCAGAGTCCCAGGACACACCCTTTCAAACAGGCTGGTTCAATGCACATGGCTGGCCAAGGCCTGCTCCTCCCTGCCAGGTGTCCTCAACCCGCTGCTGGGAGGGAAGGAGAGGAAACCTGAGCCGGCGACCCCAACCCTCGGCATCCCTGTCCAGAGCGGGCCAGGTCAGGCGTCTGAGGAAGCGGAAGCTCAGGCCCAAACCTCAGGCACGCTAAGGGCCAGGAGGGGACGCAGAGGGCACCTGCTCTGCGGCCGAGGATCTTCGGCGGGTCCTAGGCTCCTGGGGAGAGGGTCTGGGGTGCAGGCAGGGCAGTGCAGGGCCAGGTTTCGGGAACTCCCAGGCCACCCTGGCTTGGAAGTTCCCAACTCCTCACACTTCCACGCCATGTACCTGGGAGTGGCCCCTGAATCCCCGGGGCCCTTCCTGCATGGGACTCTGCTGCTCAGATTCCCTCCTTTGATGGTGCGCTGCCGATGGATGAGGTCAGCTCGGGGAGAGAAGGGACGCCTGTTCTCGCCCCCTCACTGTAAGCTCGCTCCTTGAGGGCGCCGCCTGTCTTTGGCTGGCTTTTGTCCCCTGTGCTTGCACAGATTTGGCCCTGCAGGCACTCAGACTGGTCATACTCTGTGAGGGGGCGATTATCTGGCATCCCGTGAGGCACCCAGCCAGGAAAGATTTGAGGGAGGATTTGAACCCAACCCTGCCCTACCACCAAGCCTCTCACAAGGCAGGAGTGCCCCCGAGGGCCCGGGTGTGTCGGCACCTCCACAGAACAGGCTGTGTGTCTTCCTGTGCTCCTCTACCATAAGATGCTCCAGTGGCACAGAGGCAGGGAGGCAGGAGCAGAGGGCTAAGTGGGGACCAAGTAGAGGCTGAGCCATCTGCAATCAGACGATGCAGTTTTGTCCTGGCCAGGCAAGGGCTGGTC
The DNA here is from genome assembly GCA_028646575.1 of Pseudocheirus occidentalis. Lineage (NCBI taxonomy): Eukaryota > Metazoa > Chordata > Mammalia > Diprotodontia > Pseudocheiridae > Pseudocheirus > Pseudocheirus occidentalis. The sequence goes on along the minus strand of CM053598.1, from coordinate 4,507,930 downwards.
ATGGCCTTACACTTTGAAGGATGACAGATGGACGGCTCAGTCTTCCCAGGACGGGCCCTGGCTTTTGTTCCAAAAGCCCAAGCCTGGGCCAAAGATTGCCCTGCGCTGGGTTCGGGAGCTGCCATTCCATTAACTGGCCTCCTCCCTCATTAATAAATCATCCTGCCACTTAAGCACCTTTCTGGTAAACTGGTCTGTGTTGTTCTAAATAAATAATGCGCGTTTCCCCCACTCAAAGGCAGTGGAGGCTAAAGCTTGCCATCTATCTCCTCCCCATGCCTCCTCCCCTCCTCTTCCTCCTCCTCCCTGTTTTCCCCCTCCTCGTATTCCTCTTCCTCCTCCCCCTTCTCCCCGCTCCCCCTTCTCCCTTCCTCTTTTTCTCTTCCTCCTCCTTCCTCCTCCTCCTCCTCCTCCTCTTCCTACCCCTCCTCTGGTCTCCCCAGCTGTGACCGGTTAACTGGTCACCTTAGCAGAAAATACTGCATTTAATAGAAGTCACCAGTATATTGACTATACGTCAGTGGCCAAAAAATCTTAAGGAACTATTAAATGGACAGTTAATGTAATTGTATTTTAAAGCACTGAGGTCATATTTAATTTTGAATAGAAACTCTTAAAATGTGTTTTCTGGCAAGGATATGCAGTAATAAAAACAACCATAACCACGGTGCGCCCCATACTCCCCCCCACACTATTAAAATAAAGCTTTTTCCCAGAATGCTCATATTGGCGAGGCCCAAAGCACCTCCAACAGCATCGCTTCAGCAGGCATTGTCATAAGGCTGGAAAAGCTCCGATAAAAGAGTGACATCATTGGGTCCTGACCTCAGCCCTGGAAATCTCAGGCCCTTCCACCTCCTCGCCCGCCCGAGGCCGGGCTGCCTGGGCTTCAGCAGCCCCCTAGGAGGCCCTCCGAACCAAACCCACACCGAAGCTCTGATTCACACTCGGAACAGAACGCAGGCTGGGAACGCAAAGGAGCGCACAGACTTAGCGTCAAAGGGATGGTCAAGAGGAGTGTGGGGGCTGGGTTGAGGGGCCCCTCCCTGGAAAAGCGCTCTATTAGAATCCACTTTCAGAAGTCTCCATCTGGACTCCAAGCAGGTTGCATGGTTCAGTTCTGTATTCCTTTTTTCCCCTCTGCCTTAAAAAAAAAATCAATACACCTCTCTGGGAAGCTGTCACGGCTCCGAGGCCGGCCGGGTCTGTGGACCAGAGGCTTTGTAGCTGGACTCCGGGGCTGACTGGCTTCCCAAGGGAGGTGCCGCCACTGCTCCCCAACAAAAATCCCACAGCGCTCCCTCGCAGGTGTTCCCTGAAACTCCACGGTGAATTTCAGCATCCAACCAGCAAAGAACAAAATGGAGGCTGTGAAAATACGGGATGTGCAGGAATGTTTGTTGCTTAAATTTGTTATCTAGGTCACTCATGGAAGCAGTGAACAGGGAGAGACAGGGGACTCTCTCCACAGCACAAGCCACACCACCCCCAGGTCTCTGTCCACCTCTGTATACTTTCCCCAGCACGGGATTAGCTCTCTCTGGAGCACCGGTCCTGCACAGTCAATGTGTGGTTGGACCTCCCGCCGACGACTCCACCCGTTTCTTCTGCTGGTCCATTAGGTTCAACAAACAGAGAGTGAAGGCCCAAATGAGGCCAGGCCCTCTAGAGGTGCTGGTCAACAAGGGTCAAACTGAAGATGGAGGGAGGGGATGCAGGAAGATTCCAGGGAAGGTGGGAGAGGGAGAACAGGGGGGCAAAGACAGGTGGGGAGATGGTATTTTCCCAGCCGCCATGCCAATCTGGGAAGTCATGAGTGACCTCCGTATTCCTCACACAGAGCTGGAAGCCTCTCTCTCACCTGACTGCCAAGGAGATGGTGATGCAGGCCTCGTCACTCCCCACATCAGACTGCAAGCTCTTGTAGGGCAGAGACCAGGAACTCAGTGCCAAACACCATCCAAAGGAATGATCCAGAACAATTTGCTAAAGGGAGAACAGCTTCCCAAACTAAAACCACCCCAAACTGTGTCATAAAAGAGAGAAGCATCTGAGAGCCTGTTCCACCATGGGGTTCCTCTCGAGGATCCCAAGCATCCAGCTTGTTAGAAGGCCCCCAGATGCAGACGATGGTCCCCCCCAGCATCGAGGCATCCAGTTGTGCTGGAAACAAGCAGGGGATGGGATGCAGACCCAAGGGATGAGAGGGTCCTGGACAGCATCAGGCCCCGGTCAGAAAGGGAGGGCTCACTAAAAAGATAAGGAAGGCTGGCGAGACACAGTCGCCTCCTCTCGGCCCTTATTCACAGCTCTGGGTTAAATGAAAGTGCGCAGCGCAGCCTCTTTCCCCTCCTTCTCTTGTTGCTCCATTGGCACCTCTTGGGGAAACTACAGCCCAACACGAGGCATCCCCTGCATGCGGCACCCACAGAGATGGGACCAGCTCCTCACTTCAGGGCTGGCCCTCTGCCTGGAAGAACTGTTTAGCGGAGAGAGCTGGCACAGTCGCCGGGGACGGAGCAGCCGGAGGTCCGGCAATAGGGAGTGTGTTTGTATTAGCCTGCTGACCCTCCACACCAGATTACTTTCTTATTTTAAAAACGCCAAACTGGAAACATAAATATTCACAACTGTCATGCTGTTCCCCTCCTCCCTTTCTGTTTCTCTACCCCCAACATGCCTGGTCCATTAAAGATCTAAAAACTTTCTGCCGATTCCTGTGGATGGGGCTCACAAAGCAAGCCTGCCGTGCCAAGAATCCACTCGACCCTCTGGAGTCGGCTGGACCTGGAGAGGCGCGCCTTGCCTTGGAAGGGCTGGGAGCCAGCCTGTGCCTGCCATTTTCAATTAGGTATTTTATGGGGAAAAAAGTGAAATAAAATCCACATACGAGAAATGAGTGACTGTTCAACATTTTAAGTCACACAGCATCAAAAAGAAACAGATGGTTGTGTTTCTAAGTAAGCAAAAACTCTTGCTATATTGATTTTAAAATCATCTCCAGCAAGCTGGCCTCGGTCTGGCTCTGCAAAGGCCTCCATCTCTGACCCTCTGGCCACTGCTCTCTGCAGGGTGGAGGGATAGGGGTGCCCACACCCCTCACGGGTATCAGAACCAAAAGCTCCAGAGTTAATAAAACCTTCTTTGGGAAGTTCTGAGAGAAAAGCCCTTGGCTCCTCCCTTGGCAATCAAATATGGGCAATCAATAGTTCGGGTGGGTCATAGGTACCCTTCTCCAGGGCAGGGGCTGACAACTGTCCTCCGTAGCCTCTGGCTCGGCAGAGGGCTGAACACACAGCAGGCGCTTCACAAAGGCGCTCTCCTCTCAAATGCGTTGCTCTGGGTTCCTGAGCCATGGACTCTCCTTTAGGCTCCCATGTTCTTGGACACACTTCCTTTTCTCCAAAATGCTTCTGCTGGTCAGTCATTCTAGGCATGAAACAGACTTAACCAAGTGCATTCAGGAAGCCCCTGCTGTGCCCCAGGCCCTGTGCTTGCTCATTCACTAAGTCCCTGAGGATTCCCTGGGTACCTGCTACCTGGGAGCACAGACCATCGCCAGGTGCCGGAGACAGGCACGCTATAGATGACACATGTCCCCTGACCTCCTGGAGGCGGGTGATCAGGAACGGAAAGGACGCCAGTCCTGGTGACTGTGACCATCTCCAATCGCCCACACCAAGGGCCCAAGCGCCCACCGGCCTGAGGCAGGGAATGGCCCAGCATCCTCTGAAAGACTCCCTCACACATAAGCATGTCCCTCCTCCCACCCAGCCCTCGACAGCCTCCTTCGGTCTTCTAATAAACCTGGGTGAGCAGAGGACTCATTGTCTCTATCTGTGACATCGAGCATCATAGGAACGAAGGCCAGGCGATCGTCGAGCCCGTCGGCCGCTCTGTATTTTCCTGAACTTAAGAATAATCAAGGGTGAGGAGGGAGAGGTTTATTGGCCAAGGCTCCAAATGAGGGAATAATTAAATGCAGCAAGCGGCACATAAAGAAAAATGTTAATACAAATGCTTCTTTTTCAATTACTTATGGATACAAAGCAAAGAAACATCTTAATATGCAGACAATTTATCACAAAAATAGCACAGACTTCACTTTCTGTAAGATCTACTTGCTCCTATCAAAAGCTAACTCTAATGGCTTCTTCATTAGACTTCTGGTAATAAATAATAAATAATAATTAGGACTTATTTACATAGCTTTTTCCCACAGCGCTGAAATGATAGCGAGGCTCTGAAATGCACACTTTTCCGGACACACCCAGCGAGCTGGATGGCTGCAGGTCTTCCCTTTGGGAAACTTCTCTGGGTCAATGGGGAAAGCCCCAGGGAGCCCAGCTGCAGTGAGTGGGGGTGTCGCATCCTGACCCCCACACTCCTCAGGTCTCCCCTGAACAATAAATAAGCTCACCGTCTACCCCTAAGCCTCCGCCTTGAGAGTCAAGCTCCAAATATCCTCAGTGACAATCAGAAGTCAGGCCCAGCATCTTTTAGGAACCTGAAATCTTGGTCTCCTGGGTTGTAACTGAAGAAAACTTATACAAGAAATCTCAGAGCATTTCTTGACACTTCCATAGCTCTGAACTCTCAGCCACGCAGGCGCAGATCCCACGCTAAGGCTGTGCACCAATGGCCAATGCAGGCACTCTTGGGGAAAGAGTGAGACAGCAGGGCCCACATGTGCCCCACGCAAGCTTTCCAAGATGAGGAGCCACTGTTTCACCATCCAGGAACCTGGAAGCGGATGAGCAGAGGCATGCTGTGTGTGCCACAGCCGTCACCCTGTATTCTACGTGCAAGCCGATCGACGTAAAACCTCGCTTGCACCTGTGGCGTGACTTCGGATCCAAGAAGCGCTCAGGACATAAGGCTGGCTTTGTGGACGCCAACATGCAGAGGCAGGCCCTGTCTGGAAGGACG
>CM053598.1:4478887-4501387 GCA_028646575.1 Pseudocheirus occidentalis | reverse complement strand
AGCACAGCATCAGAACAAAATGAAACCATGATGGTGGCGGTGACAATGACCATTAGAACAGCGCTGGACATTCTGTTGTCAGGTTAAAAAAAATCCGAAAAAAAAAATGGGAGAATGGACTCTGGCTGCCTGTGAAATCTCATCGCCCTGGCAGAGTTCACCAAGGACCTCCATGATGGTACCTTGGCACACGGGCTCTGCTCTGACCCCTGCCTGAGTGCCGGAAGGGACCTGACACATCTGGGGACAAGGGGAGGGAACAGGCAAACCTCTGCCCTCTGAGCCCCCAACCTTTCACAATAATGGGGTTATAGGTTCTTTGGAAAACTGAAGATTACAAGAAGAACTGGTCAAGGGCAACACAGTTCTGATGGGAGTGAGGGAGGCAGCCCCGATGGAAAATTTCCGTCGAGGAAATGTTATTCCGGGAAGACTCATTAATAAATGTAAAAAATAAAATCTAAAAAGTCAGTGAGGAGAAGCGAGAATCACTTTACTAAAAATGTTTTTTTGTACAGAAGTACTGGAAAGATGTCTTTTTGAAAGTAAGCATTTTACTTCTTGATTTCAGGGCCTCCTGAAATACCATGGAGTCTACCTGTTAACAAGAACATTTTAAAATCAATTTACCCATAAAAAGGACATTAAAGTAGCAGCCTCACCAAGAAAATCAACCCTTGCCAGACATCTTTCACTCTCCTGAAAAACCATTTTTTTCTTATTCTCTCACAGCAAAAGATACGATGTCTGGACCAAAGGAGGAGCTGCCAGAGGAGCTGCAGGCTGGCTCAGGTCAATCTCATGGGGAGCCCATGGCTTCTTCCGGCCCTCGACAGGGAGCTCCACCATCCTACAAGCCCCAAGCGACAGAGCCCCTGAAAAAGAACCCTGCACCTTGTCCGAGGGGAGCGCGGGACCACGACCATGGACTGATGGGCTCTGACTGAGGATGAGGCGCCAGGGCTGGGGCACATTGCTAGCAAAGCCCCGTGACAAGGCTCCAACAGGGCAACGGTGCGGAATCACGGGCCTGGCTGCAGTACGTGGAGCCAAATTATTTTTAATTTTGTGACAGTCTCTAATTCTTGTGAAGTGCATTAGGAGCTCTTGCTTTCCCCATAAAAATGACGTGTTATCTCCAGCACACAAGGCTTGGGGAGCAGCATTCAGAGAAGGCATTAGTAGCATTTCTTCCCTGCAATGTGGTTCTTTCACGGCCTCCGAGACAATGGAGGGCCCACGCCGTTCCTCACCGGCCCGAATGCTCCAAAACCTCGCTCGTCAGAGGCTGGAAGCCCGCCGAACACATTTGCTAGATCTATTGCTCAACATAAAACCCCCCAGAACGCGGTACGACTTCAGTCTGTAAAGGCGCTGCTGCCTTCTCCTGTCACGGCATCAGGTGTGTTCATCACAGGCTGCACCCAGTATTCAAACACTCTTAATTTTACAGGCTCTGTCAAGGTTTTCTATGTGGCCGTGGAAAAGGCCCAGGCAGGTGGAAGGATGCGCAGAACCGCCCTCAGGAGGGAAGCCTGATATTCACTCCATCTTCCCGTACGGTGGGGTCCTGCCCTCAGTTCTATTCAGGGGGGGCAGAGAATGCAGGGAATCTGGCAGGAGATGTTTCCTGATCATCATCAGCTCTTTTTATTAAAACCATTCCCGAGACCTGCCACCCCAATAGAGCATGTGGGCAGACGGGAACACGGCCCATCTCTTATGCTCTTTCCAATATAACAGCCATAAAAATCAGACATTTATTTAACCATAGAATCAACTAATGAGAACTTACTGAGAGTTTCTTTGTGCAAGGCTCCATGTGCTTTAAGCACAGCAAAAAGAGAGAGGGGGGGCCCCTGTTCCTGATCAATCAATCGTCATTCAACGCTGCCATGTGCCAGGCCCTGCGGCAGGTACAAAGCTAAAAGTGGAGCAGCCCCCACTTTCGAGGAGCTGACCTTCTCTGGAGGGAGATGGCACGAGCCCACTTCGGCAAGTTCAGAATAAATCTGAGTGCGTGAGACGGACCGGCCAGTCCACAGGTCGTCTTCCTTGGCTTGCCTCCATCTTGGGCTGGATTTTCTAAATAATTGAGAGATTCCAGGGTGACCCCACTTACATCTTGTCCCCAAGTGCCTCAATTACAATGCTCATTTTTCTAGAAAACTGTTTCTGTTGGAGAATTTCAGTCTCTCTCCCCTCTGACTTAACCAGAAATGACATATGCCATCTTGCTGCAGCTGCCAAACAGTACAAGTGACCAACCACTCCTGGTCAAGCGTCTCGGAGGCTGCAGCCTGGGTCATGGCCATGGCACCCCGAAGGAGCTCACTGGAGCGGTGGGGACCCCAGAATCAGTCAGGAGCACTGTCTGAGGCAGCATCCACATGCCCAGGGATATACATGAATTATGCAGATGTAAACGAGGTGTGCCTGAGTGCTCTGGGCTGACAATCACTCCTGGGCTGTTAAGGGCGCTTTCTCAGACTCAGTGGTACTAAAGGGCCCCTGGCCCTCCCACCTGGGATGAGCGACAGCGGCTCCCCATAAGAAATCTGTGGACATTTCCTCCTTTTTTTATCCTCCCCCTTTTTAATTTTATGCCCAACCTTCCTAAGAGGATAGTTTCTTGACAATAATGAATGAGAATGATACGGCCAGCAGGCAGGCCTCCGTACTTCCAGTCGGCTCAGTATTCATAACCTGTCAAGGTAACTTTATGACCTAACAGCCAGTTGCTATAATTCCAATAATGACCTGCAGACACCAAAGGAATCTAAATTTATCACTGCTCTTCTTAAGGCTGACGACCGGGCCTCATCAAGCAGGGAAGGGCCCCCCAGCCCACGGTGGCTCAGGGCACAGGATGCCGGGTTGAACGCTCAGAGGATCCGACAGGGTCCGGTCCGGCTCGGCCTCTGCCTGTCTCCCGGACACCACGTGCATCCCGCTCTCTCCACCGGGGTGCCCGGCGGAGGGTCTGAGCCAGGGGGGGCCAGGGCCCATGGCTGTGGTCAGGCACCACCAGCATCACAGTGACATTTCTGGCTGTGCAGCAGCAGGGAGAAGCTACTTAATGCTCATGCAGTAGGGGGCCTGAGACAGGACTTTGTGAAAGCAGCATCTCATCTGGGATGATGGGAGAGGCAGGAGGCTGGAGGCGGGTCGCCTTTTGTTCTCAAGCCAGGGAGCGGGCCTCCCCGTCCTTCAGAGCCTGGTTTTCTTTGGATCACAACACACTCCAAATGAAGTGAATTTAAAGCCTGTGCTGCTTTCACATGGGAGGCTGGTGACCATTTTCTACCCCAAAGGGAAGAAACAGATGTCCCTGAGAAAAGGGAGTATAAGGGGGTGGGGGGGGGCTCAGATCTCCACTGTATGAGGCACGGGCCAGGGGGGAGTGGGAATTTACTGATTTAAGGCACTCCTTAAAATGAGGGCAGACACGGTCTGCACACACCTCCTCTAACTAGGTTCTGCACACGTCAAGGAAGAGAAAATCATTACAAATCCCAGGTAGAGAAAGCGTATTTCATTGAGAAAGAATCTATGAGCCCCTCCCAGCCGGTGCCCTCTGGAAACATGCACTGCTTCCAGTAGAGTATTCTAGAGGTGCCACCCACCTTGCCACGTGTACCCCCCTGGCATAGCCATCAGGGAGGCCAGCAGCCAAAATGTGCAAGTAGGGCCGGGTGCTGAGGAGCCAGTGCTTGGACTGGAGGGTGGGCACTGACCTTGGCATGTGGCCCCACGCATCTCATCCACTTCCCATTCTGGTCCCTGAATTTAATCTATGTATAAAATGGGTAGGATACAAATGAGGCTGGCCAGCACGTGTAGACGCCGGTGGTCTCGGCTACATCGTGCTTCTATTCCTGTACAAAAGAAAGCCACCATGCGTGGCACGTGCAGCCGCCTGCCCCCCGGAATGCTCTCTCCATCTGCAGTGAGCTGATGCTCAATAATGTATGAGGTCGTGTGATTGCCATTATCTTAATTCAATTTATGTATTTGTTTATGTATTTGTTAAAATATTTAACCAGGAAATTCCCAATGAGATGGAAAATTTCATTTCCTCATGCACCCTTTCTGCAGAAAATTCATTCTTAATAGTTTCTCTATATTTAAATTAATTCTTACCAATTTAAAAGTGATTATCATTATCAAATGGGTATATTTTTAAACTAAATACCACCACCATGAATCTCCAGCTGCGCAGGCAGCAGCCTCAGGAATGTGTCCTGGTGGGGTCTGATGGACCTCCTCTACCCATCCTCCTGTCCCATCAGACATGGGTCTTTTCAGAAGGTACGCACAAGGAATGACTTCACCACAGAAGCAATTTTAAAGTTGATGCCGCTTGACCTCCAGGTCCATTGTCCATTCCTTCTGCTCTCTCACGAGGCCTTCCTTGGAGGTGAGGAAGATGCCCCTTTACTCATGCCCACGGTCCTCCCTGGTCAGTCCCCATCCAACCACACTTCTGAAGAGAAGAACCGGTGGCACCGGAGCCCCTGCTGAGCGTTACCAACTAGCCGCTGATGGACCCAACACACATTTCTGGGCTGCAGCCTGTCCCGGGCCCAGTAGAGAAGAAAGGCGACGATGAGAAGGACTGTCTGGTGAGGAGCACAAGACAACCATGGTCTGGCCATCAAGGGCTGTGAGATGAAGCAGTCTGCTGATGCTGGAAAGGTGAGGGTCACCTCGTCTTCTTGGGTGCTCAAGGCTATCGCTCCTGGTGCGGTGGAGTTCATTCACATCTCACAAATCTCCATTCAATGACTCGCTGTGCACAGGGCGCCCACCTTGAGGAGGACCCACCTGTGAAGGGTGCAGGTTGGAGGCCCCAGGCTAAGCTCTCAGCCTTCTTCTTTACAAGTTCTTCCATCTGAGCTTGGGGAGGGGGGCAGTGATTCCCAGTTGAAGGTCTCACTGACAGCCACCCAGAGCAAGGTCTCTTCACCCACTGACACTGGACGTCAGTGTCTGTCTCTGGCCATGGGGAGGGATGGACTGGGTCGCCTTGCTCTTTAGAGCATTCTGGCACCTGGAGATTTTATGGGCTTAATAAACATCTGTTGAATTTAATTGGTGAGCAGTTGAACACACACTCTCCCCCTCCAAGCCAAAGTGGTCTGTGCCCCACACAACTGCAATGGGGTATCTCAAAGAATTCACTATTCTTATCACGCTTTACTGAAATGTGGCCTCTTGTTGGTGCGTCTGCACTGAGAGAGATTCTGGGTCTCCGGGCACCCGCTACCCCATCTGAAGGCATGCTATTCCTGAAAAAGGGCATTGCGCTGTGGACAACATGGTGAATCCTTCCAAGTTACGTGGGGCTGAGTCTCAGAAAACAGGCAGAGGGAGTCGATGAACAACGCACTTCATTTCCTCTCCCAATCCTAATGCCAGCCCTCAAATCCCTGTTGTCACCAGCAGCGCAGTGTGCTTTATTATTCTCAAGGCCCACATCTCCTTCGAGCCTTTACAACTTGGTCCATGATTCTATCCAAGCCCACACTCTGAATGCGGAGGCCATGCTGCTTGGGTTTCCTGAGATGGTCAGAGTGGCCCACCATCCCATCTGAGGTCACACAGCGGCATCAAAGCGGACAGCTTGTGTGCCAAGGAGCCGCTTGGGATGGTCAATGCTGACAGACAACTTCCCAGATGGAATCGAGCTGCTCACCCTCATCTGGTTGATTTCTGGATCCAGCCAGCGTCCATCTACAGGGAACACGCCCAACTTCATGTCGTTGCCTGGACAGTTGGGTGCTGGAGAGTTTGGGGAGCCACAGTCTGGCTACTGGTCAGGCTGGCATTTCAGTCCTAAGGATCGGAGAACTTTCCTTGCTTTTTCCAGGAAAATAAGCTGTATCCTTGAAAAGAAGAGACGCCCCTTTATTTTTCCACATTTGGTTCCTTCTTGCCTTAGTGAAACACTTCTTACAAGTCAGCCCTTGCACGCATGTCTGAATATTGTCTTAGCATCCTATGAGACCGTTTCTTCTGAAACAGCCCCAGATTCTCATCCCTGGGATTAGGAGGGAGCTGCCCAAGTCACTCACTAATGTCCCAACTGTCAAGCAGAAACACACCAGAACCCTCCAAATAATGGTCTTTATTTTTTATTCCTGAAAACACAAGGGCTGCCCATGAGGACACCATCGAAAGCAGGCCATCATAAGCAGAATAAAGACAATGGCTCCTCAAAGCAAGCAATTCATCCAATAACTTTTATCTAGCTCCTGCTCTATAGACTTACAATATTAAGACATAACTACGCAAGTAATAAAGCTTCAAAATTACATTCAGGATGTATTTTCTACATTTTTAAGGAATGTCTGGGCTCCGAATTTAAATCAAACAGCATATGATTTCTTCCCAAGTACAATGACTCAAGTCCCCCAGGCAATCGGCATTAACACCTTATGAAAACATTAAAGAAATCTCCACCCTAACATTCAGTTTCTAAAACTATCGGAAACTGCCACCCCCCCACCCCCAGACTTCATAATGGCGATGGCACGTTGAGAAGGAACCAGGAGGCACTGCCATTCTGCAGACACTCCAGCTGATTACAGAGGAATTCCCTGCTGCTGCGGCACCTTGGGTAAACTGATCCTCCAACTTCGTATGCAATGGCTCTTCAACACGGTGAATATGGCGATTTGTTTCTTTATTAGGCCCTTTGTCATTTTAGAACAAAAAAGGAAACACTTGAAAGTTGCTTGGAGATAGTTCATACAATTCCAGCCAAACAGCACCTGGAGATGAGTTACCCAGAAGAACTGGAAAACACCCATCAATATCTCTGTCTCACTCCCCCCTCTAGCTGAATTTCAGAAAGCATTGGGGGAGGGGGGGAACGCTCTGATATCACCTTACCAAGATGTCCCCAGCTGGGCTGATAACCAACATGGTGGGCACACGAGAGAGTGGAGATGGAACGGCGTTGCATCAACGTCAGCCCACACTGGTGCCGACATCAAACCAAACAAGGCAAGGCTGTGGAAAGAGCTTGGTGAAGTCCTGGGATTCCCTCCCGTCCTTGGAGGAGTCAGGGATACTAAGGCAGGAGAGAAGGTCTCCTGGGGGCACCCCTGAAAAGGCCGGGCTTCGGCTCAGGTGCTTGCACAGTTATTTCTGAAAGGAAAGGTTAGGGCACCTAACTTTATGGGGTTCACCCTGAATTTCTCCTGTAAAGTTATAATTCGTCGATGGTGTTTCCTGGAATTGGTAAGCTCCTTCCTTTAAGAATCAGAATACAAGAATTACAAATGCTGACAACCCAGGAAAAATCACCAATATTTTCTGGACCCGAGTTTCCTCACCTGTAAAAGGGGGTAGTTAGACTCAGTGACGTCTAAGGCAGCTTCTAGCTCTAAACAGAATAAGGCTGGACCTTCCCACATCCACAGCAGAGTGTGCAGGAGCAGGGGCCATGATGACAACGGGTCCATGAATCCACACGCAAAGAAATATGCCTCGTGTGAACAGAATGTCTCGCGGGCTGCAGATGCTGACACTAATACAACACAAGTGAATGTCCAAGCCCTCCTGTGTGTGAGGCGAGGCTCTGCCTCAGGCCCCTACCCACTGGGTCACTTTTTCAGACCCTCAGGTCCCCCCTTGAAGAATGAGAACCAGCACATTCACACTCCCCGCTCCTGGCTGGCGCACTGTGCCCAGGGCCCCGCAGCTAGTGAGTGTAGGGGGAAAGAAGTAGGGGCACATCTGCCAGAGACTACGCCCAGCACTCTCTCCATCATGCCTTCTAGGTACCTAGAATGACCATCGCACAGGACACGGTCCATGGCTCTCCAGTGGCCAGCCACCCTGGCTGCCTGGGGCACCCATCCTTCTAGGCCTGCCCGAGAGAAGGCAGCACAAAATGCTTTCTTATTTGTTGATGACTCTTTGTGTTGAGACTTTTCTTGGCAACAAAACAAGACACAGACATTGTGTTTCTAGACAAATACTGAATCCAACTGCAGTCAAGAGCTCTTCCTGGTGTGCTTTCATGAATAAAGTCAACCCTATCACCGCACCACGCCACACTGTGCCACACCACGCCACAGCACGCCAACACAGCTGCCGTGGGTTCTGTACTCTTGACATGAAAATAGGCAGGAAGGGCAGCAGCCCCTTCTTGCTAAGCCATATAAAGCACGGCCTGACTGGGACCGCAGGGTCCTGGGGGCTGACAGCACCCTAACACATGCACACACTCAGTATCTGTCCCCATCACAGGTGGTTCTGCTCACCCGACGGCCGGCCATGAATCAAAAGCTGCAGGCATGCCAACCACGGGTTTACTAGGCGCCATTTTACATTTAACATTGCACCATCAAACACAAGGGCTCGGCGCTTCAGGAACGCTCCCTAGACTTCTACAACGTCCACAGCTCCCCACAAAACTAGTCCCTAAAGCTCCCCATAAAGAGCCCTGTCGGGCCCAGCACAGGGCTTCTCTTTACTGGACCTCGCCCCATGTTTCCAGCATGTGACATGTTCTGCAGAGAAATGGAAGCGCAGGGAGACACTGCTCCTCGGGCCTTGTGGCACGCGGGTCTCTGGGGTGAAACCGGACAGCTTTTGGGGATGCACCTGGGTCACTGCCTAGATGGGGCACATCCCTAATCTGTGGGCATGATAACATGCCCTATCTGCCATGGTTGTCGTGAAGACCAAGTGTTTAGCACAGTTCCAGGCACAAGTTAAGCACCGCACAAACATCATCATCACCATCACACAAAAAAAATACCTGGAGATTCTGGAGTTTGTACGTGTGGGATCCCACTGTCCCCCACCGCAAACCCCCAAAGGCAAACACACAAATTCCAGCCTGTTTCTGGGGGAAAATCAATGGGGGTACACATGTCGAGGGACGTCCTGGCAGGGAGAGGCGGCCCGGGATGGAGAGAGGGCAGGCGGAGAGGAAGGGAGGCGGTGGGCATCTGTGGGAGCGCAGGCTCTGAAATTGAGGCAGGCAGAAGCCCTCCTCGGCAGCCTTTAACTCCCATGAGACAGCAGCACGCAAGGGCCCGCGGCGGCTCCGACCAGAGCAGGGCCTCACTGGAAGGCCCCACGAGGGAGCAGGCCCCACATCCAGCCTGAGTCCGGCTTTGCCCTTGACTGCGAGAGTTCCCTGCCACAAGCTTTTGGGTCTTGGGATCCACAAATGAATGAAGAGCGGCAATGTTTCACGGTGGGACTTCTCTCCTGGCTCTGACCATGAACAGGTGGGTGGTTTGGTACTGTCTGAAATAAGATGGCGTGGCAGCCTGACATTGGGCAGGCTGGAGAGCCAGGTGCCCCCTCAACCCCCTGTTATATACTGTTGTGTTGTTAAATAAATAAGGCTAGTGGCCTTGGAACTAATCAGCAGTGTGCGTAACTTTTATTTCTTTAACCATGAATGAGCGTGATCGTTGGGGATCTCCAGAGAATTCCGCCAAGAATCTAACTCCAGAATGCTGCCAATACATGGCAAGATCTGTTCCATCTCCCAGCAAATACATTTGGAGAATAAAGCGGGCACTTGAGACAGCTACGCTTGAGTATTTTCTGAAACAAGAACATGAAATCATCAAAGCTAAGGATTTTTTTTTTTGTTGCAACCACAAAATCCAAAACAAATGTATTAAGATAACATTAAACGGTGCCTGTGCCACAGGCAAAGCTGAAACTTAAACAAAGAATTTGAGAGATGCAGGAGAAATATTCGGGGAAACCTCAAAGCCACAACTTACAGTAGTCCATGGGGGAAGTTCCCAGTGATGGTGCAAGATTCCAAAGGAAGAGTACGGGAAAGCACTCCTCGGGTGCAGAGAGCGGCTATAGGCCCGCCCCAGGATGTTTGTAAACAGCAGATGGAATGTGGTGAGCAGCTCTGCTTAATAAAGGGTGACACAGAAATATGGAATTAATTTTATTTCAATCAGCTAAGCTCTCTTTCTTGGAAGATAATTTCTTCCAGGACACATGAAATCATGGCAAAAGTCAAGTGTGCGCAGAGAGCTCCCTCCTGCCATCTTAGAAGGAGGTTATTCCTCGCTTCCCAAAGCGTGATATTGGATCTACTCAGAGCCCATTGAAGTTAATGGGTATAATGTGGCCTCTTCAGCAAGAATTTTTCAAGGCGGGGGTTAAAATCTCGTTGAATTAAAATCAAGCAAGTCCCTTGAATCAGAGTGGCAAGCAAAGACCGCACCAGCCACGTATCCCAGGGGGGTCACTGATCTTCTGGCATTGTGACGATCACTGAACTAGGGGATTCTTTGTACTCCAAGAGATGGCGGCCGTCACTGATTCCAACGGCCTCCGTTTACAGGGGTCTAACAGAGGCCTAGACAGGGGAAGGGGTTGGCCCAGGGTCCAGTGGCTGGGGCAGAAACCTAGCTCAGAGTTCCTGACCGTGCCCTGGCCCACCCTGCTTCCCCTGGAGAAAGCCAATAATTCTCATTTACGTAGAGCTTTCTCTGTGGAGAAGCTTTACGAACAGGGGCCCGTGTGACCCTCACAGCTCCTGAGGAGGCAGGGGCTCTTGCTGGTCCCATTTCACAGATGAGAAAGTGGAGGCAACCAGAGTTCCAGTGACATGCCCAGAGCCCCAGAGCCAGCAAGCATCCAGGGCTGGATTTGAACTTGGGTCTTCCCTGCGGTGCCCCTATGTGCCCAAGGTCACACAGGCAGAGAGATGGAATTCTAGAGCTCCCTCCTCTCGTTTTTCAGAGAAGCAGATTAAGAAACAGATGGAAGAAACAAGCTGTGTCAGGCATCCAGACTGGTCGGCACTCTCTGCAGGACCTCGCGAGTGTCGGGAGAGCAAATGAATGAAGATGCAGGCACTGCGGGCTATGGGGGTTCAAGCGTGGTGCTCAGGGCAGATGGACCCTCCCTAAAGATGCTCATGCTTTACTGGGGAAAGCCAAAGTGCTGACTGAGAGGCACAGAGAGAGGGCCTACTGTGTGCCAGGCTGCACATCCCATGCACAGGGCACAGACTTGCCATGGCAAGGCCTCCTCCGGGAGTTTGCGTGGTCCCAAATCTGCAGTCTGTGATGCCCGCTTACCAGCCCCAGCTCTACTTTCTGACCCCTCCTCCACCACGGCCGTCCCAACGCCAGCAGGGAGGCCCCCTCGTCTCTTTCGCCCCTCTAAGCTGCACATCCACAAATGTCAGCTGCCACTCAGCAAGCACCCACTGTGGGCCGGGCACAAGGCCGGCCCCAGGGACACAGGAAGGGGTCACAACACATCCTGCAGAGGGGACCAGGAGCCATGGCCACAACTGGTCTGACTCATGCCGCCTAAGGAGGGAGGCACCCGCAGCAGAGGGGCAGGGCGGGTGCTGGTATGAAGCTGGGGCAGCTGAGGTTGGTTCAGCCTTCCATAGGGGAGCCCTGGCGTGCTAAGAGGGCATCATCCCGAGGCTGCCCTTCCCTGAGACGTGAAGCCGATCAAAGTCCTGAAGAGGCCTGCCTCTGCCAGGGCCAGGAGGTTCATGCCAGCGCTCTGGAGGCAGCTGTGCCTTGCACTGGCCCAAGGTGGTGTCTGGCTTTCAGTGGGCACATCTGACATCCAGCTCGCTCAAGCCTCTTGGTCCTTTTCGGG
The DNA here is from genome assembly GCA_028646575.1 of Pseudocheirus occidentalis. Classification (NCBI taxonomy): domain Eukaryota; kingdom Metazoa; phylum Chordata; class Mammalia; order Diprotodontia; family Pseudocheiridae; genus Pseudocheirus; species Pseudocheirus occidentalis. The sequence goes on along the minus strand of CM053598.1, from coordinate 4,489,759 downwards.
TGGCTGGCTGGCCCATCACCTGCGTGTCTGGAGCGGCAGGATGGGACCTTTTCCTCTCCTTTCTTTTTCAATTAATCCGCGCACCCTTATGGGGGAATGGCTATGTGTTGGGCCCTGTGCCACAAACACAAAGAATGGGCCAGGAGCTCACAGACAGACGGGGGAGATGACCAGGCTCTGCTTCGCGCCTCAGAAGGCAATATCTGCCTGGGTCTTGACTGCCTTCTGCGGGTGAACTACCCGAGCTGGTGTGGTGAGCTCTCAGGGTGAGGAGCAGGCCGGCTACATGGCATGAGGCCATGACAAGAGCTCTTGGAAGCCCACAGAGACCCCCGAGATGCTGGGGCCGGACCGGCGGCAGTTGAGCCCAGGCCCGCGGCTGCTGCATGTCTCCATCTTCCCCCGAGAATGGTCGCCAAATCCAAGGAAATGGCACCTGAGGCATCACCTTCTGCAAACGGACCCGCTGTGAAAGGAGTGAGGCAAGCCAGTCCGAGAGGCCTGGCTGCAGCAACCGTTGCAGCTTCCCTTAGCACACGGGTCCAAGGCGGCCGGGCAGGGATGGCCAGGGGAGGTGCCAGGGTGCAGTCGGGCTTGCTGGGTGGGCAGAGCCACAGACTCTGGTTTTCTCTGACAGCAGTGATGACAGTGTGCATCTACATGCAGTTGTAGGGTTTATACATGCACAAATGCACACACATGTGCATACATGTGTCAAGATGTGGAGAAGTCTCACCACAAGGCCAGGAGGCGGTGCCATCCTTACCCCTGTTTCACAGAGAAGGGATGTGAGGGAAGCCGAGGTGCAGTGACTTGTGCAGGGTCACACAGCCAGGAAGAGTCCAAGGCTGGTCTTGAACTCGGGGCTCTCCTCCATGTGCCACGGGCTCTCTGACACCAGCCCTCCATTTATCTTCCCCTGTCCTGCCCATACTGTGACCTCTGCCACGGCTCTGCAGCAGCTCAGAAGGTGACACAGAGCGTGTCGGCCCCTCCCCCGGTCTCTGGCCCAGTCCTGGGACTCTGCGGCCCCTTTGGGGGTCTTCTGGGCAGAGACGCAGCGGCGCTCGTTGTGGCCTTCTCCTGCTCATGTCGCAGATGAGCAAACTGAGGCAGACAGGGTCAGGTGACCTGCTCAGGGTCACCCAGCCAGAAGGTGTCTGAGGCTGGATTTGAACTTGGGTCTTCCTGACTCTAGGCCCAGAGTTTACCCAAGGCACCACCCGCTGCTTTTGGTTGGCAAAGTACAACTTAACGGGGTTGGGGCTGCTTGGGGTGATGGCTCCGTATCAGATCCAGAACTTGATCCCAGCTCTTTCTGCCGTCGCTGGGTCATGTTCTGTCCAGGTGGCCTCCCCTGCCTGCAAAGGAGCTGGGAAGTCGTTCAGACCCAATCCCTCCTGACCCCGGCTCCAGAGTGCCATGTGGTCTGGGTGATGAGAGCAGGATTTCCATACGGATCCTCTGGTTGGAAATCCCTGTCCTTTTCAGCAGGGTGTCACCAGGAGTCCCGAGAGTCAGGAGGCCAGGGTCCGGACGGCTGTCTCTCCCCCTCTTTGTCTCTCCCTCTTCTGTCTATCTCCCTTTCTGGGCCATCACATAGCTCCTGGACCACAGGGATGCCCAGCCCTCCAAGCTTCCACTTCCTCGTGCTCCCAGGGTTGCTGGAAGAAGATGCTCTGCACCCTAACCCTGCCCTGGTATTTCTGGGCTCTGAGTCATGTGTGACCCCAGCGCGGGGCCAGGCACTTACTGAAGGCTCCCTTCGTCCTGCAGGTGTGCGGCGGAGTGAGGAGTGGTCAGCTGCGGGGAGCCCCTCTCATTCCCCACATCTCTGGTGCCAGCCCACCCGCCTGAGTGCCCAGCCGCTCACTCTCCACTCTGGCACTGACTCCAGGCGGGGTGCTCAGCCAGGAGGAAGGGGTGCCAGGGCATTTTCAGGGCTGCAGGAGGTCACTTCTGTGTTCTGGGAGGTCATGGGGACTTGGGGATTCTTAAGGTAAACACACAGATCAACGTCCACATTTCAACACCAGTTTTTATGTACATTGCACTTGTGCACACACACGTAACTATGAGCATTTTCTGAGCCAATGAAATCAGGATGCCAGGACGCCAGTCTGAGAAGGCCATGCCGAGGCCTCCCATGCGCAGACCTGAAGACGCCGTCTACACATCCCAAGTCTGGGGAAGCACCGTCTCAGCGCCTGTGAGGCAGGACGGCCTGAGAGGACTGTCTGCTTTGTCAGGTGCAGCTCAGCCTCGGCTGCTGGGGAACGAGCCCAGAGCCGCACCAGGGCCAGCGGTGACCAACCGGCCACCTGAACACCTCTGCACACGGGCCAGCCTGGCACCGCCTCATGTCAAATGCTGCTCTATGGAGCAGAATCACGGCACGGTTCCCGCTGCCCAGGCAGAACCCATTCAGACTTGCCAACAAATTAGCAAACAGGCTGCCACAATAACATTTTCATTCTTTAGACCATGATGGAAATCTTCCAGCACGTGAGAGGGAGAAGCGTGTGAGCCGACCCCAGCGCCCGCACCATCCTCACTCTGTCCTGGCTCGCAGTGACGACAGCCAGACATGGGACTGGGGTTAAAAGTGACCTCGGCTAACTCCTGGGCAACACCGGGTGGCCTTGCGGAGCCTCAGCAGAAGGCACTTCCAAGTCCTCTCTCCATATCTAAAACAGTAGCCCCCCCAAACCCCCAAAAGGAACGCAGCAAGGAGAATTGGCGCCAGCATTATCAATCCTGCTGTCTGTGGTAGAGGCGGCTGGGCGGCACAGCGGGCCGTGGCACGCCTTGTCGCCTCAATCACAACGAGGCTCTGCTGTGCCAGATCTGCCCAGTGCAAGAAGGGAACACTGGCTTGTTTGCTTTTACCTTGAGTTGAGGCCCGAATTCAAATGTTGCTCAACACTTCTAGCAAAAGCCTCAACTTAGTCATCCCACCTCCCCGGATCAGATGAGGTCACGGGGCTAAAGCATCACACACACCTCAAAGGGCTGCATCGAGGCTTTCCCTATGTCACTTTATCTATTAAATACATGAAGCACTTATTAATAAATGGATGACATTAAATACATAAATGTCTTCAATGTTAAATCTATGTTCCTATCCGTTTCTACCCTGACGGCATGGGGCACATACGAGTCAGGCACGGTCTGAAGCTTGGGAGACTCATCAGGGCTCACATGTGTACTCTGCGGTTGTGAAGGTACATTCCTCACCACACAAAGTCTTCTTGTTCCCACTTAACAGAGAGGGCAGACTGAGACTTGGCGCATGCCTGTGATCAGCGATGGTGATGGGATTTGAACCATGGTGGCCTCTCCCAAGTCTGGCTTGTGATGCACATTAGGGAACCCCACGTAGCCCTATGCTGCAGAGATGAATCACCGGCAGATGCTCCTGAGGTGCTGAGGGAGCAGTGACCCAGGCCAACCTTTTGTCCTTGATGCCTGGTGAGGGGAGAGGTGCCAGGTGAGCTTGGCTATGGATACAGAGAAGCGTCCCTTGTGGGGACAGAAGCTGGAAGGAGGGCTGGGCTGCCCAGGGTACTTTGTAACCAACCATGATGACCGGCCTTGCGAGGCACTGGGACCCCCCTCCTCAAGGCCACCTCTCCCAAGAGCCCTCCCTCTCCCAGGCACAACCAAGGTCCACATTAAGCGGACACTATGGTGTGGGTCTTCTTTCCGGAAAGGCAAACACTGCTGTTTCTGTTTCTACCCTACCTCTCCAGCATTGAGCAAGAACAAGAGCATCTGAACAAAACCCAAACAGATTCAAGGAGGGAAGGCAGCGGCTGGCAGGAAGGAGGTCTCTTTCTGCAGCCCGACTTTAGAAGTGACAGACGGGGCTTCTTTTCCTTTCTCAAAGGCCTCTAGTCAAACAAGCTTCCTTCCTTGTGTCTCCCCATTGGCATTTCACCCCCCCCCTTAAAGCCCCACATGAACAGTGGCACAGAAGCAGACGTCAATCACCTGCCCAAACTCCACAAGAGAAACAAGGGGTTGGCAGAGACCTTCCTGCCTGTCCATTCCTACTGGCTCCAGGAAGGTGGACTTTGGGGGCCTTGGGCTTGGGTGGGCCCAGAAACGCTGCCTTTCACCTTTGGCAGCTGCTGTTGGAGCAGGGAAGTGCTGACCCTTTAGTTCCCAGCCCACCCCCCTTAAGGTGGAAGGTCCTTGGAGGAGAACCTGCAGAGTTTTCACCACATTGATCGTGGCAATTCCAAAACATGGCAGAAGACACTGGCATTTGGCTGTTGTAGAAACCATGACTAAAATGAAGAACCAGGCAGCACGTTCCTCTTACTTGCTGGGTTTTGTCTCACTTAATTTGAGATGGGTTGGTTTTGGGCCAAATAATTAACTGTAAGTGAATTCTGTAATTGTTTTTATAATGTCGGTACAAGCAACTTGACATGAAGGCGAATGATAGTTAACACGCTTATTAGAATGGATGCGGAACTCGTCTTTGTAAACAGAGTCAACCTTCCATCAAAAATAATAAAGCCGTTTCAAGAGGGCATTTCTGGGGGGAAGAAGGACATTCATTTGTGCACAACGTCACGGAATATCATCCCAGGGAGTGTGAGGGTTTTCTCACGTTCTCCACAGAGAGACGGGAGAGTCTGGGAGTTGCCGCAGCTCGAGGGTTTCAGATTCAGCAACGGGGATGTCTTGGTGAGGGTCAAGTGATCCTGAAGCCTTTGTAACCCACAAAATTAAATGGGCTTCCCTGAAGAAACTCTCCCAGAGGCAAAGTGTCCAGAGAGGGTTGGGCAGAAATGATTCTCAGACTCAGAGTGCCTTCCCCTGCTCTTCTCCTGCCAACTTGAATTGGGGGCTTGCTGACACCATTTCACCCATAGCTCGGAACATCAGCTTCATGCTGGCATTCTGCACTCTCTCTCTCATCAGGACTGGCAGATACTTACTGAACACCCACTAGGTACCAGGAGCTGGCAATGTCTCAGAAGCTCTCTGCCATGGTCCACCAGGCTTGGGCAAAACCCGAGGGACTTGATGGCCGCTTCACTTTCAGCATCTTTGGGAAAAATGAGGAGGCCGGATGCTCCTTCCTCACTTCCCCATGTGGTGGCCATCGCCATCACCATCGCCATCGCCATCGCCATGGTATTAACGGTGAGGAGAGAGAGTGGCCGACTTCAGAGCTCTTCCAAGGATGGCTGGGTTGCTTTGAGAAATGATGGTTTTCCTCTCCTCAGAGATATTTAAGTCAAGGCTGGATATCTCAGGGCAAAGACCAAGAGGACTGTGGGCAAACTCTGGGCTGAACCCGACAGAATCAGAGGATCTGATATCAAAGGAGGAAGGGTCCTTAGAAGTGAGACAGGTCCATGTTCTGGTGTTACAGATGCCTGGAGAGGTGAACAATGTAAGGAGCATGCTTATGCTGACAAACAGAGCTTGCCCTCAGGTTGGATGTACCGGGTACAAACCCTGTACCAGTCACTTTTCCATTTGAGCCTCCCTATCGCTAGAAAGCAGAGTAGGCCTTGCTGTCTACAACAAGAATTCTTTAAAAATAAAACAAAACACCTCAAGGGGTATTTGAGAAAGCCTCTGTGGCTCCATGTACTCCCTTCTCACTCGAATGGCCCCAGAGGCCGGCGTCCATCCAAAGATGAATGAAGCCAGCACCATTTATGAAGGAAAATGTGGATTTCCAGGTTCTTACTGTCCTCGTTACAGGGAGCAGCTGTGTGGTTCTCTTGGACAGGTTCCAGTCTATGCCAGGAGGTCAATCACAATGACACTCTCTCCACCAGTTTCCAGCGGAGCACTAGGTATTACATGGGTATGCCCATCAAGTGTGCTAATGAACAGTGATCCTATCGTAGACCTTGAAATAAGTAGAGAAAGTCAGGATGAAAGAAGAAGGCCCACCTTAGCAGATGTCTGGACTGTGGGCCACACACAGATGACGTCCGCAGGCCCTGGTGCTGGGGTAGGCCTGCCGAGGCCAAGCTGGGCAGAGCCTTGGGCTCTCCATCCAGAGACATCTGGGCCAAGGCCGAGAGCAGAGGTTCAGTCAGACGGGGCCAAGCTGAGAGAGGGCTTGAAGGAAGGAGGACTATGTGCCCTCAGGGTGGAGTGGTTGACCCGGAGCACTTGCTGCCACCTGTCCATGACATTCCATAACCTCCAGAACCCAGGAAATTGCCTGGCATATGAACGTGGGTGGAATTTATCTGACTTAAAGGGTAGCAGGACGCACACTATGAAGAAACTAGGTGCACAGAGATATCAGTTTGAGGAAAAGCCCTCAGGGCGACTTAAGGGAGGGGCCTTGTGGAATCTGGGAGAGAAAGCTGGACACTTCCAGCATCCATAAAAAGCCATTTCAAGAAGTCTTTGGAAAGGGCGTCACTGCTCCGAGTCTGTTCACATGAAGACAACTTCTCTTGAATATCCATTGTCCATCCTCTGCGGAACCCAGAAAGGGACCCGGAAATAGGCTACAGCCTTCCATAAACTCTCCCTTCCTCTCTTTGGAGGAGAAAGACTATGAAAAACCCAACAAGAAGAGGATGGACACCTTTCTGCCTCCTTGGCCACGTTTGGGGGCTGGTGCGAATGTGTGTGCATGTGCACGCACACACATACATATGCACGCTCATACCACACACACCCAAAGGTAGACACACCCAGGTGCACACAAGCAGATACCGAGAAGAGCTGTTCCAGCTCAGGCAAGCATCCCCAGGAGGTCAAGCATGCTCCTGGACCCCCACAGCCCTCCTCACACAGAGATGCTGCATGGCCCCGGGGACCACAAGCAAACAGGAGGCTCCCCTCCCCTTGCTGTCAAAGACAGTTTACTGTCCACTCTCCTGGAACTCCCTGTCTGCCCTCCTGGACCCCTGGGGCCAGAACAAGGCGCCTCACATGGAGCCATCTTCCACTTCAGGGCCAGCATACAGGAACTGGGCCGGCTGCTGCCAACAACCCAGTTTCCTCAGTTTCCACAGAGCTCTCTTTGTACCCCATAGGGAACGAATTAATTCTCTGCACAGTCCCCCTGAACTGCCTTTGGAATATTCCCAAATGGCAGCTGGGGCTCCCAGTCAGGGCTCGTCCTCAGGGGCCCTGGACCCCTGAACCTCAAAGTGCCATCACCCCTCCAGAGTCAGGAACATCCCGTGTCTGTCTCCCCAAAGCCTCTCTTTGAGGCTCCTCTCTTGTTATTCCTGAAGTGAGGGTGACTTTCCTAAGTGGGTACACTACTGGGGACCCACAGTGCGTCTGAGGGCACGCTCAGCTTTACCGCGCCAGTCAGAATTAAGCAACCTCCCTTTCCTCATTTCTGAAAAAAACACGATAGAGATCTCAGCACTGGACTCACCCTGCACAGTCTAAGGGGTCTCTTCTTTTAAGTGCTTAATTTTATCTTTAATCAGACCACAAAAACAAACAAACAAAACCCACCCACCAACCACCCCACGGTGAGGATAAAACCCTTCTCAGTGTAAGTGGCCAAAAGGGGTCCCCCTTGAAGGCTTCTCTTCTCAGCAGTAGCAGCAGTAGCACCAACTGTGTGAGGCGGGGCAGCTCCAAGTCGACCCTCCCCATGGCGGTCTATGCATCCTGCCAGCCACCGCGCTCTGCACACAGCACCCTACACACACATGCAGAGACGCACAAAGACACGTGTAAATATATACTCAAAGACAAACATGTACACAAAACATGTACGCAAACACACAAACACGTGCAAAGTCACAAACACAATCACACACACACAAAGACACAAATCGGGCCACATCCCCATAGAGGAGCCTGCAAGAAGCCATTGGAGAGGTTCCATTTCGCTCTTTCATTGAACATTAGGATTAACACTGTGTTAAGGCCGGCACTCCTGTCCAATGATCCTCCCAAAAACCTCTTCTGACCGCCCCTGCCCCCACCCCCTCACCCGCCCCCCCACTGACGAGACCCTGGAGACAGCTGGGTTACTAATGCAAACGAGAGATGGGATGCAAAGATGCCAGTGCTCAGGGTCTTCTAGCAGAAGCCCCGGGAAGAGGGGGCGAGTCCATTAGCCGGATGCTTTCGCGGCGAGGTAGCCAACCTGGGAGGACCGGGGGACTCTTTGACACGGTTTCCAGGGTTGCGTGCACATGCTGTCCTGAATCCAGACTCCTGGGAGAGGTGCCAAGTAAACTTTTCAAATGAGCTACCCAGGCTCTGCACATCAGGTGACAGGCAGTGGTGAGATGGGGAAGATTGGGCTGGAAACAGGAGAAAGTGTCTGGAGGAAGAGGGGCTGAGAAGCCAGGTGTGAGCCGTGCTCCCCAGGCCACTGTGGGCACAGACCCTGAGAAGTGAGCCCCGAGGCAAGACTGGCACATGACTGGGCAGTGGCATTGAGAGCGGACACAGAGATGGGGGTCCCCCTGCAACCTGGCATGTGGTGGGCCCCACAAAGGCAGCACTGGCAGCTTTCTTTCCCTCCAGGGACAGTGGACGCTCCCTGAGGTGGGCAGGTTTGGTTTGGATTTCTGCCTGCCACCTCCCCCACTGTACTTACCTACCTAGAGTGCAAGGTCAGGGTACTGTTTTGTCCCTTGACCACCAAGCACGAGACCCCTCCAGGACCTGAAGCAGAAAGGCCAGACAGAGTCCCAGCTACAGCACCAGACCCGCTTTCAATTGGGCTAAAGGTCCCGGACCCCTTGGGCAGTGGGTCTGCTGAAGCTGATGAACCCCCTCAGAATTATGTTTTTAAATGTAGTAAAAATACACACAGTTAAAAAATCCAAATGGAAATAGTGAAGAAAAAACCTTTTAACCAAGGTCATGGTTTTAACTGCAGTCGCCAGGTTAACCAAGAGCCTGGGCTCAGACAACCCCATCAGGGGAACGAGGACAGCTGTGAGAGGCACTGCCAACAATGACTGTCCCGGGCACACAGAGGGTCAAAGTTCACTCCTCAGAGGTCCAAGGCCAGCGCGCGTCTGATGACCAGGAACGCAGGCTCCTTCCCATCAGTGTTTGCACCATGGCCCATGGACAGCCCCAAGGAATGAGGCCTTAAGACTCCATTTTCAGTTCTGCCTTTTCTCTTTTCTCACAAATTGACAGCAGCTAAGATTCCACTCCTTTTTCAGCATTAGGAATTCATTAGCTGTCCAGCACTGGGTGGTAAGGGGCCCTTTCTGAGGAACAATGGGTACTCAGCTGCTAGGGGCTAGCTGGCTCTGCCCACACTGAGGACCATCCCTCTGACCTCTCCATGAAGGCTTCCCCCCAAATCTGAGCTGTGGGGAGCGGCCATGAACCCCTTTTCCCTGTCCCTTCCTTCTCTGCCAATGTGCGAAGCCTGCACAAAAGGAGCTCTGGATCCTTCCCGAAGCAGAGCTCGGCTTCTCTGGTAGCCCCCAGAACATGAAAAGGAACAGCCTCTCTGGCCTCCAGGGGCTGCTCTTGAACATATTTAGTATGAAGGCCAATAAAGGAGAGACCCCCATCTGAAGAGAGCAGCAGCCCCCTCTCCCCCCAGCCAAATAAATGGCCAGAAGAGCAAAGAACGTGACAAGCCACAAATGTGGCTGTTTCTGGCTTTTATTAAATTTCTTAATGACTAATTCACGTGGGAAACAAAACTACATGCATTTTTATATTAAAAACGTCGCAACAGTAAAAGACCACCTGGGGGGCCTCAGACCCCCCAGCAGGGGTGTGTGGGGGCCATCTCACCCTCACTCCGCAGACCTTGGTTACTTGGCCAAAGGACAAGCCAGGTCATCCAATAACGAGGCTCCCTGGCAATGACTCTCACTGAAACGCACAGGTCTTTTTTCTTGAAAAACATAACAGTTAATAATACTGAAAACACCTCTATGTATGAACTAAATGAGACAACTCTTGAAGGTGAAAAAAAAATTTAAAGATACTTTTCAACATTTCAATTAAGTATTTCAATACAACTAGTTTCTTTTTTAATCCTCTGTATTTGTCCTCATGCATTTAAAACACATGATTCTGAGGAGGTCACACAGGCTTCACCAGACTGCCCAAGGGGTCCACGTGCCACAGAAAACTAAAAATCCTTGCTTTCAGAGGTAAAATCCTGTCTGCCTAGAACACAGGAGGTTTCTCCTTGATTGTGCATGACACTGAGGCCCGGTGGCTAAAAGGATCCACGCCAAAATGACAGAAATGGCAGAGGGCTCACCATCACAACGTGGGCAGCCCGCCCGCCCCCAGGAGGACCGTCAGACCCATGCCAAGTGAGCGGTGAGTCAGCAGAGACAGCCAAGACATCTACCCTCGTCCTCATCACGCACAAACAGGGTGATCCAAGGCCCAGGCGGGGGCCTGCCCAGATGCAAGAGGGACAGACCACAGGATGACCACAGATCCTCAGAACGTTTGGTGCCTTGAGCAGGTGCTTCTGCTGGAGAGGACCCCTACCCCGGGTTTCTATAAGCCTTTCTGTGCCACCTGTAAGTTGAGCTTCTCAAAGCAACTGGCACTGAATTCTTTCCTCTGCTTACAAGCCTCAGGAGTCACAACTTCTGGAACCATAATTCGCTATCTCTAAAAGGGAGGCTTTTTTAAACTTGGATTTGCTGTCTCCCCAAGTCGCCAAGCTCCTCACGCCAGGCACCACATGAAGAGACACAAAGATCTCAATGCGTTCCCAGCACAGCAGAAGAGCCAACACACAAAGAAAGAACCAGGGACGACCCAGAAAGGCAGGGCTGATGAGAACTCAGCCAGAATGGAGATGCTGAAATGAAGGGTGCAAGAGAGAACAAGGGTCCCCTATCTTGGGGCTAAGCTCTGCCGGCGAACTACCTCCTGCCCTGGAAGTACTTTGCTTCTCGC
>CM053598.1:4443887-4473887 GCA_028646575.1 Pseudocheirus occidentalis | reverse complement strand
AAGCCCTACGAGCTCCTCTCGGGGGACTGCGTGTGGGGGATTCACTCGATGGAGAGCCATGGGTCCAGAAAGTCTGCACCTGGGCCTCTCCACCGGCCTGAGGAGCCGCCCGGTAGTGGGGGCCCCGCTCATTCCCCAGCATCCTCCTGGGCCCGCCAGGTTCCAGTCCTGTTCCCTCCCAGTGGGCTTTGTTGACTTCTGTACCTGTAAAGAATCCGTCTCATTGTCTTTGGACTCCTCTGGCACTGGCCACCTGCACATGACCGAACTGGGTGGCATCCCAGTTCTCTGCTCTTCTCAGGCACCAGAGGTTGAAGCTGGGCTGAAGGTAGGCGGTTATCATCCATGCCTGTCCACGTGCCGTCTGTCCATCCATTCGTCCGTCCAATTACTCATTTGTGCTTCTGACAAACGCTGACTGCTTCCACCCATTACACGTGGAGATGGGGCAGACACTGACTGCTTTTGTCCTCTCCCCGGCAGTTAGTAAAGTGCCTAGCACACAGGAGGTGCTGGATAAATGCTCTCTGATGGAAGGGTTAACTGACAGAGGCTACTCAGCACTAAGGGAGATAAAATGCTTTAACAAAACATAAGGCACCAAACTCTCCTATCTTCCTTCTACCCTCCCACAGACCACTCCCCCCACCCAAGCACAGAGAAAATAAGAGGTGACTGCTTAGGTCACCTTAGGTCTAATGCTGACTAGCAGCGTGGCCCTGGAAATGTCACAGCACTTCCCACGCCTGTCTGCTCACATGTAAGATGAGGTGGGAGGTGGGGCAGCTTCCTGCCAGCTTTAAATCCAGGAGCTGATGACCTCGCATCTGTGAGGGGCTGGGGGTAGGCAGTGGGCTCAGGGACTCCAAGGCTCCTGCCAACTCAGGATCTCTGGTGCTCTGGGGAGAAACAGGGTGAAAATCCCGGCCTTGACACAGAAGGGAAAAAGGGTCCCCATAAAGCACTTTTCAAAAACATCAGCTCAACGACAAGAACTGAGTTTTGTGATTCTCTTCTGTCTTGGAATAAAGCAATTCAGGACACAAGGAAGAGGACACCAGAGGCCAGACGAGAGCCAGGGGCACTGGCACAAGAGGCACAAGGCACACCCCATGCCCCACCCCCTGCTGTGGATACACAGACACACACTCACACACACAGCACAGCCCCCACACCACACACATCCATGTGCATGCACATATCGCACACACATGCCCACAGACACATCACAAATGCACACCACATGCTATCCACACAGATGTGTGTGCACATACACCACACACACCGCACATGTGCTCTTACAGGCTACGCGGCAGGCCTCCGGGCTCTGCTGTCCGGACGTGGCGGTCCCTCTGACACACCCAGTGCTCCCCAGAGGGAGTGTGTGCCAGCTCCAAAGTGTTGGCTTTCTTTGAACCCCAACTCCCCCTGGATTTCTGACTCCCTAGAGGTTCCCTGGCACATGGAGATCAGGAAACTCAAAACCGCTGCAACTGGAAGTTAGATTTCTTTTAATGTTTTAAACATCTGACTTCTCCAAACTGCTGACTCCAGCTCTTCCCCCCAGATCAGGTGGGCGGCTCTCCGGTAGGCTCGATGTCTAGGGCCAGGCTCAGTGGCCAGGGCCGGGCTTAGCAGCTTCTCCAGTGTCCCTCACACTCTGCACGCAGCCCGCTCAGGTTCACCTTCAGAACTTTTGTAAAGGTAGGCCGGCACTCCCCAAGCCAAAGGGGTAAAAGTCACTAGCCAGACAAACGGCTGGCAGAAAGGGAAAGGGTTTCCACACTGTCCACAAATTCTCTTTTCTTTTACTCTTTCTTTCACATAAATATAATATTAGAAACCATAATACATCTGGGCAAAGGGTCATAAGACCTGAGCTGTTTGAAATGACTTCCTTCAGTACCTAAAGCATCTGAGAGAAAAAAAACCATGAGGGACAAATGGGGCAACATGCATCCAACTCACCGGCTGACCCTTCGTGCACACCTACCTACAAGAGGCCGAGAAGGGCCGTGCTCCTCACCTTGGGGGGCAGAGGTCCTGGCATCTCAGTAAAGCCAGCTTTGGGGGTGATGAGTCAGACCAATCAGACAGTGACAGAATTCAGACCGATGTACCATGGGAGTGCTGGAGACGTACGGGACAAGGACTGGACCCCTCTCCTCTGGGGTCTGTCAGCCCACAGGCTCCATGGTGGGTCCCCCTAACCCAGTAAATGCCCCTCCCAGGCCTATTCTGTGGGGGAGTTGTGAGAGTGTGGAGGGGGTGGCCTCTGCTATGTGATGGGCACATGCTAAGCCTTTTATGAATATCATCTCACTCAATCCTCATGACAACGCTGTGAGGCGGGTGCTGTTGTAATACCCATTTCCCAGATGGAGAGACTGAGGCAAAGTGGGGCCCAGCGGAACTCAGATCTTCCTGACTCTAGGCCAGTGGAGGACGGCAGAGCACACCGCAGAGCTGAATGCAACGAAATACGACTGAACCACAAGGGAACGGGAAACGAGTGATTTCGGGGGCAAAAGAAAAGACTTCAGTGAACGTATGTGGAGCGAAGGGAACAGAAGCAGGAGAATGATCGATGCAGCGACGACCAAACTGTAGAGAAAATGTGCTTGGTGAGGCTAGAATTCCGGCCTTGGGCGCCCATGAGGGAGCCTGCACGACAGAGGGCACCCCTAGAGGGGTGTCGCATCTCACACTCAGCAAACAGGGCCTCGGGCGCTGCTCGTTCTGCACCTTTATCTGGGGGTCTGCTGTTTACTGTTTTTACTGCTGGGCAGGGAGGTCAGCAACCCTTGTAAAAATTTGTAAAAATAAAAATAAAACACACACACACATGCATGCAGCACCACTATCTCATTAAAGCAAAGCTGCAACCTGTCCTATTGACTGTTCTGTGTCTTTCCATTATGGGAACGAGGGGCTGGCACAGCCCAAGGCCCCGGCTACAGAGGAAAGAAGGGGAGCTGAGCCAGACGGCAACTTCTACAAGAAAATGCCTCAGTTCCCTGATGTGGGGACTCTATGCTCTTTAAAAACAAAATCACACCAAACGTCACAGCAATATATCCACTGGAGCCTCAAATTTCAGGTAGAATCTGCAGCCAGATTCAGAACTGGCCTAAATACCCATTAAGAGCCTCCTCTGTTGGGGGCACTGTGCGAGGTCCCCGGATGTGTGTGTGGGGCGGCGGGCTGATGATGATGTATACTGAAGCCCAAGACAGGCAGTGACAGGGCAAGAGGCTATGTGCTTAGGAACTGTTTTCTTTTGCTTTTGTGGGAGGAAGGGTCCAAGGGTCCACTCACCTCCAAGGAAAAATGGCAGTGAACCCCAAGAAAGGAAAGGCCTGTCCAAGGCAGAAGAGGGTCCCAGAAAGCATTCTAGAGTGGCAGGGGGCAGTTCAGGACAGAGAGGTGCTGGGGGGATGTCAGGGAAACGTCAGGGGAACAGCGGGCTGTCCAGTTTGGAAGGAACGTAGAACGCACAAAGGGGAATGATGTGAAATCCGCCTCCCACAGTTGGCTGGAGCCTGACTAAAGAGTCCTTGTTTCTCTTGTTACTGTGTCTGGTCAGCATGGCCGGGGAAAGCACAGCCCTGATGGAGCCAAAGTCAGAAACGCGATCCCTCTCCATGTCTGCTGGCTTTACTAAGAGAGGAGCTCTGTTACACAACCAAAGATCACTTTACGAGCAGGAAGAAGCCCCCAACCTCAAAGCTGGTGTGCTACTGACAGAGGTCCAACAGCATCATCAGCAGCGGGTGACCTCTGGATGCTGCTGTCAGCGGACGACCCCATGCTCACGGCACTGAATCCTGGCGCAGCAACTGATCTGCCCTCTGACTATCCATCCACACAGGACACACCACATGGATGAAGACTGCCTGGTGTCCATCATAATTAAAGAAGAGAAGGCGACCATAGGATGCTAGTGTTGAGAGTTGTAAGGGTCCCCCCTCCTTGGAAGTCTTCTGCCTGTCTTTGACTCCCCAGTGTTTTACCTAATCCATGGTATGGAACAAGCCCCTGAGAAATGCTTCGTGACTGACTGACCACCAGCTGCAAGCACAGGCTGAATAGCCACTTGTTGGCCACCTTACAGTGGGGACACATTCTGTGTAAGGGCAGTGAAGTCGTGCACCCACACAGCACACCTGTAGATGGTCAAGGCGATCTTTTTGGAAACTAAGTAATCTACTCTCCAGCACCCAGTGCACCCCATCTACCCGGAGGTAAAAACAGTTGCCCACTTTATTGCAGGAAGCTGCCAATAACCACTATGTTGCCTCAGGGACTCAGGTTTCTTTTGGTACAGGCCTGTGAGTGACCACTCTCTCCCTATCAGCAGGATCTGACGGACACCAGGAATCTTAAGATTAAAGTATCAGTTAAAACAAAGGACAACCCAAACAAGGGCCATCTCTTGGGCATTCAGTTTCCCCAGTGTAGGGGCTGCCTTCCCTTCCAACTCCCAAATCCCAGGATTATCACTGGTAGAATGCGGGCACCGCCAGCTCTGGAGGCAGAGGAGCTGGGTTCCAGTTCTGCCTTTGCATTCACTTCTTGTGTGACCCTGGGCAAATCCCTCCATTTCTCCAAGCTTTGGTTCCCTCAAGAGTATAAAGGGAACGATGGGTTGGTTGGCTCTGAAGACCCTCCTTTTCTAAGGATTTCCCAGCCTCTGTCCCCCATTCGATATGATTTACAAATCCAGCAACTTTTTTCAAATAACCTGATTCCCTTTTTTTAAACATCCACTTGAAGGTAGATGAGTCAACACAGAACAGCTCTACTGTACCTGGGACCTGGAGTGAGCTGGGGATTTCTGGAACATGTCTGAGGGCAGGCGGCTCCGTGACGGGGATTCTCTCCAACATTAGTTACAGCTTCTTTGTGCATTCTGACTTAGATGAAGAGCATGTCTATTCTTTGCACTTTTACACACTAACACCATCCCTGGGATCAGAAGGGGCATTAACTGATCACAGTAGGCGGATGCTCCGTCTCATGAGCACGACACTGAACAGATACTGCAATCACAAACACCACCCACGTCGGCAAAGGCCTTTCAAGCTCACTGATCACCAGAAAGTTCTAAGTTGTGGACTAAGGGAACAAGCTGATTAACAGAGAAAGTCATTGGTATTAATCGGTCCAAGGTGGGGGAATGTCAAATCAGCTTGGACACGTTCATTTGGCATTTCACAGGAAATCAAACATTTCGATGTAGCCAAGTGTTAGGAAGGAGCAGAGTGTGGAAAACTCTAAGGGAGCGGATGGAGCAGACGGGTCTCCTCGTGGCAGCTCCTCCGGCTGTTCCCCGGCTCTAGAGATCGAGAGGCAGCTGGCTATGGGGTGCCCACGTCTTCCCAGGCAGAAGAGGCTGAGGAGCCAGCCACTGGCCTCCCTGGCTTTCTGTTCTCCACCAGCCTGCAGCACCCACTGCCTGGACAATGGGGAAAATCACCCTCCATCCATGATATTTAACAAGTTGAAAGGTGAGCCTGCAGTGACTGCCCTCAGATAATAGAGAAAACATCTCTTAAAAGTGAAAGGTGCTGACGCTGAAGCAGGTGCAGGTGTGAGGTGAAGGCAGGCCAATAGAGGAAATTGGGTATGGAGAGTGCTCCGGGCACAAGGAGAGGTCCCGGCACCAGGAGCACTCTGGGCACCAAGAGCGCTCCAGACACTGAGAGTGCTCTAGACATTGAGAGGGCTCCGGATACCAGGAGAGCTGCTGGCACCTGGAGAGCTGCGGGAACCAGGAGAGCTCTGGGCACCAAGAGAGCTCTCGGCACCAGGAGAGCTGCAGGCACCAGGAGAGCTCCAGGTGCCAATAGAGCTCCAGGCACCAGGAGAGGTCCTGGCGCCAGGAGCACTCTGGGCACCAAGAGCGCTCCAGACACTGAGAGTGCTCCAGACATTGGGAGTGCTTTGGGCACCAAGAGCGCTCCAGCTACTGACGGCGCTCCGTGTTGTTTGTGTTAAGATCATAGTTTTAAATAGACACGGCACTATTGGACTCGCTAGATCCATAAACGCTAAAATACTGTCGGATGCTGAACTTTATTTCCTATATAATAAGGACTCACAATCACAGACCCTACCTCCCATTTCTATTGAAAATATGAATTCAGGAGTCAATTCCACAGTCATTTAAGTGATTAATAGAAGAATTCCTGCGTCTCATCTGGTCAGGGAGGGAGGCAGCTCTATGCCAATGCTGCCATGAGGAGACCGTCCAGGAGGGCTGCACTATAAGGCAGGCAGGGGGCAGGGAGACAGGGCCCGGGCCGGGGCCCCATGAATGGATGGCAACTGGGCCTGGCTCTTGAGCACAATTAAAGGAACAAGCTCTTGCTCCTGGACTACATCTGTGCCTCACAATCGATCAATCAGCTGACAAGCGCACATTTATTCAGGGCCTAGTGTATGGCAGGCACGCTCTAGGGGGAGGAGGACAGATGCGAAGCTTTGCCATCCTCCGGAAGAACAAGTTTTGACCAGGTGAAAGAGACAGACAGACACAGACAGACAACAGAGGAGCCTTGCATCCCAAGACCAGAGGCTCCTCGTGGGCCGCGGCATTCTGCTGATGGACACGGAGGAAGCAGGCGTCCATACGTGCTCCTCAGGCCCTTCAGACTGCTCACCCACCACTCCTTGCCGCGTGTGGGCTGCGCTTGTGAGGCACCCAAATTTAAGCCCTTCATTTATCCCCAATGAGATCCCAGCATGAGAAGCCCTGATCCACAGAGCTCTGGCCCGTCAGGGTCTTTCTGAAGGGAGACTCTGACTTTGGTCTCTTTTTTGGACTCAGATTTTCCTCGACACAACTGATCGACCGTCCCACGTGCTGGCCAAACCTCATCTTCTATCAACTGCAAAATTCAGTAAAAACTTTGAAAATAAGCTCTAGATTTGAACACCGCGGTCTGTGAGACCCCTGTAAATGCTACGCTGCAGGCTGAGACATAGAAAATTCAGGTGTTATTGATGTAAACAAAAGGCAGGAAGATGTTTATCTCTTCCCTCCCAATTTCAGGGACCTCCAGTTCCAGAGGGGAAAACTGAGGCCTGCAGGGGTGGGATTAGGATCACACAGGCAGCAAGGGACAAGCCCTGCTTGTAGTCATCTGTCCCACCCAGAGACCACTGCGACAATGACATCTATAGAGCACTTCCGGTTGACAACACACTTTCTACCTGCATCCCCTGAAGGACCCCAGGCAGCACACGTGCCCCACCCCTCCCTGGCCACACTGGGCTGCCCCCCAGCAGCCACTCCACTTGACATGACCGTTGTTATGCCCAGTCCCTGATTCTCACTGGATCAGGCTGGTGTGACCAGAGCGAGGCCAGGCACTGTCCCAGTCCTCCTCCTCCTTCTTAGCTTCTCCTGCCTTGGGGCTCAAGGCTTTCCTAGAGGCTCAGTGGTTCGCTTTGGTCGCTGGGCTGCTGCGGAGCTTCCTGTCACTTTAATTTTTGGAATCTTGTTTTCAGCAGATGATGAAGGAAATCCCCATGGCTGCCTTTCCTAGGTGATGCGGCATTCACATTTGCTGCTGTGTAGACCTTCATTACGATGCCCCAAAGGCTTTCTACGCACCTTCAGTAGCTCTCAAGTTGTTTTGTTCATGATGGCACCCCACGCCTCTCCTTGGGACATTTACTAATAGTGCCACCTTCCTTCCTAGGGCTCCTCCCGTGACCTCTGGCTCTAGGCACACTATCACGTCCACATCCTGAAATGTTTTTAAATTTTCTGTTGACAGTGGCTATGGCAAATGCCTAGTTGGATCCCAAACGCTGTAAGTGTGAGATCCACTGCCTCCACAGGCACTGTGCTGGCATCCACCTTCGCCCATCGGCCGTGACGTGCTTTGGCCCTAGGTGGTCCGGTCTAGGTCACATGTTAGATATCAAGACGCGCTAACAAACTAAAAGCAATTGTCTAGGCAAATGTGCAACATGACCTCACGAAAGGGCTTGGGGGAAAGCCCAGTGATTGTTGTCTGAGATAAGCAGAGCTTAAAGGAGGAGCAGCTTGGGATGTGCGGGACTTTATCCGAAAGGAAGGGTTAAACTCCTTCCTTAGACCCAGCCACAAAGCACACCAAAGAGCTCCTCTTGGCATGAGCTGAGGAGATGTTCACTTGATGTCTCTCAAATGCAACTTTTAAACTGCTCTTTAGAGGAATCTCTAGGCAGAAACGCCAACCTCTCTTCTAGAGAGATCAAAGAGGAGAGGAGTCATAGTGGTCAGGCCCTTTCATCTGGACTGGCGGAACAGGTGCCGGCGTACCTGTTGCTCCTGAGGGGGTGAGATGTTGAAAGAATTATACATTAACTAAGCACAAGAGTGTTAGATGTGGGCCGCTGTCGGCATGGCCCCTTGGCTGAACACGACTGGGACAAGCTGCAAAGAAAAGGCCTGGCGACATGATGGGCAGGGGAGGAGGAGAGTGCGGAGTTTGAGATCCAAAGGATGGTATTTTAAAGACAGCTTCCATTAGCACGGGGCCCCGATATGGGTGGAAATGCCATCCAGAACTCTGGTGAAAAGAGCCAACTACTGAGCTGAGCGTAGCCAGTGAATCACGCTCTCCTCCTTGAACTCTGTGGCTAAATGACTGCCCATAAAAGGGACCTCCTTGAATTAATCAGGGTCAGTGCCAGGAGCGGACGGCCAGGGCGCCGGCCAGAGTTGCCCTGAGCACCTCTCCAACCTGAGATGGAATGCTTCTTTCCATCTCAAGTCTGAAACTTCCAACGCTGGAAAACTACATTGTGGTTTGGAGGTGTGGAAAAGTAGCCATGAGGGCTTAGCCAAGCTGTGATCACCAACACATTCATTTCTCTTGTGATCTGTGGGCTGGCACCAGCACACGGCAGCCACACACACAGCCTGCTCTTTCCTTTATGGGCCTCCAAATGATGTTTCCCTTCTCACCACCACCGGGTCTCCAGGTCTGCCTGGCTCAGCCTCCGAACTCCCCCTAACACCTGACCTTGTTATTGATCCTGGATAGCCGTGGAAACTACCCCTCCCCACACACACACCCCACACGCACCCCCCCACACACACCTATGCAGCTACCAATGGAGGAACCAACAGCTCATCTTAGAAGCATCCATTAAACGCCCCCACTCCAATCTTCTTCTGTATCATTGAGGCAGGAAGGGGGCCGTAGGGTGGCCAAAGATCAAGGCCAATGAGCCGACGCTGTCCACAGGTGCTGCCCAGAAAAACCTCTGCGTGGGGTCAGTGAGGGGCTATGCATGTGCTCCATCTGAGGCCTGGGCTAGCCACAGCAGAAGGGTCTGTCCCCAGCGGTGGGCTGCCCAGCTATGGGCTCAGAAGCAAGAATCATGGGACTTTATGAGCAAGTTCATGTTTTCTGAAGGAAGAATTCTTAACTTTTCTGGGGTCATGAATCTCTTTAAAATCTGTGGGCTCCTCCTCAGAATTAGGCTTTTGAAAGACTGGAGGAAATGCTCAGTTATAAGTTATACACTTAAAGATGTCATTTTTTTCCTAGCCAAGCACCCAGTCCTCTTTTTTCTTTTTTCTTTTTGGAGGGCAGTTGGGGTTAAGTGGCTTGCCCAAGGTCACACAGCTAGTTTTTGTGTTAAGTGTCTGAGGCCGAATTTGAACTCAGGTCCTCCTGACTCTAGAGCCAGTGGTCTATTCACTGCGTCACCTAGCCGCCCACACCCAGTCCTCTTGAAATCTACTCCCAAGGGTCCCAGGGAATCCAGGTTAACACACTCTGGTCTGCAAGAAGCCAGTGTGAAAACCTCCTGGGCAGGTGCCCCCTTCCTCCTGGTCTATCTCATCTCTGTCCTTTCCGTACGTGCTAGTGTTCCCAATGATCTCCCCAACAGGAGAGAAGCTTTTTTCTGTGTCATCTCCAGAGCCTGGCCTCAGCCACGGACAGACTTCTGGCATAACTAGTCAGCACTGTGAAGCAGCTCCTTGGTAACTGGGAGTCACCCTTCTGCCAGGTTATTACAGACACCAGCTCTCTCCACATTCAGAGGGAATCAGCCAAAACAAAAGCAGTCGAAAGAATCAGCAGGTGCCTTCTCTGCCCTCCTGACCTCAACTGTCCTAATGAAAACTGCTCCCATCCCACAGAGTCCTGGACCAAGGCTCTTCACAAGCAGCAAAGAAGTCATTGGAAGTCATTGTCAACTATCACAATGCTGGCAGTTACAACATCAGAGACAATAAAGTCAATTGCCAGTCATTGGAAATCATGGTTTTGTGGTTAAATAGTCTGAGTTTAAGGAACATCAGAAACACAAAATTTCTCTGCCCAAAGCAGGACAGAAAAAGCAGGTTACAGGTGATCTGAGAGTCTCTGCATGAGGAGTTTGCAGCAAAGTGCAATGTAAGGGGGGATGAGGTGGTTCGAGGGCCATTGGGGCCATTCTTCCAAGATGTCAGGGCAGACACAAAGGCCAGAACACGCACATGCTCATCAGTCAAGAGAGGGCCCTACTTTCACCGATGATGAAACCGAGGCCCAGAGACATTAGGTGACTCGGTCAGGGTCAGACAGCGCGGAGCAACTCTTCTTGGGTGGACGCTGGCATACCCTTGTCTTGCGGCCACTCACAGAAGATTACAGGGCTGGCTGTGCCTCACCAGAGTCATCACAATGCCACATCAGCTAATAACTTTGGAAAACCAATGCTAACTCTGAACACAATGGAAAAGGCTTCATAAACGCAATAACCCAGTAATATAATTTACTTTTAGCTCCTCTCCAAAACATTCCTCTCAGCCCACAATCACATTCGGATTACCAAATTCCTTTTGTAGCTTTCTTCCAGTGATGGGAATAAAATAAACCACTCGGATGACAGTAAAGTGTCTGTAAACTATATAACAGCGATAAGTCCTTGTGGAAATGTGGCAGATATTTATCCAAGAGCTAAAGGACAGAGCGCTGTAAAAGCAGAGCCCCCGATCCTGCCTGTTTATTTGTAGAGGCCTCTTCCGGATGAAATCACCAGGCCAGGGGGAAGCCTTTCCCATGGCCTGCTTTCACAGGCTCTTCTCATCTGCAGCATTAGGTGTCAAGGGCTAAGTGGTGGACAAAGGGCTTTTCAGAGGTCCAAGCCAAGAGCAGAAGAGGTCACAGCTCCCATGAAGTCCAGCCGCTGGACCAGGCTCTTCTTAAGGGCAGGGGCAGGGATGGCAAGGTAGGTGGGGAAAGAAGATGCAACGTCTGTTTGCCTCCCCTGCTCTCTGCTCAGTTAGCCGGGCTCCAGGACTCCTAACACGGCCCCCAGGCAATGCCAGGCTAGTTGAGTCCATCACTATCTTTAAAGAAGAGAGTTTCAAATGCTGGGCTGAGCGGTTGTGGGGCCCTTCCTCCCCCACCAGATGAAAGTTTGCAGGTTCTGATTATTTCAAAGCTGAATTCACTAAAATAAGTCTTTACAAGGGGGTGGGGCTGTATTTCTCACTGTCCCCAAAGGGCAGCTGTCTTTAGTGAGAGAACAGAGACCTGGCTCCTGTGGCTCATGGCCAATACTTGCTGAGGAGGTCCCCTATCGTGACAGCGTTGTTCCCACAGTCCCCAGGGAGGCTGAAGCCGCTCCTTCCTCTTTGCAAAGCAGGCAGCATCAATTAAAGTTCGACTCACTGATCTCTGAGGGCCCACGGCTAACCTAATTTCTTGGTCTCTCACGCTGCACTATTTGCCCAGCTGGAAAGTATTTTCTGTGATTTGCTTAAACAAGGTTTTAAGTCCACTGTTAGCAGAACAAATGCATTGTTACTTTACAGGGTCTGGAGTTCTCACTGAAATAATTATCTAGGCCTGGGGAAATTCTCTTCTGTCTTAGCCCTAAGCAGTGATGAAGATCTGCCCCAGAGCCAAACGGAAGGGTCTGGGGGTGGGAGTTTCTTAGCTCAGAGCCTACACAGCCAGCAGGAAACCAGGAGTGGAATGAGTGCCGTGGGCGAGTGTTTCCATCCAGCATCCGGATTTGGAGGTGAAGATGACCATGCCTCTGCTGGCCCATTGGGCAGTTCCCAATGAAGGACGTCCCTGAAGCTTCTCAGCCTCTTCATGGCCTAAACAAGCTCACCATCTTGCACCGAACCCCACAGTTAGCACCATCACCCCCATCCTCTGTTCCCTCCACAGTGCCTGCAAGGCCCCACGAACCCCCAGGCAGTCACCACATCCCTGCCCTCCAGTTACTCAGCCTCCTCTTCTCCCTTTTGCTCTGCAAAGCCTCGAATGTGGCCTCACGGCTCAAGGGCCCCCTCCCCACCCACGATGACTCCCACAGTCTCTTTTGTACATGTTTCTGTTTGTCCGGGATGGTTTTTAATTTGTCCTTGTTTCTCCTCATTAGAGAGTGAGGTCCTTGGGAGGTGAAGCTGCTCGTTGTTTCACTCGTATCCCCAGTGCCCAGCACGATGCCAGGCACACAGGAATGTTCACAGGATGCCTGGATGCCTGGTGAGTCATTATTGAGAATAGTGAACAACTACCCCTCCCCCAAAGGACTGTTGCACCTTATAGGACGGCTGAGTCCGACCTTCAGCAGCTCAGCAGACTTTCCTCAAGGGCCCAACAAGTCTCAGGAGTTAATCAACGTGAGAACAAGGTCCTACAGAAGCCACATCCGGCAAAGCACAGGGCGAAGACTGTGCCGGACCTGGGGTCTCTGCTCATGCGATGATGCCGCGCAGTGATGAAGGCTGAGCTCCTGCTAAGTGACGACAAGCGCTCAGACACCGGTGCCTTCCCCCCAAGCCCCTGAGCCGGGAGCTCCATGGAGCCGCCCGGGCTCCTTTCCCTCGGCTCTCCTGAAGTCGGGGCTGAAGGCACTTGCGGCATCGCCACAACCTGGTCTTCTTCCTTCTCTCCTTCCTTTCCACCACCGCCCATACCCAGGCTGGGCCTGCCCCCTCAGAAGCTGCAGCTTCAAGGTGTCCCTCCTCCAGGAAGCCTGCCTGCATTCTTTTGGGGGGCAGGACTCTCTCCCAGCTCAAATCACTTCACGTTTTTTGCAGATGCGCCAGATTGGCCCATTATTCCATCTTGTCTTTGGCCCTTCTGGGCCAAGCAGCACCCTGCACACAGCAGGCTCTCGAAAGTTTACTGATGAATGGACGTTGGAGAGCGGTGTCTAGTCCAAGACCCAGGATAAAGGATAAGGAAACATTATGGCTTCGATGCCAAAATCAGACCAGTCTTGGAACAGCCAACATTAGTAAGGAATGACACATGACAGGTAATGTTTTCAAGTCACTCTGAAACTCTCTGGCTAATACTTAACATTCAACCACAAATACTCTCAGGGAGAGACGACCCACGGCAGATGACAAGTGGGAGTGAGTCACTCTTGCTCACACGCCCAGACCATTGGTGTCAGCATGGGCTCAAATCAGCCAGCGCCAGTTAAGCACCTGCCGCTGGGAGAAGGACACCCTGCAATGCCACGCTTAGTTCTGAAGACACTAAGGCAGACTTCTGCTTTTATCAGAAGCTAAACTGCTTGTGGCAGCAAGAAGGATGCTTTAAAGCATCTCACCCTGGGTATGGGGGGGGAGGGGGGAAGAGCGAGGGAGAGAATTTGAAACTCAGAATTTAAAAAGAATGTAAAAAATAATCAAATGAAAATAAAACAGAAAAAGGACACCACTTTCACCCCCAAAGAACTTGTTTTTCTTCTGAAAGTAAAAACCACCAATGAAACCAGAGCTAGTGTTTCCATAGCACTTTAAGGTCTGCAGAGCAGGCTGCGGTGATGTGCCATCTCCCTGCAGCCCTTGTGGGTCAGAGCTGCTGCTGTCACCATCTGTACATGACAGAGGCAGAATAACTTGCCCAGGGCCACCAAGCTAGTAGGTGCCTAAGACTGGATTTGAGCACAGCTCTTTCTGACTTCAGGCCCAAAGGAATCCGAAGAGGCCATCAAACTGTCGCTGCCGTTCAGTCACTTCAGTCATCCGGGGCTCTCCGTGACCCCCTCAGGGGTTCTGTTGGCAAAGGTACTAGGTGTGTGTGGCCATTTCCTTCTCCAGATCATTTTACAGATGGGGAAACTGAGGCAAACAGGGTCAAGTGGCCCGCCCAAGGTCACACAGCTAGTGAGTGTCTGAGGCCAGATTTGAACTCAGGAAGATGTGGCCTGAATACTTCATCCACTGTGTCACTTAGCTACCCAAGAGCACATTATCTACATTTAATAATCAACACAACAGGGGATGGGGTGGAGAACCTCTCTAGAAAAATGGAATGAAACTCAAAATTGCAATGCTGATACATTGAGCCTTTGGGAAAGAAGGGGTGAGGTTCCTGCGACCACCAAAAGTTGTCATCTTTTGCTAGAGATTGTTGAAAATACACTTTTCTGCCCACAATTCTCCATAACAAAACATTAATTCTGATAATATACACTATCCCTAACACAGAAATCATGAAATGACCCACAAAATGCAGTACACAAAATAAAACTGGTAACATGCAAAACATTTTTTCTTACTAGCAGTTCCCTAGAATTCTGTGACCTTTTGCTCTAACATCTCAATATAAAAAAAACAACAAACCAACCAAACACTGATTTCAGACAATGCTCATTTTTCATAACACATGAAATCTATGGTGCCATAAATACTTTTCTCCTTGTGGACATAACGAATCACTGATTTGTTAACACCAACCTCAAGGCCGACAGGTGCTGCAGACGGTCCAGCACAAAGGGGATCCAACGCCTCTGTTTTCTCACTAAAGCCACGTCACTGACATCGCACGCTTAGGCTCACAGGCCCAAAGGGCTCGTACGACACTTTGGGGGCATAATTGCAACACAAAACTTGAGTTTTAAAGGCAAACAATGAAAATATGTAATGAAGGCACAGGGAGCTCTTTACAACAGTGTGGTGAACAAGAGCAGTCAAGCAACTCTTGGGCATGTGGGTACCAGCCCCCCACACGCGTGCACACGCGCGTTCTTTCTCTACTGTACGCAGCCGAGAATGGGCGAGGTTGTTGATGTGAACGTGTAAATGGAGCTGCTAATAAAGTCATGTGAATGCTTGAAGCTGTGAAAGTTACATGTGAACACTGAGGACTGACTGCACTGTAAAATTTATCTAGTTTCTACCGTATGGAGCATAAAGCAAATACAACTGTGGCATTTTTTAAACAATGAATCCAAAGGAATCCATCGTCAATAAAAGAATCTTTGTTCAAATACACTATTGGGAAAGCCTGTCCAGTTTCAAGCATATCTTTTTGATAAGTTATTGTGAGAAATATTAACCTAATTACACGAAACGTATGTCCTAAGAGTTGTCCTGGGATTTGGAACTGGTAGGGATGGCATGAAAGTACCATGGAATACCAAACTGAAAGTGTCTATCATGAGAAAGAACACTTGACTATGTCTCTGGGTCTTTCAGAGTGACTTTTATTTCCACAGATTAAATCACCGTGTTTCACAGGGTGGCAGCCCTTGGCAGGCCCCCTACCCTTCTGCAGTGCTGGGGGCAGAGCAGGGGAAAGAGATCAGAGGGTATAAGGCATCACACAACTTCCTGACTGTCAACAAACACGGACTTAACTTTTGGTTTTCAGAGGTGGGAGAGCTATCTGGAGACCAAAGAGTGCGTCCAGTGGCAGAAGACCCAAGCCCCATGCTAACGACACAGTCCCCACACAAGAAGCCTGAAGGACCACATGAGGAATCGGGGGCTGAGTGCCAGTATCCTCTCTCAAGGATAAGTATCATTTCTGGGGAGGGAAACTGGAGTCCTGAAGAACGGATTATATCAGGAGCCCAAAGGAAAAGGAGAAGCCTCCTCTCCTGGGCAATGGTCAGCATCCATTGGTACTTGTGCCCAAAGGGCTCACCCTCGAGTGAGTACTTAACAAAGGGTCTGTCTGTCTGTCTGTCCATCTGTCTGGTCTCTCTAGTGTCTCTATTTTACCTTATCTATGGTCTGCGTATACCAATTTATCTATCTACTATCTTCGTGTCTGTCTATGTCTGACACCGAGCTTACTGATCTATCATGCCAGTATCTATCTGCCTACCTATGATCAGAAGCAATAACAGCTGGCATTTATGCAGCTAAGGTCTGCACAGCACTTAACACATTTTATGCCATTGTGATCCTCATAGCCATCCTGGGAAGTTGGGATTACTGATTTCCTCGAGGGGTGGAAGACGGTCATCTAGGTACCGTACTTGTGCCCACACAAAGTGTTGGAAACCCCAGACTTTATGGGCAATCACGGGCAAGAACCACATAGGGCAAGAAAGAATCAATGGGTGGCAGTCTTCACTGTCGGAAGAGCGCAGGCCCACACGGAGGTCACCACTAACTAGAGGAATCATTAAGGTGCCCGTTTTTTTTTCAGTGTTTTCCTGATCTAGAATTAGGTTAGGGATGTACAGATGTGCCCCACTGAAACTCTGAAAGGTTGGCTGTTGGCTATTACCTTGTATTCTAAGCCTATCAAAACCTGATTTTTAGCATGATGCCGCTAAGATTCATGATCATAAAAGCACTTCTTAAAATTCAAGTGTTGTTTTGTTGTTTTGTTTTTCTCTTAACCGACTACTGACACCTTTCTCAGTGATAGCTTCAGGGCTAAAGACTGCGATCTGAAGATCTAAACCCACTTCCTCCTCTGCTCCATGCCTGAGTTCTGCCCAAATGATGCCACCATGTGGAGCTGCCCCCCCTGGAGAGGAGGTGGAAGTTGAGTCCACTCCCCAGGGCCGGACATGGGTCCAGACAAAGATGGCACCCTTTGGACCCTTTAGTTGGGTCTAGATTCTACCAAAAATCCATTAGGGTTAGGGTCCATATAAAGGCTTCTTCTTCACATGTACTCGAGTCTAAGCACAAAGAACATCAGGGAAGTTCAACAAATACTTGAGGGGAAAAAAGTCTTTGCGAATGTCCTTGCAGTTCACCCATCATATGTTGCTCTGGGCAAAACTCCTCCACATTTCCTCACTGTGCCAAGCAGCTAAGACTCCCTGGCGAGGGAATAATCCCAGCCACATAAATCTGGCATTTTTCTCTCTCGCTATGAATCACGTCTCTATCCATTTCAATGAAACATGACTTCAGGTTAGAAGATGGAAGCCAGAGCCAGTAACAGAGGCTGAATACAAAAGCAAGGCAGGCACCTGGAAGACTGGCGTTGTGTCGGGGCCACTGATGCTCAGAAGGGGCTTCGCTTGAGGACAACAAAGGGCTTGGCTTCTTTTTTTAAAGCTATATGGGAGGAAAAGGTGGATCAAAGAAGAACAAGAAGCAGCGCTCATGGAGAGGGCAAAGTGAACTCACCAAGGAGAAAAGGGAGAGTCCCGACTTTGGTTTATTATCTCTGTCAAGGAATAAGCTCTTTCTGTTGGCCAGAAAGGAGACAACAGGAATGGGAATGGGTACTCTCCATCTCCTTAGACAAGTAAGGAGGCCCCAGGGGGCCGGCCAGCCAGAGGAGAGCCCATGGGGCTGAAGGAACAATCAGCTCGACAACCTTCTGGCGCTGTCCTCCCTCCCCTTCTCTCTGATCCAGCAACGCTGGCCTCCCCAGCACCCTACTCAGAGCATTTCCATTGGCAACCTCCCATGCCTGGAAGGATGGCCCGCTCATCATCTCCTCCACCTTCTGCTGGAGGCCTTTCAACATCCTCCCTTCCCTCTCCCCCAATGGCAGCTTCATCTCTACTGTAGAAATACTGTATGTCTGTGGCAGTCTGCACGTTGTCTCCTCCTTTCTTCCTATATCTAGCATTTAGCTAGTGCTGGGCACGTGGTAGGAGCCTGAGAAATGCTCGACTTGACTGCTCTGGCTAAATTTCTGTCAGTGATCAGATACTGCGCCCGATTGCAAATAATCCCCTCTGTGATGGCGTGTTCACTGTGAAACGGGGCAAAGATAGCACAGGGTTGTCATGAAGACCAAAGGGAGAATGTCTATTGAACACTGCAAAGCTTAGAGCTCGGCGGAAAGGCTAGTGAGAAGAAAGAGGAGTAAGATGGTAAAATCCCCAGTGAACCTCGGGAAGGTCACGGAACCACAGAGGGACAGATCCCCTCCAGCCTAGGGGCCAGGCCAGGCGCTTGCCCAGGAACAGGCTCTCTGCTGGTGCCTTCTGTGGCCAAGTGGTCTCCTCATGTCCGCTCCATCCACACCATAGAGACAGGACTCCACTCCCTTCTCTAAGCTAAGAGATTCTCACACTTCTGTGGATGCCTCTCTCTGACCTTAGATACGCAGCTGTCCTACAGTGCTAATCAATTCAATTCAAATTCATGAATAAGCGCCATTCAGTTCAAGAAATATTTGTTAGGTATGGGGAAGATGGAGTTGAAGCAATACATGGTCCCTGTACATAAGGATCTTATATCTAATTTGGAGGCACAGAGGGACATTCTGGGTAGATAACCAACTGTAAAGTAAGGTCAGCTATGATGAGACCCAAGACTGGAGTGTTCTGAAAGAGGGAGGAAAGACAAGTTATTTTCCAGAGCCTTTGAAATTAGGGCTGAACTGGCTTTTTATTAAGCCACCCTTCTAAACAGACACCATCTCTGTATGTAAGGTTAGCCATCCGGCTGACAATCCTGATGACCATTATTAGCTACCCAGCACAAGTGAGAACCATTCTGAATAAAGGGGGGGGGGAATGAGTTTAATGTTATCAGGCATGACAATAAATTAGCTGCCTGCAAGAAGCAGTTGATAATTGAAACCTCATGTTGGCAATGGCCATGCTTCTGTGTATACTGCTGTCCTGATCTCACCTGGGTGAAATCAGACTGAATGCAATCGCAGGCGTGGACATTATATCAGTCAATACAGGGAACACTAGAAAGCATTAGGCCGGACAGCAGATTCCACTGATAGGTTAGAGGAAGATGATCTAATTTTAAGTCAAATGACTTAAATCTCCACACGGAGGCAAACAGGTGACAAGCCATTACCGGGGATTTAGCTTGTGGTCTAAAATGGCCTAAGCCCTTTGTCCCTTCTAAATGCTTCAACAGGGATGAATCCTGTGTGCACACACACCCACGCTGACACGGCGTCCCCCAAACAGTCTGGTTTTAAACTATTAGGGCTTAATTAATAACATTTAATAATTAAATAACTGATTAAAATATTAAAGCTTAAAACTACACTAAGACCTTTGGGCCACATCCGTGTGTACAGATATATGTGTAATATACATGCATACATACATACATACATACATGTATAAAATTGTCACTGAATACAGATGACTATCTGATTCCTGGAAATCCATATGCTGCCTATTAAAGACTCTAGTATCTTAACAGAGTCTGAATTTGCCAGTTTCCACGTCTGCTTTTTGTTTTGTTTTTACGTGTCACTCAATGTCATCAATCTAAGTAACACTAACTAACCCTCCATGGAAACCCAAGAGAACACGTGTTCCAGAAACAAAAGCATCCCAAACGGGACATCAGTGAAAAACAAGACTCCTAAAGTAACCTTCGCTGGCGGTGGAGGACAGGAGGCGATGCCCGCACGCCTTCCTGTCTCCCAGAGAGACTCCTCCTCCGATTACCAAACTAATTCCTTAGAAAGGCACTGCCACAGGACTGCACTTCCATGAAGCTCCCGTGACTGGGTGCCGGGCATGCCATCCGTGAAGGGACAGTCCCAGGCATCTTATTCCGTGGAGCTGAAGCTGGCAGGGCAGCAGGGACCTCGTGGAGTGAGCTGAGTCCAGGCTTTACCTCTACAAAAGAAGGCGCTGGGATGAGCCGGGTCCAATCGGGGGAGAGGAGGCTGACGGCGGCAGCAGCTAAGGCTTCTGGGAATATGAGAAGCCACAGCTCCTGTGGGAAGGCATATGTACTAAAACCAGACCCATGGGCAGAGGCGGAAGAAGAGTCAATATTATGAGCCATGTGCATGTGAGAAGAGTCTGAACGACTACCTGCAGGGATATTCTGATTCACGTCAAATGTGCCGACCAAGACTGACACAAGGAGAAGAGCGACAGGGAGGAAGGTGGGCAGCCCAGGTCTGGATTGCCGCAGAGGCAGCCCAACAGAAACACGGAAGAGACTGGTCCATGGTTTCAAGAGGGAGCCATACCTGGGACTTGGCAGGATATTTACTGGGATGTCAGAGTTTTATTTTTTTTTAAATGCACCAGTCAAAAAGTATTTTACACAACAAAAGATGCGAACCCTTGCATTTACCTCTATTTTTAAGCCAGGGCAGATAAGGAAAGTTAAGGCAGCAAATACTCAAAGTGTGCCTGGTTTCCCTGGCCCAAAGAGTCCCCAGAAATGGAGCCCGCCACCACTAATCATGCAGTGAGCTAAATATGCCCTGATACGCTTCCCCTCTCAAGACCCACACAGCACATGCTGACACTGGAGGGCATGTGTGGAGCTGCACTCGCCGATAGAGGTGCAAACGTGATGCTGAGAGCCCACCTTCACCAACACTAAGAGGCACAGCCACGATCCACGATCGCATCCTCAGAATGCAGGAGACTTGTCCCAGTGAGGACCCCACACGCCAGCACAAGTCAACGGTTCTTGGGCCAGAGCTCCATCTTCTAAGAGACCTGTTCTTGCGCCTCATGCTGCCTCTGAACCTGGCTTTACCATCAGAGCACCCCATTCTAGTTCCTTCACTTGGGTTTTCTGCATAAATTGTGCCCTTCTCTCCATATAAGCAAACTGGCAGGACCCCCAGGCTATTTATCCACCCACTGAGCACACCCTCCAAATTCCTCCATAGCACAAGCCACACAGAAGTGAATGTGTATTTATCCGAGCCTCACACAGGTGCAGCTCTGTCAGTGTTTTTATGGGCGATCCAGTGCCCAAAAGGACGCGTCTGTGCTCAGATTTCTCCATGTCTTCTGTAAGGAGAGAAGGCTCGGGTGGGCTCTGTCTTGCTGTTTTCACAATGGGAGGGTTCAGGAGATCAAGTCCGTCAAACACAAAGAATCCGGGCTGGTGAAAGGGGCAGCACATCCTTCTCTCATCAGTGGCAAATCAGAGGGAGGTCTTCCTGCACTTATCCACTGAATCTTTTCCTTTCTTAACAAGGTAACCTGATTTCAAGCGAATCCTGACTGCGTTACTCCACGTATGATGCTAGTGTCCTGACTGTTCTCCCCGCCTCAATCCCTGAAGGATGTTCTTTTTGGTCATTGTTACGATTAGAACCAAAAGGAGAGAAGATCGTGTACTCGGAGCAAGCACAATCCTTCAAAGACTCCTTGTCCAAACTCTCAGCTCATTAGTTAGAAACGTGGATGATCTTTGGTTAAGAAAATAAGATCAGAGCCCACTTGTCTTCTGCTTTCTCCCTAGGGGAACAAGAGGGGAGCTTTCCCCTCTTGAGTAAGAACAAAAGGATCCCCTTTCACTCCCGGGCATTTGTGACAGGGAGCAAAAGGCACCTGTCCATTCGTTCTATTCGTTCATCCAACAAACTTTCCCAATAAGGTTCCCTTCGATGTCCTCTGGCTGCATGACCTCATTGATCTACCTGTCTCCAAGCATGCGAATGGGAGCTGCTTGAGGGAAGAACCTATTTGTTCCTTGCTTTGTCACTCAAGAACTTCGCACCGTGTCTGATAAGAGCTTAATAAATGTTTGATCTCAGATTAAATTCCCCCCCCCCCCAACTGCTCAAGTCTTGCTTTTCTCATGGTCGGCTTTCCTGAGATTCTGGTCCTTCCCAGGCTGAGGTGAGACCACACCTGGTGAAGATAACATGCTTGTCCCGGGCCAGTTGTTCCTGACTGTGCCCGTCTCTTCACAGGCTGCAGAGGAGGTAACAACATGGCCTCTGACGACTCAATTAGACAGACATTTATGAGGGGCCCACTAAGTGCTATGAACCACACTATGAACCGAGTCATGAGACAAGAAGTGAGAACAACAAAAGGAGCCTGGATGTAAGATTCTGCCTGAAGGGGCTCCTGCATTAAAAAACCCCAAACACTTCATCCTCAGCTGAAAACGCAGAGACTGCTCACTATGAGGGAAACAGTCTTCATACCTTAGTCTGAAGCAGCCAGGATAAACCACTCACATGTCACGTGGAGGACCCCATCCTCCCACTGACCCAAGGATCAAGCTCTCAGGCTCACTTTAGACTCTTCCCCCACCATCCACAAATCCAATTAGTTGCCAAGCCCTATTCATTGAGCCTTCACAACAGGTACAAAAACGGTCAGACAGGATGGCCTCTCAGGTCTTTTCCAGTCTGGAGACAAAGAAGCTGGGGCCACAAGGCTGCTCAGATGCCATCTGATCTAATCTTTTCACTCTAAACATAGGATTCTATGAGAGCCCTCCCATCCATCCCTTTCTCTATCACCCCAGGACAGGCCCTTCTCACCCACTGGTCTCTCTGCTTCCAGCCTCTGATACCCTTGAAATCAATAAACCCAAAGTCGGTTCCCTCCCTGCTCAAGAAAGACCTGCTCTATTTAAGATAAAATGTAGTCTTGACTCTACCAGGGTGGCACAGTAGACAATGTTCCTATGTCTCCCTGTCTTGTATTACATGTAAGCATCCATGGGACAGGAAGCACATCAGCTCTTCCCGTTTTATCTCCTTGACCCAACACCTTGCCTACAAGTAGGAGACGAAGGTCTGCTAAACTGAGCGGAATTCCGGGTCATGGCAGACAATGCGGTTCCCTACCCCCACCCCCACTTCTGTCTCACCTTGGTCTAGAAAATTCTGATGGTCAAACTTTCTTTCTCACTCCTCCTGACCCTGTCCTGCCTCTCCCAGACTCACCCAGATCTTATTCCAGCCCATTTCCCATGTCTAGAACACTTTCCCTGTTGCCGGTGTATGAGCTAAATCCAGTGTGATCACAGGTCTGGAAGCAAGGTGGGAATGGATGGACAAAAAGCCTGCGGTGATGTGAGGGCTGAGCACAGCCACGTGAGTCAGGAAAGGTGTCCAGAGATGCTTGGGTGGGAAAGGTAGAGTCACCTTTGTTGTCTTCTGCAGGACAGTTAGAATAAGCCCAGAAGTCTCAATCCCTGGATGACCAAAGTGGCCGGGACTGTGAGAGGAGCATGGGGAATTTTAGCTCAGATGTGAATGGAACACTCTCTAACCCATGTAACAGTCATGTTTCCTCTGGGTTTCTTCTTGCATTACTGGTCGTCTTAAAGGACCTGATGTTGCTTGGGGAACAAAGTTCTGCTATGGAGAAGAGCAAATTCGAGCTCACACACATGGAGCCAGGCTCTCCGCTCCTGAAACGACTTTGTAGAGAGCTTTTGTCCTCAGACACCTAAGCCATGAGGAAGGGCTCCCCTTGCCTCCAACGGTCATCTGGAACAACCTAGGAAGCTCCATGTGTGCAAGACGGAGATATTAATACTGGATCACTGGAGATCTCAAAATGCCCTAGTTTTAGAATGGATTTCTCTACTCTCCAGGACTTCATCCGAGTTCACACGTATATGCAGTATATGGACTTTATCTGTTCAGATATAAATCAGGTGTGATGTCTTCTTTCTTCCCGGAGGAAAGCTGGAATCAAACAGCAGACAGGTGCTGGTGGATTCCACAGAGCCCTGCCAATTCATTCCAGCACTGGGGCTGCATGGAACTTGACACTTTCTGGCTGTGTCTGTCTGTGAGGCAGAGAAGCTGATGTCAGTCAATCTATAAACATTGATTAAATGCCTACTGTGTGCCAGGCACTGCGCTAAGCCCCGGATGTCCACCAAGAAGGCTCCCAACTGGCAATGGGCCATTGCAGCGAGTGCCCTTCCTGAGAGCCACAGAAGATCTGAACCATGAAGACCCAATGTCGAATGCTCTCAGTGGGGGAGTTTGCCCCCCACTTGGAGTGAATTTTAAGTCATGCGCTACACTTTCACAGAAACTGTTTTCCTAACTTTTCTACTACTACAAGGAAACACAATTAAGGGCACTGTCTGCAGCTACACTGCCCTCATGTGAAGCAGTCCCTTGGCATTTATGCCCCAGACATTTACTGTCTTCCTTGGCACTGTGCCCTACTTCCCTAGTTCATCCTCAATTAAAACTGATTAGTGACAGTAACCACCACATTTCTTTGCAAGCAGGAAAAGCAAAATAAAACAAAGTTCTGGCTGAGAGCAGGACTGGGCAGACTACAGTAAAGTTACAGATACGGGGTTCTGTACTGAAAGCACTCCATGTTCTCGGAGCCTCTACGGCCATGGCGGTCAAAGAAAGGCAGAGCCTGGGAGTGGGGTGGTGGCAGGGGGAGGTGCGTGCAAAGAACCTGCACATTCACTGGGCTCGCAAAATTTCAGAAGACTTATGCGGAAAGGGAATGTTCCCCCTTTGTACCACACATGTGATGCATTTCGAAAGAATGTCCAAGCTGCAGAGTCCAGAGTCAAAGCTCTCCCAGCTGGGAGACAACAAGGCTTTCAGTCTTCAACCCCATAGGACAGCCCCAAAGAGAAGATCCAAACCACAGGATGGGAGCCTTCCATTTGGAGCACCCCTCGAGGTAATAACTGCTCACTCACGAAGTGATCCATGACCTACCTGTGAGCAAAACCGAGAAGACACTCACCCTGGACTTCGAGAAGAAACCAAAGATGGAGAAGAGAATCTCACGACAATTAAGAGCTTCCCTCCTGTTAAAGGGTCTCTGGAGAGACCGGGAAAGGGACACTCGGGTAACAAAGAGAAAAGAACACCTTTTTTTCCCTCTCTAAGCTCTTTGGAAAGAAGATCCTTGATGCTGTGAGCAAGCAGCTCACGCCTTGGGCATAAATGAGGCGCCGTGGGAGGCACCATCGCTCACTCAGGCCACAAGGGTCCCATTTCATGCACTTGAGCTGTAATTGGCTAAATTACTCTGAATACTCACTTAGAAGGGGAAATTTATACCCAGGGAGGACGTGACAAAATCTGACCCACCCAACAGGCCCACTGATGAGGCGACGGAAGAAATGGGGGAGTGGGGGCTGGGAGAAGAACAGAAGCTTGGCTGCCTTTGATGGTAGATCGATAGAGGAGCTGCAGAAGGACACAAATGAGGCATCCAGAACTGAAGGTAGTGACAGCTCCCAGCGCCTCAAACGGGGGGATGAGAACGTGTGGGAGCCTCTCCTCGACGTGCGCCTTATTTACAAGGAGCCTGGCGAGGACCGGGCACTTTTTCTCCAAGAAAACTCACAGGAGGATAAGCTAAGGAAAACAGAGACTCCCAGGAGCTGTGAGAGTGGAGAGCCGCTCTTCTGTCTGGGTTAACAAGATGAAATACTGAAGACCTTAATTGGACTTACAAATGTATCCTGGTTTAAATAATATCCAGTTGAGGAGGGACATGGGGCCCAGGAGGTTACTCAGTCAGAGAGCTCTAATGAGAGAGGACAAGGTGCCTGAGAGGCAATTCAGGTGGGAAGGACCTAACCGGGGCAGAGAGGTGCGGGGTACGGCTACGGCAGGTGAAGCAGGCCTGAGCCACAGAGACAATGAAAACGTTGACACGCTGAACTATAGGCTGCAGAGTGGATAAAGGCAGTGGCGGCGGCATATCTGCGCTGCTGGAGAAACCGCCCAGAACAGGATGACAGCACCCAAGCCTTCATTGCAGAGGAAGGAGAGGATGCCACGTGACGTGACCCTGGGTGGGTCCCCCTCCACCCAGCACTGCTCTGTCAGGAAGGCATCATGCATTAAAGAGTGCCTCGGTTCTCTGGGTACGTGCCTGCACACGTGGCTCGTCTCACCACCGGCCGCAGCTCTGGAAGGGCAGAGACTGTCTCGGCTGACCTGTTTGCACCCTTTGCACTTTATGAACGGGGTTCAGCACACAGTGGGTGCTGACTCAGTATCCTGAAACATTATAAAAATGTGAAATGGGCAAAGCTGGGCATGCCCCACAGTGTGGAAAGTAACATCAAATCCAATTTTAAAAGATCATCTTACAGCCCTCTTGGGGACAGGCAGAGCACACACACAGGCTCTCTCCCTAAGCTCTAGAGGCCCCTACTTCATCCACTCACCCTGCCCCCCCATCTCCAGCAGCTATTCTAGGATGGCCATCTGAGGGTCCACGTGGGCCACTCCATTCTGGGCAGGAAGGGCCTGTGTTCGCACTCACTCTGGCTTCCCCAAGGGCTTGTGTGGGCATCGCAGGCTCTTGGCTCTGGGACCCACCTTCTTCTTCCCCCTGACCCTGACACAACCCTTTAACCACCAAAGGGAACGGAGAAAGAGCCAGCATAGGGCTTGTGTCCCCCGGCCTCTGTGAGCACTAGTCACAAAATTCCCTTCACTTTAAGTTCACGGTCTCTAATTCTGTCACAGGGTCCAGATACTTACTGTCATGGGAGGGGACAGATGGGCCTGGAGGCATAACTGACAGCAAGTATCTGTGGAGTCATCATGGGAGAGGAGGACGAAGACTGCTTGGGAGACCACAGGTGCTTAATGACTGCACCTTGAGTGAGCAGTTCTGCTCAGCCACAGAGGGCAGAACCCAATGACACTGGTAGGTAACTACAGGCTTCTGACAATTAAGAACAGTCAAAAAGCAGACTTGAGTCCTCCTGCAGGGGAACAGTCCCAGCGCTGCTGCCCAGGCAAACGACAGCTCCCTCTCCAGCATCCTACAGGTGTGACCTCACTCTCTCCTCCTATGGGGAGAGAGACCCATTTCACAGGGCACCAAACTGGGATTTGGAGGATCAGGGATTTGGAGGATCGGGGGACTTGCCCTGCACTGACTGTCATCCCTCCTCTTGGATGGACTGTCCATTTCCCCTGACCTAATGAAAACCAAACCAAAAGCGAGCCCCTGTCTCTCTGTCCTGAGAACTCTGAAATCTATCATCCCCCCTTGCTCCCCTGCATCCCACATCTCCTACAACCAGCAGGAGGCCCTTTCCTCATCGGTGCTCACCACCCCCAGCAACATGACCCCTCTAGGAATTCCCCAGCCCTTTGAACCTCATCCGGCTGAGGTTCCTCTGACCATGCTGCTAACTCACCTGCCCCACAAACCGCTCGGGACAAAAAGCCCTCTCCTCTCTTTGTTTTCCTGCCTTGTCCTTGCTATATACCCGCTACAACCCAATGTCAACTTCCAACTGCCATCTCCATGCTCGCCCTGCCCCCTAGACCCCCCCTTTTATTCCCCAGGCTTTTTCAAGAGTCATTCAGACGCCGCCTCCTTGGGACACCCCTTTGTCGGTCCCATTGGCCGCTGGTGCCTTCAACTTCGGGCATACAGACTGCCTCCCATCTACTCTGCATGGCCCTCATGGGGCCCTTAAACTCGACCCTCTGGAACTGGAGAGCCGCGTCTGCCTCCTCCTGCAACCCCAGCACCACCCGATGCCTGACTCCCAGTTCTCTAGCTACCTCCCAGACAATGGCTAGCTAACGGCCTGCTTCTTTCTCTGTTTCAGTGATGGAGCCTTCGCACAAGAGCTGACCTCCCCCAGTGGTGTTCAGGCGCACATGTGTGTGCATGCACACGTACACACACATACAGCTCAGAAGGTGACACAAATAAATAGGGGAAAATGGTTACTCCCCTAGGCAGTTCAGCTTGGTGGTACAGTGGTGGAGCCCTGGGCCTGTAGACAGTACTCAGATCTGACTTCAGACACATGCTGGCTGTGCGACCCTGGGCAAGTCACTTCCCTGTTGGCCTCAGCTCCTCATCCATAAAATGAGCTGGAGAAGGAAGTGACAAACCAGTCCGGCATCTCTGCCAAGGAAACCTTAGATGGGGTCACAGAGAGTCAGAAACACTGGAAAATGACCAAACAACAAAGATTTTAAAACAGCGAACTCTATCTAAATAGGCGCTTGTGGTTTTACAACACAGCCCTCTTCTACCTTCTTCTCCACGTTCTGGAATAGCCACAAATAGGGATGACGGCTCAGCTCCTGGCGCTTAGTCACCTGCGTACGCATCCCTGGGCACGGGCTAGACTGTGAACTTGAGAGCAGGTGGCTCCGAATCCCTCCAGAGAAAGGACAGAGAGAGGGAAGAGAGACACATGCACACATACACACACATGTGCGCACACACGCAGACACACATGCATATGTGTGCCCACACTGGCTCCAAACTCGCCACCAGCTCAGGGACCCTTGGCAGGCACTCCTTCCTCAGTACCTGCCAGCACTGCCTGATATTTCTTGACTAATAAAATCGAATTTGTGTGACTCATTGACTGACCAGTAATTAGGGGTACCCCACTGATAGCATGAGTGAGGGCAAAGGCAAGTCAGGGACTCCAATAAACTGCTCTGTGCTTGTCTGGTCCAGGAGCCTGCAGCGGCTCACAGCGCTCCCTCTGAAATAGTCCAGTTTAAAGGAATTACCTAAACAGCGGGAGAATCACCATGCCCGCACTGTGTTGTCTAGAGCTCAGACAGTGGGCACAGTGCCCCACACATGAAAGACACCAAATGTGGCTGGAGTTCAAACCCCAAAAATGAATCTGATATTCCCCCTCCTACCCCATCCCACAAAAAAGACCCCACAAAACCCCACTGAATGAGAAGCATGAAAATTTCACATCAAACATAGATTATTAAAAAAGAAAGAGAAGCTAATGAAAACTGGGAATGTAAACCCAAGGTCTGTTTTACTGAACGACATGCAGAATGCTTTGGGAATGCTTCCAGATGGGCATCCTTTGCAAACGCCAACCCGTGGCCCCGGTTCTGAGATGAACAACACACGCTCGAGTCTGGTGTCAATTTAAATGCATCGAACACCAGAAAATGCCCCCAACTAAGGCTTCAAACTTGTACAGCACATTTCCACTCAAGCCAACGAGATTGCCTGTCACACCTGACACAGCTCGTCAAAAGTTCTCCTTCACTGCTCACGGGCAACACAGAGGGTCAAAAGACCAAATACAACGGCCCGACCCATCCGTGGCTTTTTTTCTTCAGAGCGGCAGATATTGAACTCTGAAATGACAAGACAGAGCAGGCTGAAGCGGCTGCCAAAGAACCAGACGCTGTCCAAAGCCGCTGATCTGAAGGAGGAAAAACTAGCCTATACGGGCCTGTCACGGCTGAAGACGGCACACTGACAGTCCTTACACAAAAGAAACTGTTTTTTTTTAAAGCCCCTGGAAAAATCTGGAAGAATATCTATTTGGTGGAAGGGGGGAAAGCCCAAATGCACAAGCACAATAGATCCATCAGAAGCCAAATCTTCCCCAGCATGACTTCTTCATCAGCCCGGCTAAAGACATGTTGGGAGAGGATGTTCTCTTGGAAAATATTCTTGGACTAATAATTCCACCTGTTCACTGCTCTGAATTAAAAGCAAGTTTCTCTAGCCAGACATTAGTAAGGCTGTTCAATAATTTATTAGCTTCTATAGAGTAAGCAGCCAATTATATAGCTCGGAGCAGAAGAAGGCAAATGCAGGTAATTAAATGGTTTTAAAAAGGTTCTCAGGGGCTATTTGCAGAGGCCACTAAAGCCTGGCTTTCCTTCCGCTGCTCCAGCTTCACACTGGAACCCAGTAAGGTTCACAAGACTTTGTTTGTGGCATGAGAAAAAAGGGAAACATCTCTGAGGTTATCACTGAGGACAAAATTCTAATAGCACCACTAATAATACAAGACTGGGTTTGACCATCTTAGAGTACTCCATGGAGTCTGAATCATGGACCACCTCCTGCTGCTTTTATTTTTTTGGTAAAAACGAGAATTGATAGATATTTGATTCCACTCTTCACAAGCTTGAGACATTATCTTTCTCTAAATGTCTGTGTGCAGGAATCTCACATGCTCCTGGTATGCCCATGATGGCAGAGAAAGTAACTCCTTCCTTGGATTTCCAAGAGCAAGGAGCCCTTTGGGCCCCTTCCTCTCCTTAGCCACAATCCCACTGAATGACATGTACCAAAAGAGCTTGTACAGCCTGGCTGTGTCAGTGTGAGATGGGAGGGAGGGAGGGAAGCAGGGAA
>CM053598.1:4427374-4443387 GCA_028646575.1 Pseudocheirus occidentalis | reverse complement strand
TACCCATTTCTGTACAAAGGAGACTGGAAACAAGGAGATCCATGGGGAGGTAATTAAAAGTCAGGTGAGAAACTATGGCTTGATGAGAACATGAAGGAGCAGGGCGTGACCTGGCGTGGAGGGGTGGCAGCTCCCTGGATGGAAGGGGCTGGGGAGGAGCCAGCAGTGGTGGGGGCCTCAGGGTTGAACTTTGGGGACCAGATTAATCTTCCTTTTTCTGTCAAAAGAACTTCACAAATCCAGTTTTGTTGTCATTGGCATTCTCGGCCAACCTCAGCTCACTGTGATGT
This sequence comes from Pseudocheirus occidentalis, assembly GCA_028646575.1. Classification (NCBI taxonomy): domain Eukaryota; kingdom Metazoa; phylum Chordata; class Mammalia; order Diprotodontia; family Pseudocheiridae; genus Pseudocheirus; species Pseudocheirus occidentalis. The sequence goes on along the minus strand of CM053598.1, from coordinate 4,443,097 downwards.
CCGGCGACCCCAATCCTGGGCTTATAAGACTGTAGACAGGTTTTCTGTGGATCTTCTATCTGCCCTTATCCCATGCACACTGTCTACAAAAACCTCTCCCGGTACATGTCTCTTTAGATCAGCAGTTCTCAACCTGTGGGTTGTGAACTCTTTGGGGGTCAGAATGACCCTTTCACAAGGGTCACCTAAGACCATCGGATCCTCTCTCCGTCTCCAGGCGGTTCCGCCCACATGCAAGTATTAAAGGGTTGCCGCATTAGGGAGGTTGAGAACCACTGCTTTAGACACTTCCCTCATTTTCTTTCTCATCAGAATTGTTCCTCATTGTGTCTTCACAATTGAATTCTTGAGGAAGTCTTCACTTTCGAACAAGACTTTTAGTCCTTGGCACACTTTCTCTGAACCCTGAGAAGGATCCTCCCCACCAATTCTAGAGCACGTCAGACTATGCCAGGCTTTCTTCTATTTCTCCATAACAAACTCTTAGAAGGAATTCAACCAAATCCACATTTGATCTAATTCATTTATTGCTTCCTTTTTGAACAGAATTAGGTCCAGGACAGCAGTAACCCTGGTTGGTTCTTCTACCTTTTGAAGGATGAAAAAATCATTTAGGCAAATCAAGAATTTATTAGCTGATCTAATTTTGACAGAGAAAGCTCTGAAACTTTTTTCCCCCTTGATAATCCAGGTTCCCATTCACATCATGCCTCCATGCCAGGCTTATGATCTGTACTGCAAATACTTCATCTCCTTCACTTTTCTCCTCCCGTGACGGTATGTTATGTGCCAACCTCCCCAATGGCTCCTTCCCTGTCCTGGTCCCTGCGTCTCCCCACCTGGTTTCTTTTGAAAAAAGGTCTATCTTTCCAAGACAACATTCCAGTCATGAGTCCCGTCCCAGGCCCCATCTCAACGGCCTCCTTTTCATCCTGGCTATTACCCACACCTTGTACAGCCATGTACAGACACCAGAGGTCCAGGATTCATTGCTGGCTCCTGTGAAATGACATGTGATTTCTTTTTCCTAAATTTGGAAGCCATTCTGAAACGGAATCATAATTGTGTATAGACAAAGGTGATGGTGGTGGTGGTGATGATACAGCTTGAGGGACAGATGCAGGAAGCTTCTCCCTCCACTCCCCTTTTCCAGCTTAACCCTTTGTGGACGAGATTTCCAAGACTAAGCATATCAGTCCTTATTCAGCATCATCGATCCCTGCCAAGGATCCCCTGCTTTAATCTATGGTTCAGAGACCCTAAGGGCAGATGCCATGATCTTCAGGTTTTCTTTTAGAAGACTCTTGAAGCAGCAGTCATGAGGGAGAGCCTACCTGTGACTCTAAGAGGGCCAGGGAGGGAGTGGACCTGTGATTTCACCAGGACAGGGAACTCCCAGGTGAGGAAACCCCCTATGTCAATGAAGAGAAGCAGCTACATAGGTCTCAGAAAGCGGCCTGGGGCCTAGAGAAGCTAAATGCCTGACTCACGCAGGGTCACGCAGGCCGCTTGTGCCAGAGGAACGTGACTCAAGGCATTTCTGGCTTTTGTCATGTCATGTTGGCTGCCTCTCTAAGGGAATGATCTGCCAATAGGCTAATAATATAACAACATACGGAAAACGCTTTGGCAATCCTGAGGAGCGACAGGCTTCTTTGTTTATTATCAATAACATTAAGGCCTTTAGTTTCTTGGCCCCAAGATGTCCTGATTTAAAAAAAATTAATTCTGAACTGAAGAAATAAAACACACATTTCCATAATGTAGTAAATTGGAAAAAAGAAACAATAGCACATGAAACTTCAAATCTGTTATGTACAACTTGCTATTCCTTTTAAATATACAATGTGTTCGTTGTGGGACTTTCCCCCTCTTGTCTTCCCCTCCCTCTCTCCATGCTGCTGACACCGTACATGCTGTTCCCTTGGCTCTGCTCACTTCACTTTTGTTATTTCATGCACGTCCTCTGGTACTTTTCTAAGATCACCGAGCTCAGCATTTCTCACAGCACAGCAACACTCCCTCACGAGCAGCTCGTCCAGTCGCTCCCTAGGGTCCAGTCCTCTGCCCCTACAGCGACTACAAACAGTTTAGAACATGTGTGTCCTATTCTTTTATCTCGTGAAGCAGCCCTCATAGTGGCTCTACTGGGCCAGAGGCTGTGGGTACTTTAACGACTCCTGGTAGCTGGGCAACAAACACCTACTGTGTGCCAGGCACGGTGCCAAGCATCTGAGATACAAAGACAAATGAAAACCGAGTCAGTGCCTGCCCTTCAGGAGCCCGGGTTCTGTTCTTCATCTCCCCATAGCCCCAGGAACGGCCCGTTTTCTATGACCTGGGAGGGGCCCTGTCCTGAATACAGCCGTGGGAAGGCCACAGAGCTCCAGACTATTCCAGGCTGAGCAAGCCACGTCTCAGCTTCCCCGATGCCCACGGCCACTGTGGGAGCATCATGGCACGGAGGATAAGCCACAACTTCCTTTTTGAGGGCCTCGTGGGCTCTTCTGAAAAAGCTTCATGCATATCCTCCAGTCCCATGGGTCGGTCTCCTTCTCTTCCTTCTCTATCACATGCCCAGGATCATCAATCTGAAGCAGGAAGCTGGCCCAGAAGTCACTCAGTGGAGGAAGCTGATGCCCAGCCTGAGGTGGCCTGGGTGGTGCGCTGAGGGCCCATACTGAGCTGAGCCATGTGATTCTAAAGCTGGAAGTGCCCCATGCCTTGGCACTCTGCCACCCTCTAGCCTCTTAACATGCGTCATGAGTCCCTCCAGCCCCTCATGCACTTCCTCTCTATGGTTCCTACCTCAAGGGTTTTGATTTTTCAAAGAAGCCACCCCCCGACCCCATTTTCTGATCAGCCTGGCCCCTCACCCGCACCCAGGATGGAGACCAGCACCCAACTCCCCAGCCACGGCAGGAAGGCAAACAGTGGGCACTCTCCACCTCCACTCTCCAGCCAAAGCCGCCTCATACGGTCCTCACTAAAACTCATCCCCTGCTCCTTTCTGACATCACTTTGCATTTACTGCACATAGACTTTATCCTGCATGTCCAGGGCCCAGAACGACGAATGTACACAGCAGGCGCTCCTCCAGCGCTTCCTGGATTGAACTGCGCTGACCAGATTTCAGCGATCATACAAAGTGGCCACCGGATTCTTGCCTTCCCCCTCCCCTCAGTTTCCTTACTCATGGCCAGTCTCAGACGACAGTTTTCCAAAACCCAAGTCTGGCTTGAGATGAAACGGGGGGTATGAAGCGGTTGGAAGGCGCTGCACTGAGCAAGGGGGAAGGGGAGGAAGAGAGACGCGTGAGTGGACGGGAGAAGTCAGGGAACCTCCCAAGCTGACCCTGTCGGAAGCACCTTGGACCCAGGGCAGTGGGAGGATTCTCACTAGAGCCACAAGATCACTCAGTCCATTGACAAACATCTATTTCATTAAGGGCCTGGCACATGCCCGGCACTGTGCTAAGTGCTGAGGACACAAAGAATGGAAAATACCAGGGTGGAGCCAAGATGGCAAATAAGAGCCTAGACTCGCTTAAGCGCTCTCCCAAACCCCTCCAAATACCTGGACCAAGCAACTCTAAGTAAATTCTAGAGCAACAGAACCCACAAAATGATAGCAAGGCAAACATTCTGCCCAGGACAGCCAAGAAGGCCAACAGGAAGGTTACGTCACACCTGGGATGGGGAGCTGGCAGTGGCGCATGGTCCACACTGGCACAGACGGGCCAGAGCAGCCCTCAGGGCACTGAAAATCACTGTGGCAGTTTCCAGGCTTCTCAACCCACAGACACCAAAAATGGTATAGAAGGTCAGTGTGAAAACTCTGTGGGACCTGGGTGAAAGAGCAGTGTGGTCCGGCTGGGGCCCAGCACGAGTCCCAGGGCAGTGGAGGTGGTGGCAGCGGTTGTGGCAGCAGCAGCAACACCGGTTTCCAGGGCTCTGGGTACACAGATGGTGGGGGATCTAGCCGCTGATACAAAACCCCTGAAGATGGGGAGGCTGGGTGGCGTGGCAAATAAGGCACCAGCCCTGGAGTCAGGAGGATTTGAGTTCAAATTCAGCCTTAGACACTTAACATGTACTAGCCGTGTGACCTTGGACAAGTCAGTTAACCCCAATTGTCCTGCCATCCCCCCTCCAAAAAAAATCAAAAGACCAACCAAACAAAAAACCCTGAAGCCTGAGCCAGGACACCAACCCCTGCCCCGACAGCCCTGGAAGCAGAGGCCTCCCCTGACAGAGTCAGAAAGTCAAGTATTTGGCTGGGAGGATGAGCAAACAGCATAAACAAGTCAGACTATAGAATCTTGCCTTGGTGACAAAGAAGATCAAAACATGGAGCCAGAAGACAACAAAGTCAAAGCCCCCGCATCAAAAGTCTCCAAGAAAAACATGAGCCGGTCACAAGCCACAGAGGAGCTCAAGGAGGATTCTGAAAATCTAGTAGGAGAAACGGGGAAGAGAAGTGAGAACGATGCAAGAAAAGCATGAAAAACGTGTCAGCATCCTGAGGGAACCAAATAACTCCTTAAAAACAGACCGACCCAAATGGCAAAAGAGGCCCAAAAAGCCAATGAGGGGAAGAAGGCCTTGAAGAGCAGAACCAGCCAAACAGAAAAGGAGATCAGAAGTTCACTGAGCAAAATCGCTCCTTCAAAATCAGCACGGAGCAGATGGAAGTGAAAGACCTCACGAGAAATCAAGAAACGATAAAACAGAACAAAAAGAAGGAGCAAAGAGAAGGCAGTGTGAAATATCTCACTGGAGACCATTTAAAGCGATCAGAGACAGCGCCCGGACACCGTCCTGCAAGAAGTTCTCCAGGAAAAACGCCCTGATGTTCTAGATCCAGAGGGATCCACCAATCACCTCCAGAATGAGACTTCCCAAAGGAAAACTCCTCGGATATTGCAGCCAAATTCCCTTTCTCAGGTCAAGAGGAACATACTGCAAGCGGCCAGAAAGAATGACCCTAATTCAGGCGTTACGGAAACACAATCAGGACAACCCAGGACCCAGTAGCTCTAACATGAAGGGATCAAAGAGCTCAGAATAGGACACTGCAGAGGTCAGAGAGCCAGGATGAAGGCCCAGAAGCCCCGCCCGCCCAGACGGAGCACAATCCTTCGGGGGAGATGGGGGAAGCAGAGCTCGTCTCTCACACTGTGACCATCGTGGAAGTGCTTCGTGTGGCTGCACGTCTATGGCCTATGTTGAATCCCTCACCATCTCAATGGGGAGGGGGAAGGATTTGGAACTCACAGATTTAAAAACAAATGTTTAAAAAAAGCTTTTTATATGCAACTGGAAAATAAGAGATACAGGATATGGGGCATAAATATCCATCTTGTCCCACAGGAAAGTAAAGGGCAAAGGGATGTGGGGGGATAGAAGGGAGGGCGGACTGGGGGAAGGGGTGATCAGAAGCTCACCATCCAGGGGTGCAGGAGGGGAGAGGTGGGAGAAGATTTAGAACTCAAAATCTGATAGAAAAGGCTACTGAAAACTAAAAATAAATTAATTAATAAATACAGATAAAACAAAGAGAAAGGCAAGAAACACGGCCACAGTCTTCACAACCCTGCGTGGTAGGGGGCTTTGGCTTGTTCCATAGCCCTGCTCTCCACTGCGCCAGAGGAGCTGGGCCACCGCGCACAGATGTAACGGAAATTATGTCTGACTCTCTGTCCACTTTCAACGCTGACGTCATGCAAAATCTGCAACCTCAGAGCTGGCGTCTGAGGCGGCGAACCCTCAGCTCCGTCTGATGCACAGCCACAGAAGCCAAGGGCCTAGGCTGGCTGACAGAGCAGAGGTCTGGGCGAGGCCAAAGAGTCTGATGAAGGGGCTACGGGAGCAGGAACGGCAGTGCTGACACGATCTTTGCCACAGGATTGATGCCGGGGATGGCTGTCTGGCCAGGGATAGGACATCACAGCTCAGCTGGCTACGTGGAAAGCCTTGGTCTGACTGCAGGTCTTTGCTTGGCTCTCGGTGGAGAAGACCCCCGGGGGTTGGGGTGGGGAGGAGCAGAATCGCTCCTTCTGAAAGGAAGCCCACCGAACCAGAGAACCAGCCGAAGGTTCAGGGGAGCACTTGGGGGATTTGTGAAGCTGACAGAGGAAAGAGCAGAGCGGGGGCAGAGAGGGATACTTCTCCAAACATCTTCTCTGTGGCCAAACAGGCACCACCAAAGCCCACTCCCACCACTCAGGGGAGCCGGAGTGGTCAGGGTCCTGACGGTGCCAGGGGTGGGGAGGGACCCAATGGCACAGAAGAATGACAGGAGGTGGAAGGGTGCAGGGCCGGGAGTGAGCGTGCTAGATTGGCGTGCTTAGCCCACAGTTTCCTCTGTGAAATGGGGATAGTAAGAGAGTCCACACCCCAGGGCTGTAGAGAGATGGCCGACGTCCAGGGTCCTACAGACTCCAAACCACCACACCCATGCTGGGTCTTACCGCTGTGGCTGCTGCCATCAGTCTGGGATCTGGGGCAGCCATGCTCATTAGCTTCCCCTACAAGTCACAGCCAGCCCCTTTCACAGGGACTTTCTACGAAAATCTCACCCCATCATCCCAGTCTGAACTAGAGATAACTCCTCTTTACCAACAGGCAGAGCGAACAGGCACTCACTCTTCATTTCCATCCGCAGGACCTCCTTCGGTGCCTGTCACTCGGGCACCCCGATGAAGGCCATCAGACAGACGCTGTCTGCGGGCGCAGCTCCGAGCTCTCTGACACGGTGCCCACCGCACGCTATTGCTCTAATGGACGAGCTGCTGAAGGAGGCACCTCTGGATGGCTCTTTTCTGCCCTTTCTGTCTTGGAATGAGCTTGAGGATTCTGAATTTTCAGTTGCTGACGCAGCATCTCCACAGAGGTCTCCTCTCTGTGCTTTAACGTTTATTCTAAATGCTTTTCCCTTCATATCAGTGAGATCATCAATGTGATAACTCCTGGGGCAGACGTCCCTCCCCCAATACAGACAGGCCACTCACCCAGGCCATGCCCAGCACCAAGAGGCCGGCAAGTCATGTGGAAGCAGTGAGCCAGGAGGGGTCAGAGGCAGGGTTTGCACGGAGGTTTCCTGAGCCCACGGCCAGCCTCCAGCCATGGAGCACCGTGTCTTTCCTCTTGAGACTTCACTGGGGCACAGAATGCCACGAGCACAGGCCTCTGCCACAGAGACCAGGTCTTGCTCTGCCACCTATAGGCTGAGAAAGCTGTCGGAGGCAAATGACTTGCCCAAGGTGCTGCAGCCAGACGGCACTTCCAGCAGGATTTGAAGGCTGGTGTTCCTGTCTCTGGGGACAGTTGGACAGACCTCCCGGCACTGTGCCGAGACGCCTCTGATGCTTGTAGCACTCCACCACAAACTTTCCTTAACAGAGGCTGTCACTCATCTATAACCCAAAGACGCAGTGACTCCTCGAGATCTGGGACAACTGTGAAATCAGGGGCTTTAAACAAAGCATCCACTTCCCACCCCACACAGGGAAATGTGTTTAAGAAAACGATTCATAGTCTGAGAAGCACAAAACTGAGATGAAAAGTCCCAGGGTCTTCAAGACCGAGTCCTTACTTAACAAGCTGACCGGAAGTGCTGTAACATCCCCTGTTGTTTCTGCCTAACTCTTCGTGGCCCCACCAGGGGTTCTCCTGGCAGAGGAGGTAAATCCCCAGAGGGATTTACCATGTCCTTCTCCAGCTCCTTTTACAGATGAGGAACCTGAGGCAAGCAGGGTGAAGTGACTTGTCTAGGGTCACACAGTTAGTGAGCGTCTAAACTCAGGAAGATGTGTCTCCTGACTCCAGACCTGGCACGCTGTGTGCTGTGGCGTTCTCTCGTTGGCCGCTGTTGAGCATCCCCAAGCCTGACTCGATTCTGTACCCGTGGCTTATCCACACAGTGTTTGGAGACAAGCGTCTGTCAGGATGTACATAAATGACGTCAAACCCTATAATACCAACCAAAAAAATAAGGCCCACCCTTCACAAGCAGCTTCTCTGCCCCAGGAAATCTTGTGCTAATGACAGTCTCATGTCATTAAGTCTCAGTGACTATGGGACTATTAACCTACACCAAGGAAAGACTCTCAGCTTGAACCCGGAGGCAAAACTGAACCGCAGGACCAAGGTGATACCAAAATACCCCTCGGCTTCCCCGGGAGGAGAAAGAAAAGGTTGGCACGGCAAGGGACTTCCTGGCATCCTAAGACTAAAGCTCCGTGGGAAGAACACACCAAAAGCAGTTTCCCCCTTCCCTGGTACCCATAACCCTGAAACTGTAACATGGACCATAACAAATCCGGAGAGGGTCCGAGCAAAAACCCACACAACATCAAACACGGCGCTCATCACCCTGAGACAGCTATTTAAAGGCAGATATTGATTCACGAAAATGGAAGAAGGTTGCTAAGCCATTCTGCAAACACCACCATGGAGGCAGGAGGAGAGAGGCTAGATCAGCCAAGGGGCTGGAGGTTGAGATTTTATTATTTTTTTTATTTTTAAAAATTAATTTGTTTATTTACTTTGAGTTTACAAGATTCAGTTTCACAATCGCTTGAGTTTCAAATGTTCTCACCCCCCAACGTGGTGTACAATCAAGTACAGGATCTGCAAATACTTTCAAATTGGACATTAGTCTGGTTGAATAGAAGGGTTGTAGCCAATGGAGTGAACAATGGGAACAAAGAAAGAAAACCAAAAATGAAAAAAAGAGATAGCATGTGCTGTTTCAGTCTCCATTTAAACTTTGTTCTTTCTGGATCCTTCTCTGAATGTAGAATCTCCTTCCATTCTGAGACTTGCAGAGTTGTCTTTTAACTGTGCGATGCTGAGAAGAGTCCAGTTTATCAAGGTTGGTCATCACACATGATGTATCTGTGACTGTGTACAAAATTTTCCTGGTTCTGCTCTTCACACTTAGCATCAATTCATATAAGTTTCTCCAGGAAAATATGAAGTCCATTTCCTCCCTATTTCTTATAGCACAATAGTATTCCAACACATTCATATAACATAACTTGTTCAGCCATTCCCCAAATGGATGGGCATCCCCTTAATTTCCAGGTTTTTGGTACCACAAAGAGAGCTGCAATAAATACTTTTGTACATATGGGACCCTTCCCCACTTCTGTGATCTCTTTGGGATACAACCCCAAAAGTGGTATTACTGGGTCAAAGGGTATGCAGTTATTTATAGCCCTTTGGGCATAGTTCCAGATTGCCCTCCAGAATGGTTGTATCAGTTCACAGCTCCACCAACAATGCATTAGAGTTCCAATTTTTCCACATGCTCTCCAGCACTTGTTATTTTCCTGTTTTGACATCTTAGCCAATTTGACTGGTGAGATGTGGTACCTCAAAGTTATTTCGATTTGCATTTCTTGAATCAATAGTGATTTAGAGCATTTTTCCATATGCTTAAAGACATCTTTAATTTTTGCCTCTGAAAATTGCCTGTTCACATCCTTGGGCCATTTATCAATTGGGGAATCACTTGTATTCTTATAAATTTTACTTAATTCCCTGTATATTTTAGAAATGAAGCCTTTATCAGATACAGTGGTTGTAAAAATTCTTTCCCAGTTTCCCACTCCAGACGTGGAGATTTTAAAGGAAAGGTTGGCCACACACAACCAGGCACTCACCCCGCCCTGCTGATGGAAGGATGGCATTATGCCTCCCTACAGAGTCACCATAAGCAGCAGGAAGCTTGAAGACAAGCGCCTACTAGAAACTGGGGGATCCTTAACAAATGGAAGCTGAAGGTTCAGGGGATACAGAGTCGGAGCAGGGAAATCAGCAAAAGAAGCAATTCAATAGAATATGGACATTTTCACCCTCTAGAGCCTCAAGGAGCAAAGGGATCAGGGGCAAGAGAGAAAGCGAAGAGCACCTGGCCCACTTGGTCACTAGAAGTCCAAGACTATGAATCAGACTCTGATGAACTCCAAGCCGGGGTGGGGAGGGGTCAGAGCCCGCTCTCCTCTCCTCGAGCCCCTCCAATCTAGCTTTTAATTGATGTTGGATTGTTTCTTTTATTCTCTCCCCTGCTTTGACTCTTCACACACTTTAACTTGGCTTTCAATGGTGAATAAGGGCTCCTCCCCATATGGCTTCTATGAGTGACAAACTCATCCTCCAAACCACATAGAATGAAAAGCTTTCAAAATAGAGATTCTACTTAGTGAGTCGGAATATCTAGTGAGGTGTGTTAGTTCATGACATAAAATAAATCCACATAAATCATAAAAGTTCCATTTAAAGTTACTGTAAACATAATACGATACTTGGGAGTCTACCTGCCAAAAGAAACCGAATATGAACATAATTACAAAATACTTTTCATTCAAAAGTCAGATCTAAATGGTTGGAAAAACATCAGTCGCTCATGGGTAGGTGGAGCTAACAAAATGATAATTCTAGCTTATTTAATTTACTTATTCAGTACCATACCAATCAAATTTCCAAAAAAAAGTTTTATAGAGCTAGAAAAAATAATATCAAAATTCATCTGGAAGAACAAAAGGCCCATAATATTAAGGGAATTAATGAAAAGAAATGCTAGCAAAGGTGGCCTGGCCAGACGAGATCTTAAATTGCGTTATAAAGCAGCAGTCATCAGAACTACTTGGAACTGGCTGAGAAATAGAGGGCAGATGCGTGGAACAGGCGTGGCACATGAGACACAGTGACGTACCGACCCCATATTCTAGCACAAGAATTCACATCTGACAAAAACTACTGTGAAAACTGGAGCACAGAACGGCACATCAGTGTCTGGCATCGTGCACCAAGATCAAGTTGATACGGGTACGCGTTCTAGTTATATAGGCTGATGCTACAGACAAATTAGGGGAGCAAGGAACAGTTTATCTGTTAGATTTAGGGAGAATAGAGGAATTTATGGCCAAACAAGAGAGAGAGAACATCATGAACTGCAAAATGGATAATTTTGATTATATCAAGTTAAACAGTTTCTGCACAAAAAAAGCCAACGCAACCAAGATTCGGAGGGAGTGGAAAGCTGCAAAAGCACTTTTACAGCCAGAGCCTCTGATAAAGGCCTCGTTTCTCAGATATATAGAGAACTGAGTCAAATCTACAAGAATGCAAGTCATTCCCCAATGGATGAATGGTCGATGTATGTGATCAGGCAGGTTTCTGAGGAAGACATCAACGCGATCCATAGTCCTATGAAGAAATGCTCTACATCCCTATTGATCAGAGAGAAGCTGATCAGAACGAGTCTGAGGCACCGCAGCTCACCCGTCCCATTGGCTGACACGACAAAGCAGGAACAGGGCCGACGGTGGAGAAGATGTGGAAAGCTGGAACACTCATGCATTGTTGGTGGAGTTGTGAGCTGACCCAGCTATTCTGGAGAGCAGTTCTGAGCTCTGCCCAAAGGGCTATAACCCGTGCACTCTGTACCTCCTGATCCGGCAAAATGACTTCCAGGGCTGCATCCCAAAGAGATCATACGTGTGGGAAAAGGACCTCACCTCTTCACGTTACTTTTACTAACAAGAGTCAGCATTTATGAAGCCCTGCAAGGTTTGAAAATGCTACACAATCACTGCATCACTCACTACGATCCTGGGAGGCAGGTGCAGCTCAAGTAGTCTGAGTGGGCCACACGGCCAGCACACGTCTGATCTGAATTAGGGCAGGACTGGAATTCAAGTCTTACTGACTCCAAGGCCAACACCCCGTCCACGGGGTGACCCGGCTGCCTTATCACTATCACTCTTATCCAGGCCTTGATTCTGCATTCACTCTCTATATACTTATGTACACACCCCTTAGGAGAGGGACACTGGTCAGGGCCTTGGGGATGCCCTCCTCTTCCCTCTCTGTTTGTCTCCCCACGGCCCCGCACCAGGCTTGGCATACAGCAGGAGCTTCATAAACAGCTGCTGATCAGCTGATTCTGTCCAACTCTGGTTGCCCTGGTCAGAACACTTTTTGGCGTGACCTTGTGACTTGGACTCTTCTCAAGCACTGTGGAAGGAGCGCCTCTAATCACAAGAGGTCAACACGGATGGAGAGATGTGTCTTGGTAATAACAAACAGTCGTGGCAATAATACTAAGGCGCCGTTAGACAGAGTCAGCGAGGAAAGGGTCCTGGCTTCTGGCCAGATAAAGCCCGGCAAAGGGTGTGGGGGCTCGTGTCAGCACTGGCTTGTGCCGAGCTGCTGCTCCAAGGGCCCCTATGGGAGGCACCAGGGCTGAGAAGCAGGGAACCCCACTGTGAGGCATAAGCCCCTCTCTCCTCCAGGGGCCATGACTGTGCTAGGCAAACCACGGCATCGGGGTTTCAGCACCCAGGTTTTTCTCCAAAATATCACAAGGTGACTGTTTCTTATGGGTTCTGTTTCCTGTCTCCAGTCACAGGCAAAGCTCCCAGGCTCCACTTGGCATACGCGTCCAAGAAATCGCTATTCCGCAATAGCTAGGGCCATACAAATGCAATTCATCCTGGAGGGATCTTGCCGCCGTCGCCTGCAAGACCAACACACACAAGCAGGACACGTGTGTGGAGATGCTGAGTGACCCCCGTTGTTCCTCTTTTACACAAGGCCGCTTAGCTGAAATGTTTGGTGGGAAGAGGAGCAGACGCCTCCAAAGATCTGCAGAGACTCAGGCTCCGCTCACCCCCACAATCACACAGCAGAACAACTCTCACACCACAAGCCTTAACACTGGGCTCAAAGCATGCAGAGTCATCGATCACAGCACCCTAACGCATCATTTTAATAAACACCGATAGCTAACAAACATACATATTAATGACCTAAATCAATAACTAATTTGAGGCCAGCTCAAAATGTCCCATTGTCGTTTCCCAGAAGGGGCAGATTGGGCAGCCATGTCCTCACTCGCTGCTCAGCCAGGGAAGGGCGATGGGTACGGTGCTAGAATCGCCAGGACCCCATTCATTCCCGTCCTAGGCCGAGCAGGGCTCTCTAAAGCACATCAAAAGGTGTTAATGGTTTCAATATTTATCTGCTTCAGGGAAGTTCTCTAAAAAAGAAGACTGGAAAAAAAATTCTGCTAATGGTTGTGTCTTTGCCATTAAAATGAAAAGCTTAATGCATCTTATAATCAGAGGACAATTTGCAAATCATTAAGAGAAATGTAAAATTCCATTAAAATACAAATGAAGAAGCCCTCACCGGACTAATAATCTTTGGGTATTATTTTGCATTTCACGATTTCTGTTCCCAATATCCAGGAACCACAAATGATCAGCTCCTGAGCAGGCTATTTACTGCAGCCGACTTCTTTAACGAGAGACGGAGAAAAGTATAATCTGCTATTCAGAGCAGGTACTAATGAAGAATTCCATATATTCTGAAATTTAATTAAAACCCCAAAGATTTCAAATTAGATGCAATTTGAAATGCCTGGGGCAGAAATACATGCACTTGCGTGGCAAGGGTATCACACTGAAAGTTGATACCGTAATTGGTCTTGATATATTTTGTGTTGCCGGGCTGGAGCACAGAACTCATAACCATATAAAAATTCTCTGTAGATTACCTGCTCATTGAAAATGCCATCACTCAGGTATTTCTCCCCTAAATTACCATGCTACTAAAATGCACAAAGTGATTCGGAGTAGAGAGTGGCACAGCTGGTCGACGCCGCCAATGAGTTATGCATGCGTCGACGCGGCCTTTTTTCTGTGGAAAAATATGCTCAGCTGAATATTAAAATATAATTGGCATTCAACCTAAGTAGCTTAAACCACTCTGTTATCTTCTTTTAAACCGATTTGGCTCCTCTACCGTTATATTCAAGGATGCAACTCCCAAACTAATGACACCCTCACATTCCGCGAGGTGTGTGCATTTTCACGTTTGTCACAAATAGGAGTCATTTCTCCAGCCTTCACGGGGTGGCTTTTAATACGGGCTCTTCTTGAACATCAAAGGCCCAATTCATGACAGAAAGAGAGCGCCATTTAGGCGGCCTCTTGCCTATTTTATTCAGAAAAGGAGGGAGGGACAAAGGGACCCATGCATGTCTTCACTGAAAAGGGCAGAGTAACCCCCAGCTTGTCCCCAGCTCAGCCTCTGCTTCTTACAGTCCTAGGAAAATCCTGGAGAGAAGATGGTGCTGGGGTGAGGGGTGTGGGGGGGGGCGCGCCACAGCCCCAGGTGGAGGAAAATGCAGCCTTCCATTTTTGATGCGCCTTAATGCACGCCCTGCATACCCACACACGCGTGCATAAACGCCCAGGTAAGGGCCCTCGGACCTTACACAATCACCTGTCAGATGCGGTTTGTGCAACAATTAACAGGAGCATCCATAAAGAAATGGCCGTTACCATAGAAACAGATACACCATATACATTTACGAGGAGACACCCGACTCTTCAGAGAAAATTCTTCCCAAAACATCATCAATATTCACGTTGACATGCAGGGAGGGAAAACCAAACTCCGGGCTGCGATGTAACTGACTGAGAGCAGTCTTTGGGCAGCTGCGTCCTGTGCCTGCCCTGCTCCAATGCCCTGCGTCGACACAGAGCGGAGAAGGGAGGGCCCTTCTTGGGGTCCTCTGTGGCTCCTCCAGGGTCCCCAGGTCTCCTTTTTAGTGCACATGTGTTAAAGATGACCGATGGTCACCTGGCTCCATGAACCTGAGCGGGTGATCTCCCCCCACTCCCTGCAAATACTTGACTTTGCTATTCCAACGCGCTAAACGTGACCTGCGCATAGGGAGCCGGCCTCACGGATGTTATGGCCCAGCACTGCTCTTATTTGGGAGCTGAGGCATGGCCCACTGGTATGGTGAGAGGTCACCAGCTTGGTTGGTGGTGACCAAGAGAATGACTGGTGGGAATCACAGACATGTTTCTAGATCACGGCTGCCAAAGTCCCTCTCCCAGCTTCCAACATGAGGCAGAGAACAGAAGTGCGCATTTTCACTTAAGCTAAGGTGCTTACAAGATGCTGCACTCTCCAAGAATGCCGGGGGCTTTAGCTTGCCATCAGCTACATAGAAGATGTCTGAGGGGAACAGACACCTGGCGATGCTCGCTGGTACCTGGGCATTCGAAGTCAAGGAGACGGGAAGACACAGGGCTGGGGGAGCCCTGGCCAGGAGGGCCCCAAGGGGATCCTTTTCTGAAGGGGGGTGGGCTACCAAGACCCAAGATCCAGGTTTTTCTCCTCTTGAGACCCTGGGATCCTGCCATTTTTATTTCAAAACCCCAGAACAGAGAAAATGACCATTTCTCAGCTCTGCCCTTTCCAAACAAAAAGTTCTTAAAGGGACAAGCCTCCCCTCCTTTGTAATTAATTCTGGCACAACCCCTATCAGGCACAGCCTAGGATCTCTCCAAATATTCACAAACAAGCTCCGGTCTTGCAAAGTAGCCTTGTTCTGCGGGGTCACAATTCTGGGAGGGGGCTGTCCTGTCTTCTCATTAAGATAGCTAGCGGGGGGGCGGAGCCAAGATGGCAGCACAGAAGCAGGAAAGCACCACAGCTCCCACACAAACATGCTAAAAAACTCATAAAATGGGACTCTAAACAGATTTTCAAGCTCCAAAACTCTCCACAAGACAGAAAGCACATCTGTTGCTACAGGCAGCGCAGCAGGCGGGGCTCTTAGCAGCAGTCTGGGACCTGCTGCTGAAACCCAGCCGGCTCAGGCCCTGGGGCATCGGGCGAGGAACCGCGGCTA
>CM053598.1:4385093-4426874 GCA_028646575.1 Pseudocheirus occidentalis | reverse complement strand
GCAGCCTGGTGTGGGCCACCGCTGGTTCCAGCAGTTCCCTTCCCCCACTGCTTCCTTGCACCGGGGGTAGATTGGCCGAACTGCTTTATCAACCCCAAATTAATTTTCAGAGTTTCACTTTCACCAACCGGTCTCTGAGGATTTGAAGACTCCCTTAGGCAGGTGCTTTAGATTTTCTTTGAAGTAGAGGCTTGGGAGGCTCACTCCTCCAGGCCGCCCTGGGGCCTAGCGTGGCCACGTTTGCGGTTTTGGACTGGTCGGGTCTCTGTCCCGTTCCTCACGCCTTGGCAGAAGTGGAGGTGCTGGAGGCTGTAGATCTCTCCTGCAGACTGGCTCCGGTGCCTGCTTGGCTCAGCTCAGCCAGGCTACTTCCCACCGCTGGGGCCTGGCCACAGTCTTGGCTTCAGGCTGTTCCAGCCTCCGTTCTCGGCTGCCGCGATGAGCCCCTGCTGCCGAGCTGCCTTCAGCGAGAGGTGTGTTCTCTGTATTTTTGTATGAGTCTGAGAGTCCTAGACTTTATCTGGGCTCATAATTTTCTGGGTGAGTAGGGTGGCGGTGTGGGAGCTGCAGGACCTTGTTGCTTCTACACTGCCATCTTGGCTCGCCCACCCCCCCAGACTTTCAAGAAAGTCAGGCAATAGTTTCTTCTGTTAAGTCTCCTGGGAACCAATGGAATGTGTCTCCAGGGTTTGCTCTTAAGTCTTCCAAAGCCTCATCAGGATGACAGGAACTTGAACCCCAAACTTGAGGTCAAAAGTCAGAAAATTTGTTACTCCTAAGCAAGAAAATAAAACACCCCAAACAGCCAGAATTGCTTTAACTATTTTAAAATGTCAGTGCCCTTGGAAACAAAAATGAATTTATGTTAAACCATTTGTAAAATTCCATTAACATTTTTTTGTGTATCTTCAGCAATAGCATTATAATTCCATGTCTGGAGGTGCTGGCGTCAGGAGCACCTACCTTCAGAAAATCTTGTTCTAGCAAAGATGAATAGCCCCAGATATAATAATATTCAAATTGATAAAAATATTTCACTGGTTTGGGAGCTCTCTCCAATGATTAGATAGAGCTCCACCCAAGCACACCTGCTTTTCCCATTTGATTCATCCATGTTCTTTATGGGGTCTATGGGATGTGCTAGACATCATGACGGTCCCAGTGGAGATGTATGGTTGCCTACATGTGATATTCCTATGTGTACAGGCATGTTCTTGTGACCTCTGCAGCCCAAACAGTGGCAGGCAAAGAGTTGTTACTTAATTTTTGTGGACTGGTGAACTGATTGTCTATAGAAGCAGAATCTTGGTGAATGCACCCCTTACATCAGGAAAGTTTGGAACTTGGTGCCAAATGATGTTCTGGGGCAAAGGCCTTTTTTGGTTAAGAATATGGAATTTAATAATGAGGCTTGGGCTTTTGGATCACAACTGTAAATATGAAGATGCCAGACTCCTGGTCAGGGATGAAGTGTCCCTAAGATGGACTGATAAGAAAGAATTTTCCTAGAACCAACAAATCAAAGGGAAGAGAAAGGAAGAACTAAAGGAAAGAATTAAAAGAACTAAAAGAAAAAACTCCTTCATAGGTCCAGCAGGTTGATGATGACAGAATACTTGTAAGGTTTATCTGTATGTGGAGGAGCACTGGGTTTGCTTCTGTGGTTCATGTGCCCAGTCTTTCGCTCTCCAGAATCCTGACACCAGCCATGGGGTCCTTGTGTCTTTTCAGATTTTTTTTGTTATTGTCCATTGAGGACCTTTTCCATTTTTAGGAACACACACAGAGGAAATCTCTTAGTGGTTAGGAAAGATATCACATGCTGGCACAGAGGCCTGATATGGTGATGAGGGGACTTCAACCAGACAGGAGCCTGCTGGAAATGCCCCTCTGTCTCAGGCTGAGCACTTGGATACTTTGTTTATTTGCAGCTTGTCGCCCAATGAGCTGACATCAATTCCTGGCAAATTTTTAGAAGGTATACTTAAAGAGCTAGTGAGTAGCCATCTAGAAAACATTTATTAATCATCTACCAACTTTTAGACATTGAGCTAAGTGCTGTGGATACAAAAAAACAGTACCTTCCCTCAAGCAGGTAAAAATCTAATCCTAATGAGTGAGTCTGGCTTCATCACAAATAGAAAATGCTAAACCACTTTCTTTCTTTTTCTCTCTTTTTCTTCTTTCTTTCTTTCCTTCCTTCCTTCCTTCCTTTCTTTTTTTTCAGCACTGACTGTGCCAGGCACTGTGCTAAGCACAGGAACCGCTGGCCCTTCTGGTGCATTCAGTTGTTTAGGGAGGAGACAGAGACCCTGGACAGCGCCTGGAGGAGGAGAGCCAGGATGCTCCAGGACCTCAATATAGTGCAGTATGAGGGAGGTTGGAATAACTGGGAATCTGGAGCCTGGAGAAAAGAAGACTTTGGGGGATGCATCGGCTGTCTTCAGTTACTTTAAGGGTGGAGAATGGAAAGAAAATGAGCCTTGGATACAACATGGCATAAGGAGGCTGAATGGGAGGAAGATGTTAAGAGGCAAAGTTAGGTTTGGTCTCATAAAAGCCCAAACAAAACAAGGTTCCTAAGAACTACTGAGATCCTGATGCAGAATGGGCGACCTGGGCAGTCTGGGACTTCCCTCCCATGGGAGGTCTTCCAGTCACAGCTGGATGGGTGCCTGTGGCCATGGGGCAGAGAAGATTCCCTTCTGGCAGGTCAGACAAGGTAGTCCCCCAAACTCCTTCCAACTCTGAGAGTCTGTGATTCTGTGACACCTCTTCAGTACAGATGACATTTGTCAAGCCCTGAGCACAGTGCTTAGCACATAATGGGCGCTTAACACCAAAGGAGTTAACAGTGGGTAAAGCACTTTGCCAACCTAAAAATGCTATGATTGTTATTCATAACTATTTGTTGACTTCAGGAGGCCATAGGAATGGCTGGAGGGACCTTTTTACTGTTAACAGGGTAAAACCCTCTTTGATCTAAAATTAGTCTTTCGTTTAAAAAATGGGCAACACCCTCAAACAGATCTTCAGAGCTGGGATTTGCCCTCAGAGGGAGCTGAAGATCATCAGGCTCAGTTTCCTTGAAGTTATTTTAAGAAAACACAGAAGTTTCTAAAATCTACAGAAATGGGAGCATTTGGTATGTCTGTATGCACTTGGGCAAAGAATGCCAGGGGCTAGACAGGAAATGGTGGGAAGGGGTAGAGAGGACTCGGGGCTACCTCTTTCCTCTTTGCCAGTACCAAGAGTTTCCAGAAATTCATTTTGGCAGGATCATGTTTTTGGAAGGGCTCCCTTTCCAGGGGTGCTTTTTTGGGGGACTCTCCATCCTTTTCGGAAGCTCATGCACATTCACCCTTCTTCCTCTGCCACTTGGGTTAGAGTTGGCAGGCTAGAGACATCACATCAAATAAATGATCCCCAACAGGCACCAGTGGAACTACTTTAATTCCCTCCTATTTGCAGAAGACTAGTGTATTTGTGTCTTTAGGGTCACTGCTAAAGATCCCATTATCAACTTCCAGAAGTTGATTTTCTGAATCCCACTCCTGACATTGGTTAGCTGTGTGACCCTGGGCCAGGTACCTCCCCATTCAGATTCAGTTTCCTCTTCTTTTAAGTGAGGTTAAGGCTATTTGTCTATTCAAATTCTATGTGAGACTCACATGAAATGAAATTAGTAAAAAGTTTTGCAAAACTTTAATACGTTGCATTTCCTATACTCAGCATCATCTCATTTCTCATTGTTCTGGACAAAATTCAGATAGAAATAGTCCAAGGATGACCCGTCAACATGGTTGTTCCTTTTAGTCATTGTCTGACAGACTATGGAACAGGCAGATGAATTATCTGCTTTACCCTCTTGTTTGTGGGTTCACCGAGAGCATTCTTGGGACCCTGCAGGAGCAGACAGGAGGATGTGGAGGAGATCATGCTCCACAGCCTTTCCCCATGTGGTTGTGCCTTCTTCACATGCTTTGCAAATGATGTATTTTGGAAACATTTGTTCCCTGAACCTGGGAGATGAGGAGCATCTGGGACGATGAGGTCTCCAAAACGGCATTCTTGAGCTTTTTTATGTGCCGACGTTATGTGTGGGTGATGATGGGCAGCAGCTTGGCCTACAATAGTACTTCATTTGGGGGCCGTGTTGTAGGCTGTTTTCTCCAGGACATTCTGAGGTCGATATTTAGAGTATGGAGAATTTCACCTCAGTCCTTAAAAGACGGCTAGCTCCTCCTAGCCACCGAGCCGAGTCTTTTCTGATGTGCAAAGACTGCCGTCATGTCTAATTATGAGTATTTTTATTAAATACCTCTGAATTTTGTATTTAAATCAGTGTTAGTATTTTTATTAAGCACCTCTTCCTAGAGGCAGCTTGGGTAGTGAGAAGAAAGCGCGGCTTTGTGTTTGAGCCGACCTGCGGACAAAAGAGTAGAAGCGGACACAGAGCAGTCGGGTATGAACAGAATGGATGAACACGGGGTGGGGGGGGCTCAAGCTAATCAGTTCTTGCCCCCTTCAGATGAAAGGCACGGTCTCTTAGCTCTTCTCTAGCCAGACACATTAGACCAGTCCTTGTGATAGCAACACGCAGCTGCTTTCCTATGGAGCCGATACGTCATGAGCCAGGTCTCTGAGAAAAGAACAGAAACAGAAGACGATGATCTGCGCCTTTGGGAGTCAACCAGAGGGAAAAGGTATTTGCTGTCTTCTTGATGGATGGAACTTTGTCAGGGATGGGAGGGAGAGTCTAAGCACATGTATTTGAGAGTTTAAGACCCAACTCTGACTTCTCCACACAGTGGGTGTTGAGAAGGGCGTTTCTGCGAAAGCCCCAACAACTAAAACACACACAGACCGGCCCCATGTTTACTCTCCCCCTAAATGATGGGAGTGCTGAAGAGTTTCCTGCCCCATTGCTGAGGAAGCTTATGTAGGAGGTGATCACCGTGGGGTGTCAACGGGAGCTGCCTACAGTCCCAAGCCATAGTCGATGGGGCGGCCACCAAAGGGCCGTGCTCAGGTTCCTAAACTATTCAGACAGCCTCTGTGGGACGAGTGGGGCATTTTAAATCCTCCTTTCTTGGGAATCAAGAAAGTGGGTAAAATCACTAAGTATTTTGAAAACTTGCCAATCCTAGGTAAATCTCACTCTGGCTGGGACCAGTGCCAAGTGAGCTAGTAGGAATTGACTCCCACATCTGGGATTAAGAGGATTTTTGCTCAGTAATAGTATCTTATATTTATATAATGTTTTTCATCCGTGAGGATCCCAAAGCTTTTTATGAATTTAACCACTTTAGTCCCCAAAGAACTCCATTCACATCTGGGATGAGACAACAAAAACAAAAATGAAGAAGCAAGAAACCCCACTTAGAAGACGGGAGTCCTGGCCATGATGGCAGGCAGGCCTTGGGCCATGGGGTGGGCAGGAAGGTAGCCAAGGCACAGAGGGCTATCCTGCCTTACTTGGAGAACTGGATGACCCCTGGTGAGGGACTGCACCCTCACCTCTTATTTTTGTTCAAAGGGCAAAAAATACGAGCGTTCCTGGGTAGTGTAGTGGAAAGAGTTCTGATCCTGAAGTCAGGAAGACCTGAGATCAAATCCTGCATCAGACTCTTCCTAGTTAGGTGACCCTGGGCAAATCACTTAACCTTTCTCTTCTTTAAAACGGGAATCATAGTAGCACCTACATCCCAGGGTTCTTGTGAGGATCAGGTGAGGTAACATTTATAAAGTGCTTTTCAAATCTTAAGCCATTCCAGAAATGCTTGCAATGACTATAATCTTCTATGGGCATTGATGACATATGTTGTCTTCTCCATTAGCAGGTAAGCCCCGTCAGTGCAGGGATTGTTGGGATTGTTCCCGCCTTTCAGCGTATTCCCCAGTGCTCAGCATAGGGCCTGACACAGTCATTCAGCTTATGGGCTTGAGCCGAGTCTCAGGCAGAGGTGGAAGGAGGGCCCCACAGGGTCACGATGCCATAGCCAATGTGCTTCTCTGCCTCCTTGGGCTCACTGGCAAGTTTGCTTCCTGTAACTGGCACCCTACCGCCAGCACCTCCCAGCCCTTCTGTTCCCATCGGCTCCACTTTTCTATGTGAAACACCATAATCCAAATAGGGAAAAGCCGTGTCTTTTTCACAATATCACATGTTGCTTCATGTTTGGACACTGATATTTTTTCCTGCTGGGTTTTTCTTGATTTGAGTCAACAAACAAATTTGGAAGCAAATGCATTCCTTTTTCTTAAGCACAAAACAAATGCTTTTCAGCAGGAGGTGAAAAAATAGTATTATTTGTGGCGGTAGGCTTTGCTACTAGTGTTTGTATAAGCGTGGAGATGTGCTTGGGTGGCAATGGGGAACTCAGGTCCCACACAGCACCCTATGTGAAGGCGCCATCAGCCTACAAGGCGACTACAGATCTAGAGAAGAGAGAGCCCCACATTCACTGGGAGAAAAGAACACTAGCTCACCAGGCACAAGTCAACCAGGAGCCTTCCTCTTGTCAACAAGACCCTGGCTCAGGCTGGGAGAGTCATTGTGTTTTCTGGTCCTTCACTCAGAGGCTGCAGGTATGGACAGAGACCGTGCACATATACAGATGTGCACTTTTTACTGCCCTGAAAGAAGGCTCCAGGGCTGCCTCATCCCACAAACCCCATAGTGGTGTCACCCCCAGGGCTGCCTCAAGCGAGCCTGAGTGTCTTTCTGTGCTTCACTCTCCTCCCACCTTTCACTCTTCCTTTTTCTGCTCATTTGCCCATTTACTTAATTATCTACTTGTTTTTTCCATGTTTTATTCATTCATCTATTTGTTCATTCATTTATTTATTCATCCATCCATCCATCCATCCATCCATCCATCCATCCATCCATCCACCCACCCATCCATCCACCCACCCATCCACCCACCTATCCATCCATCTGTCCATCCCTCCACTCATTCATCTACTGGCCCAGTGCCAGGGCACTGAAGTAAAGACAACTGCAAGTGAAGACATTAGGCCCCAAAGTAAGATACCTCCTTTAGGCAGCGTCCCTCCCCCAGCTGGTAACTTACTGTACAGGATCGATCTTCATTACTGTCCATGTGGTATTTTTTCCTTGTAGCTCTTTTCAATGAAAAAAAGAACATTAATGAGAAACTTTAAAGGCTTGTTAACAATATCCTCTCATCAATCAGAGGCCTGTCAGCGCCCTACGCTCATGTCAATTTTCACCTTCTTCCTGGCTACCCTCTGTGACTCACTTAGCCACTTTCCCACTGTAATAGAAAGATCTTTGTCGGAGCTGGCCTGGGGTGATGGAGCCCAGACGTTCTCCATCTGTCTGCAGCTGGAGCCGCTTGGTCCAGAAGCCTCTGGACTCCTGCCCTCGGCGACGTCAGACTGGGTCATACCTGCAGTTTCTCCAGTTGCTGGGCCTGGCTTTCGGCTGCCACTGCTGCATTACTTCACACAGATGGGGGCTGCTCTGCCTCCATGTGAACATCTCCCAAACTGATAACGAGTAAAACTGACATGAACTTTGGTTTGAGGAAGGCCAACTTTTAATCAAATGCCCCAGAACCAAAGAAATGCAACCTAGTGCAGAGGCCTGTGGGAGGCCAAGCAGATTTATATCCTAATCGCCTCCATGCCACAGACTGCCTTTCCTTACTGACCCATGGCAATTAGAGGAAAGGAGCAAGGCTGTCCCACAAACAGTGGGTGGCTGGACCACAGCTGGGCACACTGACACTGATGGGCGGTATGAAGGGCTGGGGGGGGGGGGAAGGGATGGTTTCCTAACTGCTCTCCTGGGATCATCTTTGGAGTAAAAGAAATCAAACAACTTTACTCAGCCTGCTCTCTCCACTGCCTCCCCCATCCCCCATGACCTGAATTAAGCCAATTTATTTATGGCTCACACACTCTGTCCAGTGGCTGCTGCAAACAAAAGGAGCCCTTAGATCCCTGACCAGCCAGGGAGTTAGATGGCTGACCTGGCTATCAATACGCCCCAAACCTCCTGTTGTAAGAATGGCTGAGGTCAGTGCCAGGAACACTGTCTGTTGTTGTAACGGCCACCAGCGTATGAGAAGCAATGAGAAGGATGGGGAGAGTGCGTGCGTGCGTGTGTGTGTGCGTGTGTGTGTGTGTGTGTGATGTGTTACTGGAGAGGAGTGTATGTGTGTGGGGTAGGGGGAAGAGGGGGCGGCTTACAGTCCTGGCCAAGGGTGCTGTCAGCTCCTGGCCAGCATTTTAAACAATGCTATTATGTTTTTGCAGGATTCGGGCAAGGATTACAATTAAATCTGGGAACGCAATTCTTCAAGGATTTTTACATTCCGACAAGAATTTTACTGAGCAATTACTCCTGAAATAGTACATAAATCTTCCTGGACTCCCCTTGGATTTCTGCACTTAAGTTCCTAAGCAATCTCTCTCTATAGATTTTTATTCTGATGCTGCATTTTTAAAGGCAACGAGTCAAGAGGAACATCTGTGTTCATCAACAGTTTGGGAAACACGGAGAAAGTTCCAGCTGAAATGTATCATTCTTATTCTATGATGATAATGAGAGTTAGCGTACAGCATCTTATTGGATGTATACACGATGACTCGAATACGTGCCGTTCAGAGCAAAATGAGTAACAGACACGTTTTCCTTTACACTTGAAGGTTTGGGAAGCACTTGATCAAATAATCCCCCTTCCGTCTCCCAGAAATTTTGCGAACATGATGCTATGATATTCCCATTTGCAGATGGGGAAACTGAGTCAATCACCCAATCTCCTCAGCCTTGGGGTATTACAGCCAGTAAGTGTTTGGGGTTAGATTTGAACCCAGATCTCTACTGCAATTCTGACCCTCCATCCCTTTCTGCCATTCTATGGAAGTAGAAAAATGTAAAAGGTGTAGAAATTAGCAAAAGGGGTGATGGGTCCATCTTTTGCACATTATTCTTAATCCAGTCCTTCATCTGATCGTGCCCCAGTGACTGGATACCCCCCAGGAGGCAGGACATCCTTGGAATACTTGGAGAAGGCAGGGATCACCTTGTCTGCTCTGTGCCCCAAAGTACATTTGCACTCACTTTAAATCCCCTCTCCTCACTGCTCCCTGTGCCACGGGTCTTGGCGCTTCTCTGCTCAATATTCTCACTTGCTGAGTCAGTGGAAAGCCATCCCCAAGGCCCCCTAATTCTGGGTGGGTCCCCACGCTCTCTCACACAAGCCTAGCTGCACCGCCCCTCTGGGTTCCCACTTTGGGAGATTCACCTCCCTTTCGGGTGTGATTTTATTGGAAAGCTTGTTTCCATAGCCCCCTGCAGATCTCAGCCTTCTCCATGGCCAAGGGCGTCCATTTCATTGGAAATGTGGTGCCGCCAAAACAAATCTTATTTCTGAATCCTTCATTACCTCAATCTCGGGGAGCAGGCGAACACAGCGTAAGCTGGTACAGACGCCACAGCGCCAGCTGCCCTGGCTGCCCGGCGTCTCCATGTCAGCAGCTCACAGAACTCCAAGGAGGAGGGGAGGAAACCTGATCGGTTGGTCAGTGGAACCTGATCCTCTCCGCTCCCCCTCTGCATGTGGAGGTGAACCTCTGTGTCTCCTCATGCGCTTCTGGACACTCTCTCTTCCACCTGCTGGCCAGAAGGCTCTCCTCCTGGATTCTTGGGGCTTGTCGTGAGCCACACAAGGCAGTCCGAACTGGGGCATCTATCAAGTCCGCTGGGACAGGGCAGAGGTAAACCCTCAGAGAAAACTGGATCCTTCATGCTGCAACAGTGAGGGTCCAGGTCCTTTTTCTCAGCTAGACTATTTTGGCCCTGTGGCCCAGTGCTGCAACTCAGCTCACTCTGAGGGACAGGTATGGAGTCAGCACCATCCACCTCAGATGGCTGGACCAATATCGGCTGGTGGCCGTCTAACCGAGTAGAGCGCGGGACCGGGATATGGTCAGAGCAGACGGGAAGGGTGCCTTCTCATGGGACCGCCTCTGCCTCTGTGGCCTTGGGCCAGTCCTAACCTCTTTGGGACACATTTTCCTTTCCTGTAAGATGAGGGGGAGGTGGCTTAAAGGGCCTCTAAGGTCCTTTTAAGGTTTATATCTGGGAGCCTGTGACATTTGTTCATTCATTCCGAATTCACTTAGATCATGCCGCTGGTGACTGGATCCCCCCTAAGAGGCAAGGCACCTTCTCACCGATTCAGGACCCGTCGGGCCCATCCTTATTGGCACCCTAGGTGTGGGGAGAAAAGAAAGCTCCGGCAGCCAGGGAGGCCCTACCTACAGAGCCCTCTCTTGGAGAGCACGGAGGTTTGGGGTGGCTGACTCCGCCTCCCTTAGCTCTGAGATCCCTGACCTACAAAGGGCATGTTCCATCAGGCTGGGCCCTAAAGCCCTATTCTACACTTTCCTGAGGCTGCCTTTCTGAAATGTTGCAAATAAGGCAATTTGGAGATTTTTGGTGGTACTCCTCATTTTCAAATTCATTCTTGGGGGCGGGGGAGTGATGAGTGAGGGTCTTCTCCATACTCTGTGGAGTCCATCTATGTAATTCTTCTTAACTACAGTGCCCTCTGTTGGAAAATACACGGCCAGAGAAGAGACAGCTGGGCCTGAAGCCTACAAATGGGCTCAGCAAACTCCCTGGCTCCTGCTCATGACCCTCCCCCCCATCCTCCCTCCTTCCCCCTGCCCGCTGTCCTCAGGGACTCCCTCTTCTGTTCTAAACCATTTCTTCTCAGACTGAGGTAGATGTTGCTGTCCTGATGGGAAATCCAGAGGCCAACCAGGCCTCTCCACTCACCCAGCAAAGGAGGTAAAAATGCACACCCCTCTAGTGAAGTGCAGGGCACACAGGCAAAGACCGCTCCCTGGCTCAGCTTTCTGGCTCCTCAGGGGCAGAACGCGGGCACCCTTCTCCACCCCCAACCCTGGCAGCTCGGCGATCTTTGTCAACAAACCCAGCTGCCCAGCCTAGGTCCTTTCAGGGAGACTGTGTGTAGAGGCAATACCGCAGAGGGCAGTGCCAGCAGGGTGATGCAAGAGGCTGGCATTTCATTTTGGGAGGGATGAAGGCGGTGGCAGCGCATGGACCCATAGGAGTGATGGTACAAGTGTGCCTCTGCTGTCCCAGCACTCTGGTTGGTGTCACTGTTTGGCAAAGATAGAACCACCCACACTCTCCAAGTTGGGAGGTTGCTGTCTCAGGGTTCTGGGGATGCAGACCAGCTCCTCGAGGATTGGGCTGTGGGTCGCATGGTCACCAGAAACCTCGACCAAAGCTGCAGCTGGTGGGGGCCCAGCGGGGTCCAGCTTGCTTCTTCCATCTATCTCCTGTGTGATTTTATTTACAAACACAGGTGCCCATAAAGAGCCTTTGCACCTTCCCTACCCAGCTAATCACAAAGCTAAAACAGGAGCATGTTAACCAAGGGTGGTGGGCAGCAAACATCTGGAGAGATCTCCCCTTTGGGAAAGCCCAGCAGAGAAAGCAATCAGCCTCGCTGTGCCTGTCTTGCCCCTCCTAGGCCAAGAATGGCAGTTACTGGCTTCTGGACCTCAGAACAGAGATTGTCCAGGGCCCCAGCGGGAGAACCTGGAGAGCTGCCTCTGCGCCCCTGACCTGCTGCGCCCCTGACCAGTTACCCCATAGCAGCTCAACAGAAGAGAGGAGACGAACCTTGCCCGAAAGCTTTATTTCTCAGAAAATGAGCCCTTGATACCTCAGATGTGTCAGACATTAGCAGCAGCAAGTGAGCGCCCGCCTGCCCCTGAGGCCTCAGTGCACTGGCACGGGAGAGCTTTTAGGTCTGCTTGTGGCCATGGTGAGACAGTGATCGCTATTGTTTCAGCACCTCCAGGAGTGGGAAAAACCGAGCCGGGAGGGGGTGATTCACTGGCAATTTCCTTCTGAAGGATGGCAAAGGAAGGGGTGGCACAGAGAGCTGTTTATGAAAAACACCATTTCCATAGCCCAAGCCTCACAGAAAGCAGGGGAATCTTGGGTGGCGCTCCTGGCAGAGGGACAGCTTTCCAGCCTGCACAAACACAAGGGGAAGCAGGACCCAGGGGTGTGTGTGGCAGCTTCTGCTGGCTCTTTGGCTCCTGGCTGCCCCTTTGGTGAGCCAGATGCTTCCTTCAAGGGGCCAGGGCACCCCTCACTCCGGGCCCCTCCTACTCCCTTATCCTTGCTTTAACATTAAAAATACAACAAAAACAGGGCTGGAGATGGGAAGAGAATACAGGTGGTGATGCCAGGCGCTGGGCGCTGGACTCACTCTGCCAGGAAGGGGCAGTGGTGGGCTCCTGGGAGCCAGCCCACTTGTTTAACCTGGGGCACCACCCCATACTGGCCCACGGCCCATGGCCCATGGATGCTACATCCTAAACCCTCAATCATTTATCCCCTCCCCCATGCTAAATTCTGCCTGTGGGTGTGTGCACTGTGACCTGGCAGCAAGGCAATGCTCTGTGCTGGGCCTGGGGGTAGAAGCACCCAGCCCTGGCACTGGGCAGCCTTACTCTGCCGACTTTCCTTTCAGGCGCTTCTCGTGGCTCAGAAGCCACTCCTTCACACCTACTCCTCCTGTGTAATTGCCAATTTTTCCACTGCTACAGATCACTCGGTGGCAGGGAATGATGATTGGGACCTGGGAGAGAGAGAGACAGAGAGACAGAGAGACAGAGAGACAGAGAGAGAGAGAGAGAGAGAGAGAGAGAGAGAGAGAGAGAGGTCACTGTTTGTGGGGTGGGATGGAGCTGAAGAAGTGATGGTGCCATGGGAAAGAGGCAGGGCACCCGGGCCCCGGGGACAGATTTTTAGGCACTCGGATGACTTCTGTAAGTCAAGAGCACGGCCACTGAGGGGGTCTAGAGAGAGAGGCATGCCCAGCATTGGCCTATGGGAAGTTAGCATGAGCTCAGGCTGGGATCAGAAAGGCTGAATGGTCTAGACGGTCAAAATCTTGCCACTAAGGAACTGAGCTGAGAGTGCCTGGGTGCCCAGGGTTGCAGGACGTGTTTTAAGATGGGGGCTCTTCCCTCGAGGATCTGCGATCCCTTTGGATGGTGATTTTGGTGTAAACGGCCCTCTCTCATCTTCTGCCTTCTCTTCTGTATCTTTAGAAACATGGTTCTGAGAAGGGCCCAGAGGCCGAGGGCACAAATGGGCCCCAACGGGATCTTTCCGATGGTCGTGGGTTTGAGGTCAGGCTGTCTGCCATGTTTCACTATCTCTCCCAAGCCCTAACCCTGCCCCCAAACCCAACATATCAGTCCAGCATGTAACTCACTGGAAAGCGCTTTGCAAAAGCCCAGAGAGCAGAGAGGATCCAGGGCATTCCCTCATCCTGCTGCTGAGGATACAAACTTGAGATGAGTCAGGGGATGAGGGACTCGGTGCCAACCCAGGACCAGATGCAAGCCCCTCAAACCCCCCCGCCCCCCCAGGCCGGTGCTTCTCCTCTGAGAGGGTAAGGGCCATCTCCTCATGGTTTTCTGAAGAGGCCACACTCTTCATTAGGAAAACTCTGTGCCTCTGAGGGGGAAAAGCCTCTTGAGTTTCCACGAGGAAGGCTAAGGCTCAGAGGACCTTAGGCTCTTCAGGCTTCATTCCGTAGCTACTGGCTCCATACCTCCTATCTCTAGGACCCTGAGCAAGCCACAATTGCTTGGGATTCCACTTCGTAATTTGTAAAACAAGGGGTACGGACCCATGGTTTCATCCGCATCTCTCCCTCCGCATTCTAAATCTACGACCTGAGAAGCCACAGAATGGCCAAGCTGGGTGGGAGGGGTCTCTGAGGTCCCTGGTCAGCAAGGAGAGATGCAGGGAAGAGAATGGATGGGCTCTGGGTCAGCTGGCGAGTGGTGGTCTCCTGACTGGGCTCTTGCTACTACTCCCCTACGAACAGCAGAGGATTCTGACTTAAAAAGGAAAATCCAGAATCACGAAATACTTGTGAAGCACACGACGGCAGCGCCTGAGCCTCGTGGGATCTTGATACGCACCCAAGTGTGGGACCACACGGCGGGCAGTGCCAGCTCTGAGGGCTTTTCAGACCATAAAGAATGGGAAGGATTCTCAGAGATCAGGGTTCTAATGCTCCCACCTTGACAATGAGGAAGCCCTGAGTGAGGGCTATAAGGAAGTTCTCTGGCATGTTTATTCAGGGCTCTGTAGCCTGACCAGAAACAAGGAAAAGAAAGGAAAAACCCAGAGGGATGGCCTTAGACTGCCTGGCCTTGTGGGCGTGGCTCATCCAGGAGACAAACCAAAGACGGGCCTCTGGCCGCTCGCTCGAGGGCCACACGAATGCTAGCCGCTGTTTCCCTCACCGCTCTCCTGTGGCTGTGTGTGGGCCAAGTGTGCAAACTCTCAGTAGACAAGAGATTCTGAGACTCCTAAGACACATGGTGCCCAGACTCTCCCCACACCCCTCTAGGCCTCAGCAGCTGCACCTTCCTCTCGCGTCCCACCCGCTCATCGGTACCAGTCTGGCCTGTGCCCATTGCAACGCTGACTGCGAATGGATGAATGAAAATGCCTGCATGATAGTGTGGTGATGCCTGAGCATGGAGGCAAACAAAGGGCTGTGTCTGGAGTCCGAGTATCCTGGGCCAGTCCCTTCACCCCAGCCTCAGCTTCCACACTTATGGAATGGGGATAGTAACTACACCAACATCCCAGGGCTACTGTGAGGACCAAACAAGGTGGCATGTGGCACCACTCCAGAATGGTCACCTACGAAGCACCTCCTGCACGCTGGGTGCCACGCCACAGGTGATGGTGCTGTAGGTTCAAGGGGTTCCCTCCTGCCAACAGGAGGGAACATTTCTGACTCCCAGGACAATGATGTGGTGAGTTCTGGGCACAGGTGCAGGCGGGCTGTGGGGGCATCATGGTCCAAGATCAGAGGACCTTGGACTCTGTGGCTAGAAGAGGTCATTGAATGCAAACCTGCCCTCTGGGGAAGATGGGCACGGCAGCCACTCTGTGGGGGCTGTGCTCCCAGCAGGGGAAGGAGCTGGGCCTTCCCAAACTCACCGCCCGCACCAGGGAGAGGTACTGACCATGGCCAGGCCGGTTCCCACGTCAGCTTGACGGCTGTTTGGATGAGACTCTCTGATACCCATGGGGGTCCTGAGGCTGTTTCCAGAGGTGGCCCCTTGTCCTTTCCTCTCACTCCTCCCCCACATCAATGTGTAATTTCATCAGCACCCAAGAAGCACCTCCTATCAATGGTCCCACTGAAATCCTCCTGCTGTGAAGCCTGACCCTCCCAGGGTACAGATCCAGGTCTCACACAGCCCTGCTCTCAAGTGCCACGAAACCTCCAAACCTACAGATTTGTCTCTAACAAAAATAACAGTAAGGGGCCTTTCAATCAATAGTGGAATCCCTCTGATTCTGGTGCCAGCTGAATGTTCTCTGCGACTCTGCGCTCCTTCTGGGGAGCAGCCACAAGGGAAGGAGCTTGTTTTCACTCGCAGCCTCATCAATACCTAAATCCTGGTGAACGCGTGACACTGAGACGCTGTAATCAATAACTCCCTGGGCGTTTTTCCTTCTGGTCAGACGGCTCAGCAGAACTGACAGCCCTGACACCTAGAACACGACGCTAAATCTTTATCAGCGGCTGCCCGCCGCCAGAGCTAGGCGGGAGGAGCCCACGGCCATCAGTGCTCATGGCTGGCCCCAATAAACCCACTCCTGGAGAAGGCGTTTGTTTAGAAAAAGATGAGGAGGAGCCTCGTCCCCAGCCGATCGATCGAGCACTGGCCCAGGATGTTGTGGCACGAAGCAGGCAAGAGCAGTGTGGCAGGACGCAAAGACACCTTCCCGAGCAGACAGCAGGCTGCCACACTGTTGGAAACAGATCACCAGGTGCAGAAGGGAAGGGACTCACAAAAGACACCCAACTTCCCTTCCGTCCTGAGCTTCTGTCCCATCTGCCCATCCTGCCTCTGAAAACAGACCTGGGGAAAGGGGAAAGGAAGCAGCAGGAGCGTGACTTTGCCAACAGGCACCGGAGGATGGTGCAGAGCAGAGCAGCCTGGCCCGGGCAGCCCGATGCGTTACCGCGTCCACCTGGCGCTGAAGGCCCTCGGCGCTATGGCTGAACGTGCCCTGAGCTTATGCGGGATCAGTGCCTGGCTCCGTGTGGCCGGGCAGTGACATGCTGGCATGAGTGCGCCTGTGCTGACGAGAGCCACCATTCCTGAGTGATGGCTCCCCGTTTCCTGGCTCCCAGGAGGGCTCTGGATGCTTTTCTGATCCTCCTCTCCTATTCTAATGAGAGTTCAAATTGAACTTTACAGGTACCTGTGGAGGCCCACAGGCCACACGACCAATCTCTATGGCAGCAGACTACTTGAAGACTGTCTTGTTAAAGGCGAGCTTCCCAGCATGGCCTCGGCGGCTGGGGGCACCTTCTCCACCACAAAGCTGAAGGTTACTGTATGAATTATGTAAAGGAGCCCGACAAAAAAGGAACCTGCAGAGAGCCCCCTGCCCTAGCTGGCTGGCCTCTGCACACAAAGGACAGACTCCAAGGGTCAGCAGAAAGCCCCCTACCCCCACCCCCAAGGTGTGAGCGCCCAGCCTGCTTTCCCTCCAGGACCATCTTCTCTTCCTTCTCCCAGCCCTTTGACTTGTGCTCTCCACTGCCCTAAGCACACGCCTCCACATCGGAGTCTTGCCTCTCTATCCCTGCCGTGTCCCTCACTCCCAGACCTCCAGGAACTGATGGGACTGTGCTGCACTTCAGAACAATGTCTGCTGACTGGAACTGTCACCTTTTGGGTTCTGAACGGGACACGAATGTGGCTGACATTTTGGTGTGAGGCTCCTGTCAGAGTTGGCTGTGGCTGCTGGTCACCTCCCCTTCCTCCTGCTCCTCTGTGGTCAGGACACAGGTGTTTGCCTGTCATCCCCTCCAGTGAGATGGGAGCCCCTTGAGAGAACTGGGACTGTCTCTGCCTTTGTCCTTCCAGCGTTTAAAAACTGGCATTTAGTTAGCACCTAGTGTGTCTCTAGAGCTAGAATGACTGGTTGTGGAATAGCCAGTGGGATGAGGGATGAGAACAGCGGCCTTGCCCACAGTAGGGGCTTAATTTGGGCCATGTGACTGGACTTGCAGCACAATTCATGTCTCTGCACAAGTCCCTGGAATGATCAGAGGGCAGGCACCGTGGGGGTCCTGCAGAGAAGCCATGACTCACCAAAAAGGAAATAAATACATTCTTAAAAAAATGCAGATAGACTATTTTTAAAAAGGGAGTGGCAATGGCTGCTTTGCGGACCCAGGATAACCCTTCAGATTTAAACGCAGCGGGAGCCAGTATAATTTACTCAGAGACCACCCACAGTAGGACTATCGTCAGGGACCCAAAGCAGAAAGTGGTGGCCAGGCTTGGGAAGCCTCAGGAGGAGCAGGCGCCACATGTGAGCTGCCACCCTCTGCGGGCCAGGGCTCGGGCAGCGGCAGATGATGCCCTCCCGTACCCCTCCAAAATCTGCCAGCAGATCGGAGCTTCCTAAGCATCCACAGGCCGAGGCCCCCTGCCACTCAGATATCACAGCAACCTTCCAAGCAGGATACAACAGGCGCAGAAGGAAAGCCTGCCTGTGTGCTCACGGTGGCCATCTTCACAAAGGGCCATGTTTAGTACTCTGCCAATGCCACAGATTGTAACTGATGACATGGGACATTCTAATGTGGCAGAGAAGCCTCTGCTAGATGAGTGGGTGTGTGGAAGGGACCCAGCCCTACAGAAGGGGCTGCCCAAAGGATCACAAGTCATTTGAGTGCCAACAGCTATGTAAGTCTCATCTACCAGAAATGAGTGCCCAGGAGCCCCAAGCAGCAGCTGCCGCGGGTAGCAGGGGAAACACAGCCTTCGTCCCTGTGAGAGGGGCCGATAATAGCTCTGAACGTGGACAGCAAGGCCATGGCAGTCTTTTTTTTAAAGGTCTCTCCGATTTTAGTGATTTCCCTTCGCATCATAGAACCAGGGCACTTGCTCTCCCTGAAATGATGGTGTACTTTTAGCCTGTTCTAGAGGCTTCTTTCTAACTTTAGGGAACATCAACCTTCAGTATGCGATGGGGACCCTCGGTGCCCAGTGGGAGCAGGGATTTCCTATTCCACTGGGAGGTCACCCACCGGCTGGGACACAGACAGGGGCCCCACGTTTCCTAGGCCATACTGGGTCCTGTGCCCATGCTACATGAGTACATATGCACAGTCCTTTTGTGCACCAAAGGACTGGTCTTCCCCTGGTCATGGTCACCTTTCCTTCTCCACCCCCGGCTTACTTGGATTTGTAGTGGCCTCAGATCCACCCCTCTGCTCTATGTGGGTGTTACAGGCTATCTATCCTTTCTGAGTCAGGGAAAGCTAGCCATGAGTGTGCCCGGGGTAGAGGAAGGAGAAAAGCCATGGTCACCGTTGTGTGAGCCACCACTCACCTAGCTCCAGGGCCTGCTGGGTGACTGCCCACTGCACTCAGATCAAAAGCAAAGACTCTGAACATAAGGGAGGGCTTCTAATTTGAGCAATGCCCTCCTCCCCTGTCAAGGGCAACCGGAACGAGAGAGATGGGCCTGGAGACAGGTAGCACCTGGCATCTTCTCCAGCCCCATCCCTGGGCGCGTCCATGGGGGCTCCCAGACTGGAAGAGGCCCCCGTGGGGTCCAGCTGTGGCCTGCTCTACACGGCCTTCATAAACATACATGTATGGGTGTCAGTGGGCTTGAGGCCAAGCACACATGTATCCAGATGACTACACAGATATATCTGACTGCCTGGGGGTGTGTATGCTGACTTCTTCTGCAGGACACGTCTTGGATGCACCTGCTGGTTCCCCCATCCCAATGCACGCTTGTTACCAGGAGGGCCGGGTGATGGGGTGCGGGAGGGCACTGGCTCGGCGTCAGGAAGCTCTAAGTGAAAATCCTGCCTCAGACAAGTCACTTTACGTAACCGTGCCTCAGTATCCCCATCCATAAAATGGGGCTAAGAGAGGTCCCCGCCTCCCAGGGCTGGGATGAATAAAAATGAGAGCCCGTGTCTAGGGCTCTGCTAACTGGAAAACTTGGTAGAAACACTGGCTAATCCCTATTCTTTGTCCTTTTACCCCAGTGTCTTGCACACAGCCAGCACCTAAGAAAGACAGCCCAAGTGCCTGATTGGTGGGGAGGAATCAACGCCAGTCCTCACCCCCACCATGACAGGAGGCGTCCCAGAGAGCCTGCAGCTGGGACACAGCCCCTCTGGGGACTCACAGATGGACGGGCAGGCACCTCCCAAACTGATCACCCAGGGAAGAAAGCCCTCAAGAGCGCAGGACAGAGGAAGGCTGAGAACAGAGCCCCCACAAGCCCCCGTGCCCCTCTCGCCGCCATCGTCCGCATCTTACCGGGTTGTCCCTCATGGCTCCCCCAACGGCTCTGGCGGCTCCACTGTTCCCCACCAGGGCTGCCAGCTGCTGGTAGGAAACGGTGTCTCCCAATTTCACAGCGGTCATCAGCTTCCACAAGACCCGTCTCCTGAAAGAGTCTGAAAGAGAAAGGTGGACAGTGAGGTCATTCTGTCCAGCAGCTCCAACAACAGAATTAGAAACAGCAGCCAACGTTCTCCGCTCCGCAGTGACCCGGTCACCCTCTTGTCACCAGGTGAGCTGGGAAGAATCCATAATGAAGATTCCTGGACAGACCCCCTCTTTCACCACAGTCCCTGCGGACGAGAGAGGCTCCCTGCCCCCGTGCCATGTCTGGCTCCGGAGCGGCTTCACCATTAGCGGGCATGTGTAGATCAGCACAAAGTCCAATGAACAGCCGACAAAGAACCGGTCTCTTGCGCCTACTTCTGAACTTTCCGTGTTGCCAGTGCATTCAAACTTGAGCTGGGACATGGAGGGGGAAGAAGCCCCCCAGCCGGGGGCCAGCATGACCCCCGAGTGGAGACCCCCCGAGCGACTACTCAGAACTGAGGTGCTCTAAAATATGAAGACTGGCCATGACCTTGGCTATAGTCATCTTTAATGAACAGGACTGCCAAAATAAAATCACTTTATTCCCATTTTCACTGACTAACCACATTAAATTGCATTTGCTCTTCGTCTGGCTGAAGAAGTGAATACATGAATGTATAAGAACACCCCCACCCCCTCGTCAGGCACTGAGTTTACAGAGGAGAGGCTCCCAGCCAGCCTCGTCATGGGGTTAGCTTGCATCGTCCTTCTTGAGGCACGGCATGGGGCTACAGAGTGGCTGGCCAGTAGGCTGGCTGCTTTGCCCTGAGGCTGGGGACCCACAGAGACAGGGAGGCCCAGGTTTTCCAAGAGAGACCGCAACAAGAGATGTGGCTCCCTGGGCGGTGGCTGCACCGTCGCCACTGTTTCACTTGGTCCCAAACTCACGAAGAGGAGGGCTCTGCTCTGATAGGGAAGGACCCTGCTCTATGTGCATTAAATAATAAGAATCACTTCTAAACTGGAGAGAGCGCTAATCACTTCCCTGGAAAAAAAAATCTGTTTAGTCTTTATTATAACATTAAGCAAATTAAACATCAGCATAATCCAGGTGATATGAGAACAGGGTCATCAAAGAAATTAACTTTGTTGTTCATCCATTTACGCGGATTAGGAGAGGGCGCCGGGCAGGAAGCTGCTCTAGTTCTTGTGATATAATTTCAGGCTGTACACTATTCGTGGCAGGAGGGTGACTGGGGGGTTAATCAGACTGATTTGTCCTGTTAATTGCTTTCTATTCAAAGAAAATTCATTAGATAATGTTCTCTTCAAAATTCATGAATCAATTTAACTGGAGAAAGCGGGTTCATTAGCACACGCAGTTGTGTGCGGGGCTGATGGCTGGGAGGGCTTCCTTGGGCAAACAGACACTGTTTACCTGCTTTTCTCAGAAACGGTTCATTTGAAATCAAACTGTTACTTATGATGATTCTTGTGATGATTGTGGGGGTGAGTGAGGTGGCTCCCAACTTCCTGCACTCAGAGGTTTCGGGGAATTTCTGTCCTGGGGAAAAAACAGCCGCCACCCAAAGGCGGAACAATGGGAAAGTCATGCCCGCATTAGCCAGGGCCGGATGCCAACTCACTGGCTCCCACTGCCCACCGGTTTTGTTGGTGTTTCTCTTGGCAGAGGGAGAGGAGGAGGCAGGTTAGACCCAGCAGGAGAAGGTAGACCTGAAACTTCACAAAATCTGCAGAAATAAAATGAGGAGTCTGTGTGCAAATGGAAGGGTTCCAGTACCATCACTGGAGAGCCCGGACATCAGGCTGTGTGGGAGAGCAGTGGCCAAATTCTGGAGTATGGGGAAGGATGCACAATAACACAATGAGGAACCCTAAAGAGCGTGGCATTGAGCAAAGCTGCCTGGCAACATGGTCACTTTTTCATGGGAAGCCATCATGCGCAGTGTGCAGGCCCAATGACTACAGCCATACGGGAGGGGAGGCTGCCAGGAACCAAGCCCACTGCTCTGAAAACTCAACTCTACCCAGAATGGAGCAGATGCATCAATTAGCTGATGGGCTCTAAGAGGCAGTGCCCCATAGGAGGATGAAAACATTTCCAAGTGGCCAGACCTTAAAAGAGAGGTTGCCCAGCATTAGGTGGGATTGGCACGGGTTTGTGAGGGGAGTGTCAGCCTCTGATGCTTTAAACATTAGACCCATGCATGAGTCCTCACGCACATGCTCAGACGTGAATTATATGCCTGATTCTCTCATGCCTGCAGTGTTCCTTAATTATTGTGGGGTGCCCCTTCAGCCCCAGGGCCTCTGGACCCACAGCTGGTCCCTGCAGGGGTCTAACGGTCTCAGTTGGTTGGGGCTACTGAAGCCGGCCTCTGGCTAGGAAGCCAGACAACCTCCCCAGGCCAAAAAGGGCAAGAAGAGGAGGTTTAGGAGGCAGCATGCCCTGTGGGGAAGAGAGTGTCTGGCTTGTCTTGGCATTTTTGTTCCAAAGGTATTTTGGGGGGGATGTGAGCAATAAGATTAGTTACCAAAATCAGTTTTTGCACAGAAAATAAAGGAGGGTCATTGAAGGTCTAAAAATGCCCACAAAAGTCAGAAGAAGGGTCAGGAGGCAGCTTTGCAAATACATGCTGAGTAGAGAATGAGCTTGAAAAGCACACTGCTCATAGTGGGCAGCAACCCCACATACAATGTGCTACTTCTGCTTCACTCTGCACACACAGACACCCATTTTACTTGGGGTTTTCTCAGGTCAGTCTAAAAGAAGGGGTGGAGCTTAACTCCTTAAGAGTAGAGATGGCTCCCTTTGCTGCATTCCTAGAATGCCTGGGCACATAGCAGGGGCTTAATGAATGCTCATTTATCAAACAAGATGATGCTGCCTGGAGGAGACAGCTGTGAGCACTGTTGATAACTCAGGCTCTGGGCACAGGAAGCCCAGTGTCAAGCTCCTCTTTGGACACCAGCTGGCCCTGAGACCCTGGATAAGTCACTGAACGGCCCCAGGTACACTGGGCAGTTCTCTGACATCCTAAGTTTTGGAGCAGGTGCTACCCTGGGCACTGGGAGGAAGAGGGGATTTCCATGGCCCGTGAACTTGCCAGACACCGCAGACAGAGGCGGGCACGCTGATCCTTCCCTTCCTCCAAATGCCACGTCGGACCACGGTGCCTGTGACTGCCCATGGCAGAAAGATCAAACATGACCCTGCAACTGGTCCCTGACCCCCTCCCATGGCAGGACCCCCCAGAACTGCCCTTGCCAGCTTCTTTTAGGGCCTACTCTCTTGGTCACACTGTAGAAAGACAATATCAGTGACAGTGTCTGGGACAACCCCTCCCAGACGGGTCCCATCTGAAACCCGGCCTAGCTGCTGCCCTCTCCCTGCTGCCAATCTCCAAGGCCAGCCCTGAGGGCCACTGCGGGCACCATCCTTCCAGCATGGCCCAAGCCACACAGGAGGATTTGGAGCCTCTCCATGGCTGTCTCCATCACTCATCCAGGAGAAGCACAATGGACCTGACCCTGGGTCACTAAAATGGGGAAGAGCATTGCCCTGATCTGCCAGCTGAGCCTTCATCCGGGAAAGGGCCCAAGGTGAGCAGGCCCTGCCGGCTCCTGGCACAGCCGCCAACCACCTCTCTGCTAATACGCTCCTGTGTTATCCAATGAGTCTGAGCAAAGTTTGTGGCCCAGAGTTGGCTGAATCCATGCACAAAATTCCTGTCCCTGGTCAGCATGCCCTTAGGTGGTGCCACAGCACACAGAGCATCGAGCCAAGAGCCAGAAAACCCGAGTTCAAGTCTGTCCTCTGACTCTTGCTAGCTGTGTGACCTTGGGCAAGTCCCTTAACTTCTGCCTCTGTTTCCTTGTCTGTAAATGCGGATATCTGCCGCACCTATCTCATCACACAGAATGTTTGTAAAGTGCTTAGCACAGGGCTATGCACTCAAGGGCACAGGGGGTGCCATGGAAATGTTTGCAGCCATCATTAATTCTGGGCTGTCCTTCCTCACCAGGGCAAGGCTCCCCGAGGGCAGAGACTGCCTTGCTTGCCAGCACTCCTGTGCCCAGGGCTCAGAACAAAGCCCCAGATGAAGGCTCTTCTTCATCCCAGTGGCATACGAGGCATTTGGAGCTGCCACAAGGATGGCCTCAGTTTACCATGTCACTGTCCTCCCCAAGGCTGCAGGAGATGGGAGAGCAGGGCAGCTTGAGCGGGGTTGGCTCTCTGGGCGGTTCTCTATGTTCTTGGTTAGGGCAGAGATGGGCCACTGCCTGGAGAGTCTGGGGGCTTGGCCAGGCCTGTGCTTGGGAGACAGCAGCAGAGACCCTTCTCAACATTCAGACATAGGCCAAGGTGTTTGGGCGGTGCGATGCTTCAGCGGACTGAGCTCCAGACCTGGAGCCAGCAAAACCTGAGTTCAAATCTGGCCTCGGACACTCCCTAGCTGTGTGACTCTGGGAGAGTAACTTCACCCTCTTTCCCTCAGTTTCCTCAGCTGTAAAGTGAGCTGGAGAAGGAAACGGCAAACTGTTCTAGGATCTCAGCCAAGAAAACCCCAGGTGGGATCATGGGGAGTCAGACTGGAAGGAAAAGGTGATTACTTCAGAACACAGATCTCGTAGTGGCCTGGGCCTTAATCACACGCCTCCTCTGACGGCGGCCACGGCAGGGAGTGGAGCACGCTGGGCTTCAGCCCATACCCCACAGCCACAGAGCTACCGAGGACAGATGGCGTGCAGATGCGCCAGGAATTGCCAGTGGGCATGGTCTTCCAGTCACTAGTGTTCTTCAAGGGCCGGTCAGTGCTGTGGGCCACGCTGGACTGGATGGCCTCATGGGCCAGCCTAGCCCTGGTACCCAGGCAATCTATCCAAGGGCTCCAAGATCCCCTCCTCACTCCATAGCTGGGAGTCTGCGGCCCAGCCCTGAATGTGTGCTGCCCTGCACTGGGCTGCCCCCCATCAGGCACCTTCAGAATCTGCAGCTCATTCTTAGAGTCTCCTCCTGGTGGTAAATGCTTGTCTGAAGGAGCTGACGCTGGGAGGAAGGCTGAGGACAGGGTTGGCCTGGAGGAGCCCTGGAGGTGGCATGGGTGGCAGTGAGGGGACACTATTAAGACATTGGGTCTGCTGAGGGCAAGAAAGGGGCTAGTGGGAAGTGGGGACCTGAGAGAAGAGAAGAGATGGTAGCAGAGCTAGTCACAGCCATTCAAGGGCTGTGCCGCCAAGCTCAAGGTCACAGACAACTGGACGGGGGCCGCAGGGTGTGAGGAAAGTGACCCAATGTCCAAGTATAGAGAATGGAAGGCAATGACCACCTGTGAGCCCAGGAGCTTCACTCTGGTCCTGGGTCTAGAATGCATTTTCAGGGATATGGAGAGTGAACATTCACAAAAGGAATTCACGATTGCCAAAAATGGGAAGAAGGGATTCCTCAAGAAAGGGTAAGCCAGGCCATGTTTACTTCCATCATCGGCAGGACTCCCAACATGGCTGGTGCCAGGAATGGGGGAGCCGATGCTGTCTACCCACACACTGGCCCAGCCGAGCCTCCGGTCTTCCTGGTCCGAGGCTCAGGGCTCCACCCACTGGGCAGCACCTCCACCGTGACTGGGCTGAGAGGCTCCACGCAGCCAGTCACACCTTGGAGGGGAAATGCCGCTGGTGTCTGGAGGGGATCTGGATGCAGATCCTCATCTCAAAGAGCTCCAGAAGCATCTTCCTTCTCTCACTGATCTTTATACTGGAGGTGGCATCTTTGCTGAAGTTTGGAAGTGAAACAAGAATCCCTCTAACAGCTCTGAAGTAGCAGCCCCTTGGAGGTGCTGAGACTCCTCCTCCAGAGAAGACCCAAGAATATCAACTGACAAGGAAATACATTGGACAATAAGCTTTATTTCTCCTATCAGTGCTATATGCACCTTCAATATGAATAACTATAAACAGATATTATAACTTTACTTGGAAATAAAAATTTTTATTCTACTATCAATTGATGTAGCTTGGGCCTTTGAGGTATCCTTAAATTCTAGTCTTTCTAAAAATTAATGTGCATGTATGTGATGTACAATGTCACCCAAAAACTGAGAACTTCATGGCTTCTTCACCAACCATCGGTAAAGTCGGTAGCCATGAAGTGACTAAGACCTCACACCCCTCCCAGTGGCCAGGAGCCAGGGTGCTCATCAGGATGGGCAGAGTCAGGCCTCTATGTCTCTCTACCTTTCCCCTCAACTCCGGGTCTTCCTTGTGTCCTTTCTTCATTAGAATGTAAGCTCTATGAGGGCAGGGACCATCTAGTTTGCTTGCATTTGCATCCTTGATGCTTATCATAATGCTTGGAATATAGCAAGTATTTAATGAATGCTTTTTCATCTGTCCATCCATTCATCCACCCACCCACCCACCCACCCCTCCACCCCTCCATCCACCCACTCCTCCATCCATCCATCCACCCACCAGTTCATCCATCTGTCCAGTCAGTCCATCCTTGTAATAGTAATCAATTTATCAGATACTTAGGGCTAAGTATAGAAGGTATGATCTCTGTCCATTGTTGAAAAGGTATGAACTCCCCTGCTGACTTGGAAGAAGGCTATTGGCTGAGACAGGAGGCCAGCGCTGCATATAAAGAAGAATTTTAGAGAGGAGAGAATTGGAATTGGCTCCTCAGTGAAGGAAGATTCATGGAGACTGAAGTCAGCTGAGAAAGAGAGGGAGAGAGAGAGTGTTCTTCTTCCAGTATCTGGAAGATGATTGAGACATGAACAGGATGGGACTTTGTTCATGGCCTGGCTGATCCTTGAGTTCCAGAGAACTCCAGAGTTCCAAGAGAAGTGGTGAAGGGTTTGAGGTGTGCTGAACCCTGTGGGCTTCAGTGTGTGCCACAGATTGCCCTGAGGACTGGACAAGGACCTGGGAGCTGTTCATTTCTGAGGACTGGATGAGAGCCTGGCAGCTTTCTGCTCCTGAATCTAGGTGATTGTTTGGCAGATTCAGGAGGGAGCTGGGACCAGGGAAGAGGATCCAGGGAATCAGAAAGACCTCCCAGAGTCAAAATGAAGAAAAGGCCTCCCCTTGGATGAAACTGAAGTTTGTTGGAAATCAAGGGGTAGAGAGTTTGTGTGGTTTTCTAAGGACTTTATTGGAGACTAAAGTTAATGGTTGCCCCATGAGTGGAAGATCAGTATATTGTGAATTGATGACTGAATCTTTTAAGTGTTAAGCTGATTCTTCTTTTGTTCCTTGTGCTAAATATTGTGATATAATACTGAACTGTGAATTTTGTACTGAATCTTGATATGTAATGGAATAAACAGAGTGTTTATTCCATTTGGGCACAGTGTAATCTGAATCTTAAAAGCTGTTCACAGTAGCATTCTTTCAGGAATCTACTGTTGCTTGGCTTTACATCGGTCCACCCACCCATCCACCCATGGACAGCTCTCCTCCTACATACCAGAACTGTAGCGAGCTTCCTTCACTGGCTCATCAAACACAAGACATCCCCTAACTGCAGGTGACCCTCATGGCTGTGTCAGGGGCCTTCCTCTCCCCTCTCTCTCCACTCTCTGTTACAATCTCATTAGTTACCGAGGGTTTAATTACCTTCCTCATGCAGCTGACTCTCCTGGTGAATGGAGCCAACCTCAGTTCTTTCCTGAGCTTTCTTGGGCTCCTGTCACCCACTGCTACAGCCGTTTCAAAGCTAACACTTGCAGTGAGGACTCTTCTCCTTCCCTTCTTGCACACTCTCTTCAGAGTGTTGAGGGCACCCCCATTCTTTCTAGCACCAACCTCACTTTCTCTCCTTTGGCACCCTCAGCTCTCCCTATTGGTGTCCCAGTGACCACCTCCTGACTGGCTCCTCTGCCCCAGGCTCTTCCTCCTCCAGACCTTCCTCTATGCAGCCACCAAAGGGACGTGGGAGGTAGACATGACCAGTCAGCCTCATTCCCAGGCTCCCTGCCGCCTTTCAGGCTTCCAAAGCACTTCCAGCCTGGCCCTAGCCTTGGTCTGTCTTCCTTGCTCTGCTCATCCCTCATAGGCTCCCCTCCCCTTGACCTCAGGCCTCACCGGGACCCCAGGGTCCTTCTCTCCCTTCCTTCACTGTCTCAAGCATTTCCTGCCACCTGAGGCCCCACCTGCTAGGCCCCTCCCTCCTGTGCTGCCTTCTACAGGGCTCTGATTGATCTCTAGCACACTCAGGTGTGGACGCGCCCCCTCCCAGAAGTGAATCTGCCCAGGGAAGGGATAATTCCATCCTTTGTCTGTGTGCTCCCAGAACTCAGCCTGGCATACACTGGGCACTTAATAAGTGCTTGATGGACTGACTGATCTGAAGTGACCTTGGCTGAGTGTTAGTCCTAGTGTCTTGCCTCTGTTGATCCCACCTCAGGCTTGCTTTGGGCACATTGCTTTTCTTGCCATCTCCTCCATTAGCTTCCTGAGGGCAGGAACTAGGACAGTCTTTCAACTCCTTTTGTACCCTTGTGGCTTAGCACGCTCCCCTGCACACAGTAGGTGATTAATCCATGTTGACTAACTTAAACCGCACTGAATTTCTGGGTCCCAGTTCCCCATCTATAAAATGAGGGGACTAGAATGGACATCTCTAAGGTCCCCTCTGGCTCAGGCTCTCTGAGGCCAGGGCCTGGCATATGAAGGTGTCTTGCCCAGTGCAGCCCAGTTGGTCTGGTATGGCAGAAACATACTCCACTCCTCCCAGATACGGCTGAGAGTGGTCTCTGCTGGTACTAATAAAGCCCCCAGGCCGGCTCCCTTCTGGGGTGACTGTGACTGCTCCTCCCACCTGCCTTCCAGGCTTCTCCTGGCTGTGGTCCTGAGAAGCTCTAGAAGCCCCTGGGCACCAGCTCCTGCTCTTCTGAGTACTGTGGGACAGCGTTCTCCCCAGAGCCCAGACAGCTCACAGACATTTCAGGGGTGCCCCAGAGAGAGAACCAGGGACCCCTGATCTCCAGCCCTGCCTCAGACATTCACTAGCTGGGCCACTTATCCTCCCTTAGCCTCCTTTCTCTCTTCTGTAAAATGGGTCACTGCTAGCTGTTAGCTCTGTGTATATGCCACCAAGATTTGGTCCCTGGAGGGGTGTGAGGGTTCTTCCTGGCAGACCCTGAGCCTCCAGGGCAAACCAGCAACAGGACGTTGGTAAAGTTCTATCACTCCCCCACCACCCGGACTGCCTTAGCAAAAGCACTTCCTTGGACACAACTCCCTGAAACCCCACACCTTCTGTGGGTCCACCTGGCCCAAGGGGCTTCTACTCTGCCAGACTTTTTGCTGTCAAACTGATCAAGTCCATGAGAGTCCTTCGCCCGCACAACTGCTTA
The DNA here is from genome assembly GCA_028646575.1 of Pseudocheirus occidentalis. Classification (NCBI taxonomy): domain Eukaryota; kingdom Metazoa; phylum Chordata; class Mammalia; order Diprotodontia; family Pseudocheiridae; genus Pseudocheirus; species Pseudocheirus occidentalis. Next base: position 4,398,000 of record CM053598.1, on the reverse strand, counting down.
GAGGCAAAGGTGGGAGAAGTGGGGCTCGCTTCCTCTGGGCCTGGGGCTCCTGCCACCATTCCAGAAAAGGACAATGTGGGAGTCAGCCAGCATGGCTCCCCAGGGTCCCTCTAGCCCTGGCATCTGACCAGTGAGTCAACGCTCTTGGGGACAGGATCCCCCATTTAACAGCCTGCAAAGGTAAGCACAGAGCTTTTCCTCCCTGTTATCTGGAAGGCTAGGTGGTAATCATCCCCCTGTGGTACGGAGGTGGGCTGGTGGAGCAGAGGTACGGGAAGGGTCTGGGAGTGGGGAGGGCAGGAAGGCCGCTGGATGGCCTGCTGGGTCCTGGACATGCGCCAGGCCCTGAACATTCGGGCTTTCATCATGCACAATTGTATTTCTTTGGCAAAGTGATCAGAGGACAAGGAAGAGGGAGGAGCTGGGCAGACACGGTTAGAAACTAGTGGGACCTCAGGGCTGCTGATCCCGGCTCAGCCCCATCTCCAGTCCCCTCTGTCCCAATCAGGTGATGATGGGATTAGCAGAGTCGGAAATAGCAGGACAAGCCAACAAAGTGGCCAGGGCTCTCACAGAATGGGGGCGGGCGGGTCACTCAGGAAATTCTGGTCCCTCACCATTCCTGGCAAGAAGCACAGGCAGGGCAGAAAACAAGCTGGGTATGTGAGGACACACCCTAGGAGCCCAGGTCCCTGCCTGGAGCTGTCCCAGTGAGTCCCCAGAGCCCACAGTGCGGCTAGGTGCTTTCAGGAGCTCAGGCCAGCAATCCTGGGGGCAAGGGAAATGAGAGGCACCAGGAAGCAGAGGGGATCATGTACTGGGAGTCAGAAAGTCCTGGGTTCAAATCCTGTCTCAGACATTTCCTTGCTGAGTATGGGAAAAATCACTTACCCTCAGGCTCAGCTCCCTCCCCTGTAAAATGGGGGTGATAGTGCCTGCTCCCCAGGGCTGCTGTGAGGACCAAGTGACAGGAGATTCGTAAAACGCACTGCAAACATTAAAGCGCTATCTAAATGCTAGCTATTTATTATTATCAGTAATAGTAGTAGTAGCGGTAGTAGTAGTGGTAGTAGTGGTAACAGTAGTAGTAGTAGTAGTAGTAGTAGTAGTAGTAGCAGCAGCAGCAGTAGTAGCAGTAGTAGTAGTGGTAGTAGTAGTGGTAACAGTAGTAGTAGTAGTAGCAGTAGTAGTAGTGGTGGTGGTGGTGGTGGTGGTGGTGGTGGTGGCAATAGTAGTGGTAGCAGTGGTGCTGGTGGTAGTAGTGCTGTAAAGGAGTGATCTCTAGACTGGACAGGAAGAGTCTTCAGGTCCTTGTGTCCAATCCCATTATTTTACAAGACAGGGAACTGAGGTAAAGGGGTGAAGTCAATCCGCAGGCATCTCTCAAGGGCCTGTTGTGTGCCAGGCACTGTGCTAAACTCTGGGGATGTGAAGCCAGGCAAACAAAACAAACCCACCTTAGCCATGTGAGGGAACAAGATGGCGGCCTGGACTTTCCAGGAAATCCCACGGCTGCCTCTGGCCTTCCTCATTTGAGAAGCAAACTCGACTTTTTGCTTATCTTTTGCTTCCTCAAAAGTACTCAGGGACAAACACAAACGGTCCACAGACTTAAGACATTTTTCCAAGTGCCATTTGACCAGAGAGATAATGGCCCTGAATGGATTTGTTGCAAAATAGAACATTAAATTAAAAATCCACACAAGAAAATGGAAACCCTTCTCATTCTTCATTAAAAAACAAAACAAAACACCCTGGCCTTGATCTGTTGGTTGGTGAGAAGGGAATAAACCCGCAGTGGCCCTGGGGACCACTTACTAGCTTCTTTTCTCTAGCCCTCGTGGAGGTATCCAACTGTCTTGAAAAAAAGACCGGACACTGGAGGTGTGTAATCATCGCCCTGGTCCTGGAGGCTCCATTTCTACTCGTGCTCCTGGCTGATGGCCAGCTCTTGAGCGACGCCTCATTCTGGGCCGGCTAATGAAGTCGCTCCTGAGTTCTCCAAATACACCCATCCACAGACACCCCACAAACGTTTACAAACAGTCCCTGCCCTCAGGAAACTCAGAGTCTGGGGAGGGGGGGAGGGGGGGCATCTGGAAGGTAGCCCAGGCTGCCTCCCTGTGCTGGTCAGGAGGAGAATCCTTCCTGTTTTCCAGATGTCAAACAGAGGGGAGAGGACACAAAGGAAGGATCGACCCACCATGACAGGCTGCTCATCCTCCCACAGTCCCTGATTGATGCTGATTGGTCTGAGCAGGTCATTCATCTATTAACCAGGGCTGGGAAGTCTGGGATGCAGCCAAGCAAGTGGGGAGCGCATGCGGGGAACTTGATAAATATAAATGAATACACTGAGGATGACCCAACAGAGAACTCCGGATCCATTTCTATCAGCTGCGGCTCCTTCTGCCATGATGAGTGACTGCCCATAGCTGGCTGGTAAATAATTAATCCCCTCTGTCCTCACCCTCTCTGTGCGATACAGACATATTACATAGCAGCCATGAAATATGATTCTGCTTAAATGAAAATAATTGGATTGACTTGAGCATGTCAGGTATGACCTCCAGAACTCCCCAAGTTGCAGGGCAGAAACCAGGAGAAGGGGCTTTCTAGAGGTCACTCCCTGAGCCAGAAGGATCAACAGGAGAGTTTCACTGAGTGACTCTCCAAGATCAATTAAAAAGGAATGATGTAAAAAAAAAGTTTTATTTTAAAATCCCTCACTGATTTCCCTGTGTTTTCTAGGAAGCTTCTGGTGTCATGAGAATGGAGAAGACGACGGCCATAGTAAACATGCTGCCCTGCGCCCCCCGTCCTTGAATAAAAATCAATGCGCACGTGTGTATATGTGTGTATGCACATGTGTGTACACACGTGCCCAGGTATCCCATTTGAAGATCTCCTTTCCCTACATTGAGGAGCAACCTGGGTCCTCCTCTGCCAAGAAACCTCCCCCAAAGGCCCCGCCGGGCACCTGCCAGTAATACTGAAGTAATTGGCAAGTCTGAGTAGGTAGCTGCCATTTTGGGGGCTGGCGAGATGTTAGGGAAGCTCATCTACAAAATGCTCACATACAGCCCCATTTTCTGTAGCCTATTGCTTTTTGTAGACTAAACACTGAGCAATCAGCACTGGCGCGGCCTGTCAGTCAGGCATAACAGAGCATTATGGGGCTGTTTGTCTTTGTTTTTTTAAAGATTCCAAACATGGGGAACTCAGGCATCATTAAGTGTTTTCAAATGCACTGGGTGACTGGAGCCAGTGTACAAGGAAGGCCAGAGGAATGACCAGGGCACGTCCCCTCATCCCCCTGGCAGCAGCTCTGGGCCTCCCGTAGCCAGGCTTTGGGTGGTCAGAGAGGGAAGGCTTCTCCCAGTAAGATGTCCAGTGCAGAGAGGGCAGAAGACCTAGGTGTGAATCTTGAGGCCAACCCTCAGTCTCTTCCTCTATAGAGGAGGGATGAACCTCTCACACAGAGCTGGGGTGCAGGAGAATCATGGGGAAGCCCTCCCCTGAAGTGCCACCCGAAGCCCTCCACCGCAGCGCCACCCCTTCCTCAGCACTTCTGTGCTCAGCCCTGGGGCATAACGAAGCTGACCAGGGAAAGATGCCCTGACGGCCCATTTTCCCATTTACCCCTCCAGTCCTGCTGCAATCTGCCTGCACACCAAATGCTTCTGTGAATTCTGCCTGTGGGTTGCCGGCCAGGCCCTTTCCAAGCCTCCCTCCGGCTGCAGCACCGCTGGTGCTGGACAGCTCCACTCCTCTACTATCTGTCTTCCAGCTTCTTTGATCATCTCTTCCCCCTTTCCTCCCTTTATTCCTGGGTAACTGGCTCTATGTTGTGTCCTTGCTCATTTTTTCCCTGGGTGGCTACACTTCTCTTGGTGACTCTGCTCATGCTTAGCTCTCCCCCACTCTGGAGAGCTGGCTCCCCCATTCTCCCCACGATTGGACACACACACACACCACCATGAATGGACCACGTGTGCCCAGAGGCTCCACAGCCAGCTGTACCTCGGTATCCTCCAAACAGAAATATCCATCCTCTGCCATGTGAAGTCCATTCTCCTCTAGGATGCTGTGAATGCACCACCTTCCTGCCAGGTGTCACAGTTGAAGGTCTGTGGATCACTCTTCCTATTCCTTTGCACCTCTCAAGCTCACATCCCATTCATTCCTCCTTGGCAATTTCTCCCACGTTCCCTCTCAGTCCCACCACATCTTCAGAGCAGGATGTCCATGCCTCTCATCTGGGCATGGGGAGTGGCATCCTCACTGGTCTCTTGGTACCTATCACACAACTAAACAAGACTAAAGATGTCAACCTAGTGGGAAGTCTCTGAAAGAACAGCTCAGGGGTCTGTTCTTCACCCCATTTTGTCCAACATTTTTATCAAGGACTGAAACGAATACCCCAAATCCATGCCCTTGTAATAGTAACGGAATTTGAAGATCAAAATGAATTTGAAGATACCGAGAGACTATGCACAAAACTCCAAATCTGGGTTAAAAAATCATCCGTAAAGGCACAGTAGCTATTACGAAAGGGTAGTCTTTAAAACCTAATCTAAAGGATATTAAGCCAAAAGAGAAGAGAGGGAAGAAGAAAATGGTTGACCTGGATCTACCAAGCAAGATGCCATAGCAACGCTGTAGGTAGTAAAAGAGTAGAGAGAAATTTCAAGAAAGAACCCAGGATAAGTCCATGACACTGGGATGCTTAGACACATATGTGTGAGGTGTGGCTCAAAGTAACAGAAGCTAAACATCATAATGCAGGGAGACTGAGTTGATCTCATCAGAGACTTTCCTGAGACATGGAGGGATTTGACACATGACTAAATTATGAGCTTGAAAGGGTTTGTTATTCAAAAAGGACACAGAAAAACAGAAAAGGAGGGGCAGAGAAGCCTTTTATATGAAGAAGAGCTATTCTGTGAGTGAATCCAGGAGCCAGGGTGGATGAGCATGGCAGCCCCTGAAAATGCTTTCTCCAAAGTTAACAACGATCTCTTAATTGCCCCATCCAGGGCCTTTTTCAGGGGCATATAAAGGACAAGCATGGATGAGAAGTGACTGGCATTATTAGAGGGAGCCCAACCTTAGTGAACTTGCAGTTCCAGGGAAGCATTGGGTTAATGGCACATGATCAACAGAAAAAGGTAAAGAATATTAAAATACAATCATATTTCCTAATAAAAAGGCTTCTGGATACAGATGAGAAAAAATAACCATAACCAAATAATTTTTAAAAATGAGAAAGGAATGGAGACAGCAATTTACATTATTATTATTGTTATTATAATAAAAAGCAAATTAATCTTCAAGGAAGCATATGAATTACTCCTTTTGACAAAAAGAATATAACTAATTTCATTAACTACATTTATTCGATAAAATAGAGCATAAATATGGACTTAATTACCTTTAGGAAATATCAAGAACATGAAGAAAATATCAGAAAACAAATTACATGCATTCCTCATAACAAATGTGAATGGTCTGAATTCTCTCATCAAAAGAAAAAAAGAATTTGTATGTCAAGAATAAAAATGATCAATAATGTTGCTTTCTGAAGATGTATTTGATATTAAATATAGGGTTGCATTAAAATTGAGAGGTTGGTCTAAAGATTTTAAAATGAAACAGTATATTCAAAAGAACAAGAAGAGGAACATGGCTAAGGCTTTTTAATAAATAAAGTGGAACCAAACTAGAAAAGTCTAAAGGAGACAGAAGTGGAAATGACTGCACAGAGAAAGAAGAGGCCTGGGACAGGGACCTGACCCATGATTGGGAGCTCTTTCCATCAATGCAGGTCTGTACCTTCTCCACAAAGGAAAGTCCCAGAGAGTTGCCTGGAAGTAGGGTCACTTTCTCAGAGTAACCCAGGAGAATGTGTCAGCTGTGGCACATGACTTCCTGGTGTCAAGATTAATTCTCTATCCGTTATACTGCACTGCCTTCAAAAGGAAAGGAAAATAAGTTCAAATCTCATATAATTAGAAGAAAAAGAGTGGAAGAATATGGACCCAAATCTTATCTCTGCCAGCGTGATTTTTTTTTTTACCAGCCTGATCTTCAGAAAATTACTCTTTGGGCCTGTTTTCTCATCTGCTAAATGAGGGATTCAGACTAGCTAATTTTTAGGGCTTCTTCTAGCTCTTAAACTAAAAATTCTGATCCAAATATGTAATAACTTTCAATTTACAAACAACACACAATCCAGAAATTAAATTCACAAAGACTGGTCAACAATGATACAAAAAGAAACAAACAAGTATGGTAATAGGAGGGGACTTAAAGTGCCTTTATCAGAATATGAATAATCAAATTACAATATGAATAATTAAAAATCATAGTTCTAAAGTTCTAATTTAATATGCTGCAAATAACAGAGAAAATCAAATGGCAGGTACAAGGAATACACATTCCTTCTGAGTGTGCACGTAATTCTCAAAAAAACTGGTCCCATACGAGGTGACAGAGAAGTCCTATATCAATTCAAAAGGCAGAAATGACATAGGGTGTCTTTTCAGGCCTCAGCAGCCAATTAGAATCAAATTACAGTAGCATGAGCAAGAATCACAAAACTACATGGAAACTGAAAAAGCAATCTACCTCACAATGAACTGGCTAAAGCAGAAACTAGAAGAGTGACAGTATTTAAAAGAACTATAATAATAAGAAATTCTATGGGATAATGCCAAAGTAATTTTTCAGCATGAATTTATATTCTTGAGTGCATACAGTAATAAGAGAGAAAATAAGTGCATAAAGCTTGCGTCTAAAGACAACGGAGAAGAACCAGAGGTAGCCTCAAGGAAAGTTAAAAACAAAAAGAGAGGTTACAAAGTTAGGAACAGAAATAAAGATAATGATTCAATCAAACTGCAAAAACACTTTTATTCTGTTTAAGGTGCCGTGTTAAACAGAGTGTGACTGAGAGGTGGTCAGCACCCTTTCCAAGGGATCACTTTCTACTGTGTGGAAGCCAAAATAGCCATGGATGAGGATGGATAAGATTTAAGCTGGCCAGTCTTGGAAGAAGACAGAAGACAAGTCAATAAAGAATTAACTTGAACAAAACAAGACAAAGCAAAACAAACGAAAACACCTGATCTGAGAGAAATAACATCTGATCCAAGCAGAGTCATAGTAATTTGGAGAAATCTTTCTAGAATTAATAATCCTTATGCCAATAATTTTATTCATAAATACAGAAAAAGAAGGAACCCTATTCAATGCTAGCAAATATAGTGGCTTTTAAAACCAACAAAGATATTGCTACAAAAAGAAAACTATTCACAATAAAATCACCCCAAGAACAGAAAGGAGGGTGTGATTCTGGGACAATGAAGAATAAATATGGTGGCAAAGTTCAAGTTCTGGTCGTCACTAACATTTTGGAAAGGTGTTGGACACAGTCCCCGCAACTGACCACATCTGCTTGCCTTTGGAGAACATCATCGCCTGGAGGCTGACTCTATGGTGATGAAGTATTTGGCCGTGGCCCCCACGAAGCAAAGACAAATGCAAAACAGCCCTTGGTCCAAATGTATTTCCATCTGTGTCTGCTGAGATGTTGGTAAAATGGTGGGGAAGGAGGACAAACCAGGCAAGGAATTAGTTTTGAAACTATCTGTAGACATTAATCTATCTGACGGCGCTCTAATGCGAGATACTTCTCCAGTGACCAATGGACCAGACAATGAAATTGAGGGACTGAATTGTATCAATGCTATCATGTAACCAACTGATCAATCAACAAGGGTCTGTTAAGTGCCTACTAAATGAAACCAAGAGAAAAGGAAGAATCAGCTAAATGAAAAGATGGCTCAAAGGTTCTCCTTAGAGATATGAGTAAAGGAGCTGGTTTTGCCTCAAAAGGCAATAAGGAACGGCATTTCATGGGACATTTGGTCATCTCATATTACAGTTTGAATGAAAAGAATTTCCAAAAATATCATGAAAATACTTACTTCTATGCACTCTCCTCTGTTGCAGAGGACGAGAGAAAGCCTACAAAGGATTTCATAAAATCTCTCAAATTAAATCCAGATATACTTGGCTCCTCAATGACACAAGTGCACAAGTGCCAAAAGGGAGAAAAGTAGCTGGCCATGGCAAATGCCGACCAGTATAACAAAGAAGATAACATCTCCAAACTGGCTGAGTATGGTCAGGTCACTGAACTGACAGAGCAAAGACAAAAAAGGTATGAAAAATCTAGAATAAGTGACACAAGATGGCTTATAACGAGAACATCTCCAAATGGACCTATTTAAAGAAGCAACAAATGCTGAGAAATGGAAAAGAGATGATGGAACGGGTGCCAGCAGTTTTTATGAACACTTCCTAACAAACTTTAATCCTGGTGGTTCAAGCACCTAGCAATGGCTGTAGTCAGAACACAGCAGACCCACCCTGCCACTGCTGGGCACCTTCCCAATCAAGCTTGTCTGTATCTTGTCTGGACAGACTTTGCATTTAATTATGTTTGTACATGATGTTTCTTCCCAATCGATTTCATGAGACTTGAGTGCGGTCTCTGCATCCCAGTAATCACCAGGACCTTCTAGTGCTTCTGTCTTTAAATTGTCCTGTATAATGCTGATTTCAATCAATCAATGAACAATTACTAAGCATCTTCTACGTGCCAGGCTCTGTGCTAAGTGTTGGGGATACAGAAAGGGGCAAAGACAGGCCCTATCCTCAGTGTAATGGGGCACAGTCTGTACAAGACAAGCTGTGCCCAGGATAGACAGGAGATGACTAGCAGATAATGCTAACTCACCAGAGAGAAAGCAGAGCTGCCCAGCTCCTACTGGCGCCTGCATTTTCTACCCAAGAAAACCACCTTGCCATCTTCTTGGGACACTGCAGACCCTCCTTAAGGAGGTCTACAAGCAATCCAAAGGACGTGGCTTAACCATCCAGGACACGGGAAAGACCAAGCGAATGAAGGATGCTGATCGTCTAGACCTTGCCACGCAGCTGGCTGGGCAAACCCTCCTGCCGGTCTATGCATCCTGGACATTGTCAGCACAAAGCGCAGTCCAGAATTCCACCAGAGAATAGGATGGAGCTCTTTTGGGAAAGCACCGATGCTCTCAAAGATTCCAGGCTTATCCCTGGAAGGAAAGATCAACTTTTTTACATCAATACTCTTCTAGATTTGCTCTCTGCCTGTGAGGTATGAAACAGCATGTTCCAAAACATTTGAAGCTGGGGGCAATGAAGACTGACAATCCACAAAGACAAATTTCACATGAGAACCCAAATAAAAGGTGCCTCCAGACAGATGTATGCCTGGGAAAGAAGGCAGGTCAATCGTGTGGCCAGAGGGAAGAATATAGGGACTGAGGGACAGTCCATGAACTCCCCACTGGAATCTCCTCTAAGTAACGGCAACCAAGAGACAACCCCAGGACATTGGGTGCATCCTCTTGGGAAGATGAGAACTTAGGGTCAACATGGACAAGCTTTGTGCAAGATGAGGGCTTGAGGTAAGCTGTGATGGGGGAGTGCCCACCCTGTGGAGACCACACAAATCAAGGTGCCAGGGACTCGATGCTGCCCTAATGAAATATGTACATTAGGATAAACAGGTAAGACACTGAAGGGACATGCTGAAAAATAAAATCTTGCCTGCTACCGAGCTTTAAAGCCTGTGATGAGCAGTACATCCCAAATCTCTTGTAACAGCCTGGGAAAGGAAAGATAGCTCCCAGCACAACTCTATGGATACCCTGGGGATGGCTGACAGTAGACCATGTGCATTTAACCTGTGGAAGGCCTGGTGAGAAATGGGCTTTGGCTCATCTCTCCCACCATGTACTCTAGCCACCTGTAAACAATGGATGCAAAAATGTTTCTATCTCAAAGGTGAAGGGGGAGAGGACTTTTCTTTCTTTTTAAAGAAAGTGTCTAATTTTTCCCTAGTTACATGTAAAAATATTTTTTGATATTTGTTTTGAAAATTCTGAGTTACAAAATGTCTCCCTTCCCCCCTCCCCAGCCCAACTCACTGAGAAAGCAAATGCTCCAATATAGGTCATACGTGTGCCATCACGTGAAACATCTCCATACTGGACTCTTCTACTAAGCTGATGGAAGGAATGGTTAGAGACAGGATGGAGAGGCTTCATTATACTTAGTTTAAAAAAGCCAAGGCAAGAGGCAAAAGAGAGAGAAAAACTGAATATGTCTGAAAGATATAAGGAACGGGCTGCTATTTATTGGGAGGCCACAGGGCACAAGGCAGCGCCACCTGGCTTTGAGTCCCACCTTGGCACTGCAGCAGCTATGGGACTCAGGACAGGCATCTCTCTCTCTCTTGAGGGAGCCCTAGGCACCTTGGTAAGATTCTCCATGGTGTTCCCAGTCTGCTTTGGGGATCATCTTTGAGCCCAGTGCTGGACACATAAGAGACGCTTACCAAACACTCCTCCCTCTGAGGGAACACAAAGCACTTGACAATTCTCCGCATCTCACTAATAACCAAGGAGATTCAAACTGAAGCTTTCTAACACCCCTCAAGATAAATGAATGGATAAAAACAATGAAAGAGGAAGGCAGGGAAGGCAGAGGCTCCCTTGCTAACTGTTGGTAGACCGCCAAAGCAGCTGCGGCTCCCAAGCAAGCAGCCTGGACATGGACAGGATCAGTCATGAGAACTAGTATTCCCACTGCTTGCAATATACTCTGAGGATGTTCCTGAAAAACGGCTCTTGTTCAGAGACTCTTGTACCAGCACTGCCAAAAGCCAGAAGCAGCTTCAAGGTGCAAAAATGGAGCAGTTTCCACCAATGGAACGGAGGCGCCTTAGATCCTGTCCCCATCTTGGGAATCCCTCTCCAGCGTGGACTCAGCTAAAGCAGCTCTGTCATCACGGCAGCCAGCTTTCCCAACCATTCCTAATCCTGTTCTGTACCTTGCCTGATGTTTATCGTCAGAGGGTCGGTGGATCAGTTACCTGACTACACACACACACACACACACACACACACACACACACACACACAGGCATACACATGCATGTACACACAAACACACATACATGTACACATACATACTAACTTGATAAGGTGAGAGAGGAGATCAGGACAGAAGAGGGGCTTCACAGCTGTTTTTGTAGCAGCACCGAGGAACTGCTCAACAATTCGTGGCCAATGGATATAACTGAACATCACTAAGTCATAACAAATGACAAAATGGGTGGTTTCAGAGAAGCTTGGGAAGAACTGTTTGAATGTGTGCAAAGTCAGGAGAACAGAAACAAAAGGACACCTGACAGAATAACAAAGATGTTATAAGGGGGGCAGAGCCAAGATGGCGGTGTAGAAGCAGCAAGGACAAGCAGCTCCCACACCGCCACCCTGAACACCCATAAAATATGAGCCCAGACAAAGTCTAGAAAAGTCTAGGACTCTCAGACTCACAAAAATACAGAAAACACATCTCTTGCTGAAGGCAGCTCGGTAGCAGGGGTTCAGCGCAGCCACCGGGAGTGGAGGCTGGCCCAGGCTGAAGCCAAGACCGTGGCCAGGCCCAGGACAGTGGGAAGGAGCTGGGCTGAGCTGAGTTGAGCCCTGCAGCGCCCAGCCAGTCTGCAGAGGAGAGGATCTGCAGCCTCAAGCACCTCCACATCTGCCAAGGCATGAGGAACGGGGATGGGAGAGGGGCAGCTCGCACTGGAGCAGAGACCGGACCAGCCCAAAACCGCAGCCACGGCCAGGACAGGCACCAGGACGACCAGGAGGAGCTGAGCCTCCCAAGATGCAGCTTGAGTCTACTTCAGAGAAGATCTATTGCACCTGAGGGAATATTCACATCCAGCAAACGAGGATTAGACGGTCAGTGAAAGTAAAAGTGAAACTTTGAAAATTAATTTGGGGGAAGAAAAGCAGTTCAGCCAATTTGCCCCCAAGGCAAGGAAGAAGTGGGGGAAGGGAACCGCTGGAACCAGCGGCGGCCCCCACTGGCCTGCTTCAGAGCCCCTGGCCTGTGGACTCCACAAGGGGGCTGAATCGATTGATCAGGGCCAAGTGCTCTTGTGTTGAGAGGCCTGGATCCGGATCGTGGTCTTGGGTGGTAGTCCTGGGGTGCGCTTTCAGCAAGCCAAAGGTGAGGGGACTTGCAACATCCCCCTAATAGCTCTGGCAACTGGAAAAACCCCAGTGATTTGGAACAGAGCTTTCCCCCTGGAAGCAGAGTTTCACAAAGCTAAAGAAACCAACAAATTAATTGACTGGCCAACATGAGGAAAAGGAAGCAAAATAAGAACAACAATAAAACTCTAGAATCCTTTTTTGTGGACAAAAAGGATCAAAGAATGGAATGGGAGGAAGAGAGCCCAGAACTCAGAATTCCTACACCAAATGCTTCCAAGACAACTGAAGAATGCCTAGAAGCTATACATCAACTAAACAGGGACTTTGAAAACCAAATAAAAGAAGGGGAGGAAAAATTGGGAAGAGAAATGAGAATGATGCGAGACAATCATGAAAAGAGAATCAACAACCTGACTGAAGAAAACAACACTTTAAAGAATAGATTATGTCAAATGGCAAAAGAGGCCCAGAAAGCCAATGAGGAGAAGAATGCCTTAAAAAGTCGAATTTGCCAGATGAAAAAAGAATCTCAAAAGCATTCTGAAGAGAATAATTCCTTCAGAATTAGAGTGGAGCAAGTAGAAGCTAATGACTTTATGAGAAACCAAGATACTATTAAACAGTTACAAAGAAATGAAAACATAGAAAGCAATGTGAAATATCTCCTTGAAAAAGCCACTGACCTGGAAAATAGATCCAGGAGAGACAATTTGAAAATTATTGGTCTACCTGAAAGCCATGACGAAAAAAAAGAACTTGGAAAGCATCCTTCAAGAAATCCT
>CM053598.1:4364256-4384593 GCA_028646575.1 Pseudocheirus occidentalis | reverse complement strand
TACAGTGGGATCAATGTTCTGGGCTGGGGGGTAGGGACAAAAAGGGGAGAAAATTTGTAACTCAAAACCTTGTGGAAATGAATGATATAACCAAGAAAATAAATTAAGATTTAAAAAAAATATTTAAAAAAAATTAAATCAAGTTCAATTGAACCATAGAAAAGTGTTGAGTAGGATATCAGCAAAGGGCAAGGAATGAGCCTGTTTCTATTACACCCCCACACTCCTCTGGGTAGGATGTGAGTGCCCAAAGTTACCATAACATAGCCAGGAGACTCCCAAATACTGCCAAGAAGGCGAACTAAGGACCCTCTTCCCTTTATACCACAGCCCCCCACGTGCACTGAAGAATGAGAGCGGGTCATCTCACCTTGTTGGCTTAGCATGAAACAAGAGCTAAAGATGCTCGCATTCTAAGCTTCATTTTCCCGTGTTTTACATAATTAAGCAAGTCACTTAATGTCACACTGTCTTTGCAATAGTCCTTACTAATCCTTAGAGCTAACAGGACTGACTAATTAGTGTAAAACACTCAGAAAAATATAATAAATTCAAATGTGAAGTATAATTGGCTTGTCCTCCTGGTATTGCACTTAGACTGCATTCCTTAATAAAGTGGATTGCCTTGCTTAAGGAAGAAAACCTGGGCAGTTTGCAGAGGAGTGAGACAAGGTTACCACTGTGTTTGTAGACCAGAGGCAAGACTGGCTGGAGAGCAACCTGGTTCTTTTTGATGAATGAAGCCTACAATAGGAACAAAGAGCAAACTAACCTAGACAAGCTATAACCCCACTGAGTCTGACAAAAGGTGTTTCTCTCTTGGATCTGTGGGCAGACAGCTGACACGGCATAACCCTGGGCTCTGTGCCCTTCTGCTCTCTCCTACATGGCCGAGGACAGAAAATGAGATTGCGGGATACCCCTTGTGACAACCCTCAGTTGCATGGCGCATGGGGGGACAATGATAGCCCAGAGGAGAGGTTGTCGCTCTCCAAGGCAGGGTTTCTGATAGGGCTATAACAGCCTACTTGTTTACCATTGTGACCGGGTCTCCCACTTACTCTATCAAAGCAAGACAGGAGCGAGAGCCATCAGCTTTGCCCTTTAAGGTCGCAGCTACCCTGGTGGCAGTAGGTCCAGAGAATCTGACTCTGACACCGGATCGGAATAATTGGAGAACAGCCAGACAGGGACCTGGTTACTCTGGTCTCACCAGAACCAGCCTTGATGCAGCAGGGGAGACCTTGTCAAGGCACAAATCAGAGGTCCCAGTGAATCATGCAAATGCAGAAAAAGATCACTGAGCAGACCTTAGTGACAACAAGAGTGACCTCTGCCCATTCTGCAGCAGTCTGCCTTGACAAGGCAGTGTTTTTCCTCCCTCAGTGAGAAATGTGTGTGTCTGTACATACATGCATACACACATACATACATGCATACACACATACATACACAATGCATGTATATGTACTATATACACATATAGCTATAGATATATGTATAATATGTGCTTGAGACAAACATTAATAAATATATTTATGCTTTATATTAAATAATTTGACTCCCCAGTGGAGTTGTGTTCTTATTGTTGTGAGATCTCCTTCCAGTAGAGCACAGCAGACCCCTTGCATATCTATGCATCCATCTTGTGAAGTCCTTGTTCATTAAGCTCTTCCATGAGTACTGTTGGCCTTCTCTGAATTCTCTGTACGTTGTATGATACCAAGGGAGCACACAAGCTGCCTACCCACCCACCCCCATCCATCTCTAAATGACCAGCCCATATTCTGTTGTGCTCATGGATCTCTTTAATGATATCCTATGGTCTCCATTCATTGGTGATATGCTTCTGGCAATAGCTGCCCACCCTGGGTCTTTCCTTGCCCTTTGAATGAAGCCACAGCTTTAATGTTTCAGAGACTGGCATTCCTCAACTTTCAAACAGGAAATCAGTAGAAAATTGTGGATCTCAACAATATAGGCTTTGGTTTCAAGGGGCCATCTGGGGTTATGCAAAGTGCTGCTAATCTCCCAAGGTAACCTTAGTCTACTGTCCTTTAGTTTAGTTTTGGTTCAAATTCGTTGTCTTTCATAAACAGAAGCACCTGGATGATTTTACTATCCACACAGAATCCTTCTTCCATTTATGTTTTGTGTTTGTCCCTCTTCCACGATGGTGGCAAATCCCCTTGGTGATCACACATCACCCTGGTTTATTCTCCACTCAATGCTGATAACTCAAGGACCATTGAATAAAGTTCTATGCGTTGTCATATCTTTCAAGATATTGTATAGGATTCTGACAAATGCATAGGAGATACATTGTTGGGGGAGAGCCTTTGAGGGACAGTTTTTCTCTATCAAATTAAATGTTTTATTACAGTTTTTCAGGGCAATCTGTGTTTCCTCCAGGTATCCATCTGGGACTGTGGTATTAAATCTATAGATGGTGGATTCTTGATGGAGAAAAGAGTTTTGTAGACATCTTTCCCCATTTTCCCCATTTTTCGTCTGATTAAGATTACAGTCATACAGCGGCCAAATACCAGCCCATTTGTTGTCGTGTGGTGGTGCCTGCCATAAAGTCAAGCATTACTCAGGAGGATGCTGAATAATAAGAAAATTCTGACAGGAAGCGGGCTGGTGAATGTCAATAGAATGGAATAATGCTTTGTGGAAAATCCCACCCAAATTATGGGCGGCAACAATTCAGACTCCAGACTCAAGAAACGTTTCTTTTTTAAACATTTTTAGCACTCTTATTTAAAGTTTTGAGTGTCAAATCCTATCCCTTCATCCCCTCTCCCTGAGGTGGTAAGCAATCAGATATAAGTCATACACATGCAATCACATAAAATATTTTCATATTAGTCATTTTGTACAAGAAGACATAAATAAAAGGGAAAAATGAAAAAGTGAAGAGAGCTTCAGCCTGTGTTCAGTCAACATCAGTTCTTTCTATGGAGGCAAATACTGGGCTTCATCACTCATCCTTTGGAGTTGTCTTGGTTCATTGTATTGCTGAGAATAACTATGTCATTCACAGCTGATCATTGTTACAATGTTGCTGTTACTGTGTACAATGTTCTCCTGATTCTGCTCGCTTCACTATGCATCAGTTCATGCAAGTCTTTCCAGGTTTTTCTGAAATCATCCTGCTTGTCATTTCTTATGGCACAATGATATTCCATACAATCCTATATCTTAGCTTGTGTAGCCACTTCCCCATTGATGGCCATCCCTTTGATTTCCAATTCTTAGCCACCACCAGAAGAGCTGCTATAAATATTTTTATACAAGCAGGTCCTTTCCCCTTTCTTGCATGTGCAGGGAATGTTTCAAGGAGCAAAAGGCACTGGATCATCATTGTGCTGGCTTGGAGCCCTAGCTGTCAGTCAAGACCCTCACTCAATGTTCTGAGCAAGTCCAGGGGAAGACATGTTTACATAAGTGATCGCTGGGATTTGAGCAGCTCACAACTTGTCTGAATGCTGGGGGAGATCTATAGGGTGAGCCTGGGTCTTCTGCTCCATCTTTGTTATCTCTGTATTTGTTGCTTTTCATGCTAGATTTTCAGAGCATTTTAAGGAAATCCCCTTGAAAGCATAGCTCTCCCCCAAAGAGGAAGGATAGGAAGAGGCCAAAGAAACCGAGTCAGAGAAAAACCAGGTCACTTGTTTACTATCTAATACACCATTAAAGGAAGGCAATGCAAGGTATGCTATGACCAGGTAGCCATTCACTCACTTCTTCCTGTGATCCTCAGAGACTGAAAGTCATTCAGGATGCTCTTGACTAAGGCCAGTTTGAGTCCCTTGGCCTTTGTGACCCTCCTCACAAGCTGTTATAGAGGAAAAGATTCACCACCCAATGGCCGATGTCTAGGAATTTAAAATGAGAATGTGCATCCTTCTAGAATAATCAAAGCCATGGTTTGCATTAGTGGGTTAGGAAAGGTCCCCAAATGTCAGAGAGGAGACAAAGAGAGATAGCCTGATGATTTGGGAAGGCTTTAAAGTACACTAAGGCCAATGGTTGTTCCAAAGACATAGAGTTGTTGCTTGTGATAGTCAGGTGTCTCCAGGGGGCAGTGGGCAGAGGAAGTGGGTTGTGGATTGAGGAAGAAACACATTAATCTGCTGTTGTTGCCCATAAAACATTGTTTCCTCTAGAAAATCAGAAGGTGGGACTTTACTGATATGAACAATATAGGCGGGATTTTTCATGAGCATCTGTGAATTCCATTACATAAAAGCAACCAGGAAAGAAAAGACTGAGAAAGAGGAGATGGTGAAAAGGGGAGGAGGGAGCATGTGAGATGGCTTTGACCATTGAGATGATGACCTTTCAGAAGAGGATTTAGTCTTCTTCTGCCTGGCCCCAGAGGGCACAGCAAGGAACATGGGGACAGAATTAGTCTGGATGTATGGAAAGGCTTCCTAACCACTAAGTCTGTCCTAAAGTGGATTAGACTGTCTTGGGAGCAAGTGAGTCCCCATATCTGAAAAATCTTTAAGCTTAGACTGGGACCGCTTGGCGATCCCTATTCAGATATGGCTTGAATCAAATTACTTCAAAGGTCCCTGTCAACTCTGAAATTCCGTAATTCTCACACATGAAAGAAGGGCTAGAGACACGGAAGTGCCCATAGGTGACATCTGTAGAGTGATTTAAGGCTTACTGTAAACACATACCTGACAGCAGTCCTGCAAGAGCAGTATCTCAGTTACTCATTGCTTCTTTATAGCCAAGAAAACTAAGACTCGGAGACCTTGAATGACTTGATGATTGTCTGTATCTAGGAGGGGCCAAAATACATCTCTGCCATCCAGTATTTGCCCCCTGGTTTTTGGTCCATGTTGAATTATAATGCTGAAGATTAAGGCCAAATCTTGGGATTTCTTGGTAGGTCCTACAAAAGGCAGTATTTCTAATGCTTGGAATTGTTGGATTTTACACCTAGAGGCGCCTTAGGGACCATCTAGCCCAGTATCATCATGTAGCAAATGCTTTCATGTAATCATCTGAGTAGCACTGAATCCAATGCTGAGGTTGTACTGATCCAATAACTGTCATTTATTTAGAAAATAATTGTTTTTTACTTCAATTACATCAATGACTCTGCCCACACTGGCATGGGGACTCCCTTCCCCTGCAGATCCAGACTCACTGATGCCTTCCTATCCAGTGTGACTCTTTCAAGCCAGAAGACACCTGGACGAGCATCTAGTCCCTCCCTCACAGTTTACAGATGACGTCACTATGGCTTGGAGACGCAAGAGACTTAGCTGAAGCCACTTGGGCATCTGGGGGTAAGGATGAGATGAGAGCCCAGTCCTCCAGATCCACTGCCAATAAGCGTGGGACTGAAGACAGCATTTTTTGATGGCTCAGAGCCCTTCACTGGTTCCATGATACCACACTTAATTATGAAATTCTCAAGCCTTCAAGCAAATACTTTCATTGGTTATCATTGGGTATATTCCATCCCTAACCATCAGCCCATTACTCTTATGTTCTAAACTTTGGTCCCAAAGTGCCGTGATCTTATCCTTCATCTTTTGAGCCAGCTGTTTCCTTTTTGGTAAGTTCTGTTTTCTCTTCTGAAGCCTCTATCTTCACTCAGTGGCAATGTTAGAAAAGAAAATACCGTCCACACCTCTATGGTTTCCTACCCTTTTCAGAATTCAGAAATTCTTCCTGGGATCCTTCTCTCATTATCAGACCTTCTACCAATTACCAGATGTGATTGTGGTGGTGGGTGGTCTTCAGGTTTGATATGACTTGGGAGGCTCTCTGTTACCTCCTGGACTTCTCTCCATTCCCACCAGGCTTCAGACCCCCTCAGGAGGGAGCTGCCTCCCACTAAGACTCCCTTCCTCTTCTGGCCATTCCTGGATGGCCTTTGTCCTGATGATCCCCATAGATCCTCATTCACTTTCCTTGGAACATGACAAGCTGCTTCCTCCCCGGAAGGTCCTACTCTTCCCTCTATGTGAACAGTCTCCTAGACATTATTATAGAGCTCTGCAGACTCACTGGTCTGCCTTCCCTTCCTTCTGGCCCATTCTTTTACCCTGCAATTTCTCTCTTTAGCTAGTTCACTTTTTCTGACTCTTACTTCTTTGTTTTCTCTTTGGAGGACCACTTCAGGATGCACTATTCCCTCTGCCCACCTGAAGAGCAGTGGCCTTTGGCCACTTCTGCTGGTGAGAAGAACAGCTTGCACTTTGTAACCTGGGCAGTGATTGTACAGCACTGGCAAGCAGAAGTGGCACACTTCTTTCCCCTGGGCAGGTTTCCTTGCTTTCTGTACTTTCAGCTGTCAAGTCTCTCCATTTTCGGTCCCTCTAACGTGTCCTTTTGGCCAGCTTCCTATCTGTCATCCCCACTCAACGTGCTGGGAGCTCCCAATAGGCTTTTGTGGAGAGCAGGATTTCTTACTTCTTCCTTCGGGTGCGCCACTTCTCACATACTCCTTCTGCCTGCGCTCAGCTGACTCCTGCCCCAGCCCTCAGAAGAGTGGAACCCACCCTGCACCCCCTCCAGGAGAAGGTCTTTCCAGGCACTTCTGGCCACTTTCTCTTGTCTCCTCTCTTGGATTTTAGTTGTTAGCCCCTGTCTCTTTCAAATTGCCTCTTTGTTTCAGTGCTTCCTTGAGAGTTTGACAAATGTTTACTGAATTAAGTTTTTTCATTCAACAAACAATTTTTATTCACAGTGTTACAAACAAGGCTCTAATATATTTTTTCAAAGAACTAAGTTTGTAAAATATCAATTGAATGCAAGAACTGTTGATAAAGAAATGACTTCTCAGAAATCCAGTGATGCTTGTTAGCTTAAAAATTAAATTAATTGTGACTCATTAATGTGAGAGTGGTTATGAACTCAGAGGATGTAGTCAGGGCTGGCAGAGTGGGTGACTGCCTATGTACCATGTGGAATGTGAACCATGAGGGCCCTTCCTCCACCAACAAATATGTCTCTTCCACAGGAGACATATGAGCACATAGTTACTATGTCGTAGTAGGTGCTCTGCTTGATTGGGCTTACAGGAAGTGCTTAATAAGTGATTGTGACTGACTGATTGGTTGGCTGAAAATCTGTAGAGGAGCTTGGAATAGAATGCAAAAAAGGAAGAGGAGAGGCATGAAATGGAATGAGCATTTATATCTGCCCACTATGTGCTGGAGCTTGCTAAATGCTTCACAAATAGCTCATTTGATCCTCAAGATAACCCTGCAAAGCAGGTACTATCATCATTGCCAGTTTGCAGTTAAGGAAACTGAGAAAGAGGTTAAGTGACTTGCCCAGGATCACACAGCCATTAAGTCTCTGAGACCTTCCTGGTTCCAGGCCCAGCACTCTGCCCTAAAAACAAAGGCCAACAAAGATGAACTTTGGCTTCCTTGACAGTTTGACGAGTCAGCTCATAAATGTCATCTCATTCACTGATTCAAACAACAAACCTTTCTGAATGCCTCCTGGGTGCAGTGCCCCATGACCATCCCATGTACCCTGGCTTTGGAGTAATAAACGCTCTGTTTAAAATCCATCAAATCCTCAGACGTCAGCGGGAGCCTCCCTTTGTTCCCTGCCCCACAGCTGCAGGTCCCTGGAAAAGCTGTCCTAGAAAATGCCTTCTCTGTCTCCCCTGTGGAAGCCTCTTCTAGTTCTGCCTTCAGCCTCTGTCAAGCCAGAGGAAGTGAGTCGGTGGGAGCTGGAGAAGAGGTGTTCTGATGCCCAAGCAGTGGCTTTTCTTAGGCTCAAGCCCCAGAGGAAAATACACAGAAAAGAGAGTGCCAAGAGTGCCAATCTCTGTGCCAAGAGATTCAAAGCCTCCCCTCTGGCCTGGGGGTGGGGGAGCTGGAAGGGACCTTCGGAGGCATCTAGCCCAACATCCTCTTTTACAGAGGAAGACACAGACTCGACAAGGGCAAGGAACTCCGACAAGGTCTCTTGGGTAAGTAAGCAGAAGCATCAGGATCTTCTGACTTCGGCTGCAGCATTCTTTGGGTCTGCCTCCCCATAAGGTAGCAGATGCTCATGATGCCAGGACAAATGTGCCTTTTGTGTGTCTGTGATGGGTACAAAATAAAAGGGAAAGGGAAGTTAAGAAAAGTGTAAAACTGACCAGGCACCATGTGCAGACTTAGCTGATTGTCAGTGAAGGCGCTCTCCTCCCACAGCCAGTGAGTTGGGGAGAACTGGGCTCCTTCCCATTTCTCTGATGATAGGACAGAAAGGAAGTGACGTGTTCAGTCACACAGTTAGTGGCACATGTCTCTTGCCTACAAACCCAGGACTAGTTTCTGCTGCATGAGCCGTGTGTATGTGCATGCGTGTGTATGGGGGGTGCTTCTACATGAGCTTATGTGTGGCTGTGTGTAACTATCAGCCTGACTTGGTTCTACAGAAAAGAGCCTTGAACTTGGAGGCCGACAGACGGCTCCCAGCTTGGTCGCCGGCTGATCCAGCCACTCTCTGCTTCCCTTCCTTCCCTCCCAATGATCTTCCTTCTTGTCTGTTCATTTCATTTTTTTGGCCCTGAAGTCTGTCGGCCAACCTGGGGCCTCACAGGACCAGCAGGCTCACTCCCTAGAGTCACTGCTACCTGTGGACAGTCCCTCCTGCACCCACAGTCCCTGAGTCAGGAGGCTGGCCCCCTCCTTCCTGTGGCATGAGGGAGGTGACTCAGAAGGGAATATTTTGAGAAAATAATGTCAAATGAATCTGAAAAACCGAAATGTGTGTGTGTGTCTGATTGTTGTGTGTGTTGTGTGTACACATTGTGTGTCTGTGTATGTGAAAGTATGTTTTGTACATGTTCTGTTTGTGAACACAAGTGAGTGAATGTGTGTATGAATCTGAGTGAGTATGTGTTATGGGGGGTGTTGTGTGTCTTGTGAGTATATGTGGGTAAGTGTGTTATGTGTGGTATGTGTATGAGTGTGTATGTGAGTGTTAAGCATGAGTGCTGTGTATGTTTGAGTGTATTCTATATGTAGGTGTTATGTGTGAGTATAAGTGTGTTCTGTGTGGGTGTAAATGTGTTGTGTGGGTGTTGTATTGTGGTGTGTGTCTGTGTGAGTGTGTGTGTGAGTGTGTTGGAGGGGATAGGGACGGCCATTGTGGGATCCGCTCTAGCCCCAAATGCCCTCGGCCGAAGATTTGTCAAGGGGATCCTGGGACCATCCAGGGCCAGACGGGCTTGCTCTCTCCTGACACAGCGTCTCTTCAAATAAATGCTCCATTAAAATGGCCGATAAAACAGGAGGAGCAGGGCCCGAAGCTGCGGCGGGTTAATAGGAGAGCTGACCGAACCGGCATCCAGACCCCTGTGCACAAACCAGCAGCGAGAGTTCCTGGAATAAATATTCGAAATGTCACCAAAGATGAGA
The DNA here is from genome assembly GCA_028646575.1 of Pseudocheirus occidentalis. Classification (NCBI taxonomy): domain Eukaryota; kingdom Metazoa; phylum Chordata; class Mammalia; order Diprotodontia; family Pseudocheiridae; genus Pseudocheirus; species Pseudocheirus occidentalis. The sequence goes on along the minus strand of CM053598.1, from coordinate 4,375,192 downwards.
TTTCTAGTGTGGGTGAAGAGCTGGTTATTACTTATTTATGAGTATTTCATGTTTGAGCTTGGAACAACGCTGTCGGATACACTGTGCACAGTGAAGGGCCGCTGATGGGATGTATGTTGAGTGTGTGGTTTTGTGCACACAGGTGTGCATTGTGCATGTGTACATGCATGAATCTACATGTGAGTGCACATCTGTGTATTGTGAGCATTGTATGGGGGTTGCACATGTGTGTGAATGTGCACACTTGTGTACATGTCTGAGAGGATGTGAGCATTAACACTGTGCAAGTGTGCATTGCACAGTGTGAGCGTACTCACTGAATGTGCACAGGTATGTTGTGAGTTCGCACAAGTGTGTGCACTCATTGGGAATATGTGTATGTGTGTGTGTGTGCCTGCATACTTGTGCTAGTTTCATTAGGGTTGGGTGCACTGTGTCCATTTTAATTCAGAGATAAGTAAGCAGCACAAAGACTGGAATCATATCTTCAGTCTGGCTCGCCTGTGGCAAAGCACGCTTCCCTGCCCACCCAGCGAATGACCTCAGATCGTAGTATTTTAAACCTGGAAGGTGCCTTGGACGTCATTTAGTTTCTAATTCAACCTTTTCATTTTACAGATGAAGAAACTGAGTCCCTGAGAGGAGCTCCCTGGCTGAAGATAACTGGCCAAGGTCCTCTGACTCCACTCGGCTCCTCCCCTGCTCCGCCTCCTCCAGATTCAGGTCATGCGGCTCCCGGCTCCTCTCCCGGCTGGGGACCCTGCACTGATCTGAGTTGGTATTTCACTCTGTGGGTCTGCAGAGGTTTGCTGCCTGACCACTTACTTCAAATTTACTCTTTAAAAATTAAAAAGGAGAAGTAGGAAATTCTGCAGCCAATGGTTAATAGCCAGGGAAACATTTTTATCCATAGAGGCTGGGAAAAAAAAGGAGCAAAAGAATTTTCTCTGCACATTCCCACATTCCATGTGTCTGTCTCTTCCTCTGTCTGTCTCTCACTCTCCCTCTCTCTCTCTCTCATACACACACACACACACACACACACACACACACACACACACCAACGTAGGGCCCGAGTTATTGTTGATTATTCACATAAGGAAGCTTGCCAAAGCAATTTCTATTCACAGTTTGTGTGTGTGTGTGTGTGTGTGTGCGTGTGCGCGTGTGCGGCCTTTTTAAAAAGCTTCATCTTGGTTCCACGCCTTTCTCCGGTTTTTGATCTCTCGTACCCTAGGCTCGAGGAGGTAACCAGTGCTGAACTTCCGTGCTTTCTTGTTCTTGTGCCTTATAAGTGGGCTTTAATAAGGCCCCCTTAAAATGCATTATCGCTGGAAAATAAACCAAGAAACAAGGGATAGTAATTTAGTGCTAGGAAGTTAATTCCAGAGACCTCCGACCTTTAAACAGTCCCATGGCTATTGATTTTCAATACTGTACGGGACTGTGCCACCCCAAGCGTGGGGTTCAGCAGATTCCGAACAGTTTCTCCCTTATCAGTTCAGTCCCTGAGTACTGTGCATTAAGACAACAAATCTCCACCGTTAACGGTGTGTCACATGGCAGCTGGGTGGACGTGCCAATTTTCTAATGAAGTTGGGTTGTTGGCAAACACACCAGTCATCATATATTGAAAGCGGTCTTCTTTTGTGTATCTCCAGCACACTCGAGTGCTTCTGAAGATACCAGTGACATCATTGTCTGAGGGCCAAGTGAGGAGGGGGAGAGGGACACGCGCATCCATCGCTAGCAGGAGCCCAAGGAAGAGAGCCGAGAGGAGTTGAGCGGGAGGCTTGTGTAAGCCCTTGCAGATGCCATCAACATTTCCAGTTGTGTTGGATGCATGAAAATGCAATTGATAAATGACATGACCACAAGATGCCCCATCCCAGCCTGCAGGGGAAGGGCTCTCCTGGGAGTCCTCCCAATCTGGAGGGTGCCAGGAGGGCTTTCTTAAGGAGCAGGGGTGAAACTGGAAGGGAAGGGACCTCGTCGGCTCCAAAACCTCCTGTAACTAGCCGGGCGCCAGTTGCCAAGTGTTTCCTCTCACTGAGAAAAGCAGTCCTGCCCTTCCCCGACCCGGTGTAAATGAGCCACTCTTGAACTAATATTCAAAGAGGAGACTTAGCCCCACCAACCTTCTCTCCGGCACCTCCTCGCCCTCTCCCCAAAAAGAGAGAGTAGTGACTGGCCCGGTGTATTGATTGTGAAAATGTTCTATCTAGGTGAGGAAAATGTCAGTGCCTTAAATACCAACATTAGCAGTGGTTTAAGAGCTGTTTTTCACAGATGCCTGTGTGATCAAAATGTTTAAGCGATTGAAGGGATGGAGGGGGGGAAAGTATATTAGATTTTTAAAAGTATATTAGATTAAAAAAAAAACCCAAACCTACCCCTTGGGAGTTCGGCCCCTCAGTCCAGGCAAGTGGTGGAAAGTCAGCCCGTCTCCTACTGGACTTTTTACTGGGATGGCAAATATCTAATGAAATTCAACAAGGAAACTGGAAAAACAGCCAAATGGGTGCAGCAAAACGGTGAATGGGATCATTAGCTTCCTCGCTGTATTTTTTTGGACGCGGTGTGCCTGTACCAGAGAGCTCCCGAGCAGATTGCAGGAACAGGCTGACAGTTAGGAGCTAACTCAGCAGTGCCGGGCACAAACTGCCATCTTCCCGTGGATTTACAGCTGCCACTTCTGCTAGTTCAATTAGTTCTATAGCACACAGATGTTGCTTAAATGTTGCTGCTAATGATCCCGCAATCAGCGTAAGATTCATGCCATATTTGGAGGCACGTAAATTTCTCAAGTGGCACAATTAAAGTGGAAATATTAGGTGGGGAGAACTTGGCAGTCTCGCCGAGTTGGAAGGCACACCCGCTATGCAATAATGGGTCAAAAATTCATTCAAGTTTTACTGCTGTTCAGAGTTTTAAAAGACTTTTCACAGTTGAATGCAAAGTAGTAAAAACCAGAGTATTAGGAAATGAGAACGCGGCCCTGTTATTCAGACATGACTTTTAATTTCAAATTGAAATCACATGCTTACCTCCGCGGCTATTGCAGCACCAGGGAGGGCCAGGCCCAGAGAGCAGGCTTTTAGGGCAAAAAAGTTCTGGGCAGGGAGCAGGGGATTAATTACTCTGCAAGGCACAGAGGTAGAGATGTCAGGGAGATGAGTGAGAACCCGTCCCCAAATCACACACCCAGGGATGGAGGGCATCCATCATTGCCCAAGCCAGATGCAGCCTCCACAACTGGGGCCCACTGCCGCCTCTGTTCTTGCCGGATTCTCTCCCGGAGACAGGTTCCCCAACCTTAAAAAGGAGAGTTGGGCCTTGATGCAGCTGTCACTGCTTTTTGTTCTGTTTTTATGGGTGCCTGTGTGTCTTAGAGAGACACACTCGCATTTATCTATGTACACGCACGTATATGTACACATACATGTGTGGGGATACATGTATGTGCATGCACACATCAAACAAAAGGGTGCTGGGGCACTGGGGTTTGCTCCAGCACCATCACCTTTCTACAGTTTTCTCTCAGATCAGTCTTGCTTCTTCTGAAATCCTTTTGTGAGCTCCCTTCTCTTCCTGGTTCCAAATGGCTTTCTCCACAAATAAAAAGCTAGGCATTGGGGTAAAGGCAGTTGTGAAGTCAGCTCTTGAGTTTTTCAGGAGCCCACTTAGAAGCCTGGGCTTGGCAATAGGCTTGAAGGCTGCCAGCTTCTCTTCTTCAAGACCAGACTGTTGGGCTGCTTTCCCCACCCTCCCTACCTTAACTTACTTCCGTGGAGAAGGGAATAAATGAATCTTTAGTGCCTGACCAAAATCATATTCATCCACCCTCAGAAGCAGCAATCAGAGCAGAGGTCTCCTCCTAATGCACTTGACCAGCAAAGTCCTGGGTGTCAGAAAACAAGGTGATCCCTTTGTTATTGGCCACTCTCGTTTCATTCAAACTCAAGGCTTTTAATGACCAATTCTGCCTCAGTGCAGACCCTTGAATGCAAGGCTGGCTCCGTGCCGGCATGTGTTCCCTCTCCAATAAGTGTCAAATGCTCCTTTCTGCCTCCCTTTCCAGCCCTCGCCCCATCCTGAGAGGGTCCGGTGGAGGCGTGCACGAGCCTAGGTCAGCACCAGTTCTGTTTCCGATGGCGGCTGAACACTCAGCACATTCCTGAGCCTTTTTGGGTGATGGAAGGGGCTGAGTTATTTCTCTGGACCACCTCATCCTCTGGATTATTTAACAGCAAATCTTACATGTGTCAGTTTTGTCTTGTTCTCGAGCATAAAGGACAATAAGTTCCACTGACCTCGGGGTGATGAATCTTGCAAGAACACAATATGTATTTTATCCTGGCAGGGAGAAGCTCATGTGTAATTGAGAGGGAGAGAGAGAAATGTCACTGTACCATATTTTGTTGACATGGCACTCGGAGCGGCTAGACAGAACCCAGAACAGGGGTCTGGGGGCAGCAGCCGAGACGCAAACATGCAGAATTGGTGCTGGGGAGCACGACAAAAACTTGTCACTGAAAGGGGGAGAGGAGAGGAGAGGAGGAGAGATTATAAGGTCGGCTTTCCCAAGTAATGAAATCTCGTAATTGAATGTGGTAGCAGCCAAACGGCGGGCTGTGCTGTCTGACCGCGTTCTGGTGCAGACAGACGGACATATGTGGGCTCAGAGGCCAGCTGCTCAGCCAGGCTCTGGTTTTCCCAGTCTTTTTATTGTCTTCCATAATGCTTAATGTACTGTTTGTGTATGTTGTCCTGGCACTAGGCTTTGATGGCCTATCGTATATTTTATTTGTCTTCTCCGGCTTTCCATGGAGGGAAGCTTGGAGCTACAGCAGAGACCACTTATTTCTAGCGATGAATCAAGTGTCTCTGTTAGCATTGCAAGGGATGGCCCTGCTTTTAGCTGGAAAGAGATCAATAAGGACCTGGGCTTTGCAGGGGCCTGTTGGTGGCGATGTGTCTGCACCGTCCAAGCCCGGCTGTTCCGGTGAATTGAGCAGAGAAGAGGGAGCTGCTGCCGGTCACCCTGCTGAAGAGAGGGCCCTTTGCAGGCGAAGAAGCATGCACAGAGAGCCTTCCAAAGAAGCCCACACAATAATGCTGACCACCGTGGCTCTGACTGTGTTCTCTGTGATAGCTAGCGTTTACACAGCACTGTAAGTTTGCAGAGTACTTTACAAACATCTCATCTGAATCTCACCACAATCACAGGGGGCAGGTGCTTTTGTCATCTCCATCTTACATATGGGCACCTGAGGTGGAGAAAGGTCAAGTGACCTCTTGGGGAGCAATTCCTAGGGTCAAACTAAAATCTTCCTGACTCCAAGTCTGCAGTTGGTCTATGAACTGAGCCATGTAGCTGCCAACTCAAGGAGGAAAATTGTGCCAAGCAGACAGGGCTTTCAGGGTTGACTATCCAGCCTCGGCAAAAGGCCTGGGGCACAGGCGGGAGGTCGTTCCTGCTCCATCAAAATCTGGGGAGCAGTGACACAGATACGATGTGTTGTGGCCCCTTCTCTTTTGGTGTTGCAATATGAGAACTGCCAAAACCTAATTTCCAAGTCACCCTGACTCAGTGGTGCTGGATGGGATGATTCCTGAGGCTCTTCCAGCTCCAAATGTAATAATCTAGTATTTGTGGGAGTGAGAAGGATAGGCTTGGCTTGGATCTGTATCCTCAGTCTTGTGCTTTATTCATTCCACATTTTTTAAGCACCCACTGTATGTAAAGGCCATCAGAAGTGAGATGCCCAAGGACACAGACTGGGAATCTACCATTTTCTGCATGATGCTCCATAGATGTGAGTTGTTATTGTCCAAAGAGGTGGGTGTGAAAAGAAGACTGTCTCATCAGAGAAGGGGTTTTTGCTTGGTTGTTTGTGTGTTTCCTTTCCCAGCTGCAAGAGATATTCTCTTTCTGAATTAAAAAGAATCATCCTTCAGCCTGGGAGATGAGAGGCAGTGAATGCCCGTTTATAATGTGAGGGTCAGAGAGCCGGATCAGACCCACCTTATGGACTTGGGGTATGAGAACAAGGCAGATCCTTTGTACGTGCACAAGTTTGGCAGAGGGGATCATCCCCGCCATGGAACTGAAGCCAGGGCTTCCACAGGATTTCCGCAGGGCTTTCTTGATATTTGTGTATTCTCAAAGACGGGGTGTGTGTGCATACATGTATGTGTGTATATGTGTGTCTGTGGGTGTAGGTGTGTGCCTGTGTGTGTGTGTGCCAGTGTGTGCATGTGTGCACCCGTGTGTGTATACACGTGTGTCTGTGTGTCGGTGTATATACGAGTGTGCCCGTACACGTGTGTGTGTACCTGTGCGTACATGGGTGTACACATCACAAGTGTGCTGCTTCCTGGGTTCAAACAAAGGGGACAGCAAGGTTAAGGATGACAGATACCACAAAAGCATCATCTCCCCCTGGTAGCAGGTATTTAGCAGATGGGAAAATATTAGCAGATGGTAAATCAGCGGATACATTTAGACCAAGATGCAAATTTAAAAGCCGCCAACCCCCTGCACTAAATATTTACACGGCACATCTCTCCTCCACCCGAATCTTTTATTTTTGATGAGTACAAACAACTGCTCTTCTTGTGAACACTCGTGCCCAAGCTGAAGCGAGAGGAGCCAACCCTCCGAGAGAAAAGCACCATCCACTGGACTCTCCAGTAGACACTGATGGGAGCATCGGCCACAGGCAGGCCCCATGACCAGGCCCTGGTGGCGGAGGAGAGACCTCATCCCCCAGGGTTTCCAGGACTTTTATTTGGGGTTCAGAGCTACGGTTCCATTGCCAATACAATTGATGTTCTTCAGGAGTTGTCTGGGGCCTCGGGAGGGTCAGGCCTTGCCCACAGTCGGCTAGCCGGTCTGTATCAGAAGCAGGACTTGAATCCAAGTTTGCTCGACCCCCAGCTCTCTATTCACAAAGTGATGATGCCTGAATTACCACAAAATCCCAGGCCAATGAAGTCTTCTCTTTTTGTTTCCAAAGAGCTCATGTAGGTGAAATAACTTTCCCTTCTAATTCTGCTACAAATCTCCATAAAACAAGATAATATTTCTGCCGTTCAAACAAATGGGACCTTAGTGAAGCCCTGGAACCTTGGGAGAGTCAGAGCCCCTCTCGGGCTTCGGGTGTCTTGTCTACAAGATGAGGGGATGAGATTACGGATTCTTGCAGGTTTTTTCTAGCTGCAAAATTCTGTCATCCTATGGTTTGTTATAACAAATGCTTGAGCCAGCCCTGGCACTTGACATTTTTCTGCCAAACAACCGAGGTAGACCAGATGACCTCTAAGGTCCCTGTCACCTCCCAATCTCTGGTCCTAGTGTGGTGGGATTTGAGCTTGGAATGACCTGATTTTAGAGCAGGCAGAGACCTTCAAGAGTCCTGTCTTAACCTTTCAGTTTTCAGATGAGGAGACTGAGGCTGGCAGGGGCATGGGAGTTGCCCAAGGTCTCTTACTGGAGGCAGAGCAGGGAGGGCTCTTGGTCAATCCAGTGCTCCCCTCTTGGTGTCAGGTTGCCCCCTCCCCACCAATAGAGGCTGCCCCCAAGCTTTCCTTCCTGTAGGTCTCTCTCTCTGGGCATCATGAGACAGTCAAAGGAGCTTTCCTTCCAAAATGGACCATAGCCCCTTTGCCCACCTGGAGAAAGGACTGTACAAAGTGACCGAGAGATGTGGGAGCTCTGGCTCCAGACTCTGACCCAGGTGATGATCCCATCCTGAGCACCAGAATACAAGCTTTGGGTTCTGGGTGGTCAGCTTCTGTCCTGTAGCTCTTCAAAGGACGTTGTCTCCAGCGCCCTGTTCCCTGACTCTCCCACAGCTGCCAGAGTTCCTTCCATGGGGAGAAACCAGAGGGATCCCTGAAGAACTTCCCTCTCCAATATGAATTAGACCATGGGAAGGCAGGACATGCTGGAACCACTGCTGCAGAACAGGGCAGCTCTCCACATTTCAGGCACTGATGGTGCTCTGCTAAGTTGTTAGAAAGTGAAGCCTCCTTAGCAAGGCTCCCAGAACTTTACTCTGGCACCTGCATTGGACAGGCCTGTGCCCCATGGGTCTGAGCCATGGGTCACTTGGCCTGTGAAGTACAATGTGGCCTGAAGCATAAAGAGCTTGCCATTGGGTAGAAATGGGTAGAAACCAGATGGGATGCCTTTAGGCTCATTGTTGGGAAAGGATTAGCTCTCTGGTCCCTGTTTCTGTCTCATTTTGAATGGAAATCAGAAGAGCCTAAATTGGAGAGCATTGACTATTCAATCACTTTTAGGAATCAGTTGTCACTGTGTTTAGCATTAGTATCTCCACGAGCAGTGCCATGGCTAGCACAGAGAAGGCTGGCCTTGGAATGTGGGAGATCTGGGTTCGAGCCCGCCCCTGGATCGTGCTAGCTGCATGACCAAGGCCAATTCACTTCCTTACTCGCTCAGTGTTGCAAGCCCCTAAATGGGGGGGGGGGGAGGGGAGGGACGGGAGTTGCTCAGTTGCATCAGTGGAAGGAGTTTCCATTCTGGGAGTCCTTCCATTGATGAGAATAGAGGCTATTATAAGACCAGACCAAAGCAAAGCAAACCAAATACAGTGCTTAGCATGAAGAAGAGAAAACAGCTACCAAGTGAACTAAGTATCCACACTAGGCTTCCACAAAGGTGGCGAACGGACAGATCAGAGAAGTTTAAAGAGAAGCTACATCTGTGGTCTGTGAGGCAGAATGCTGTGCTCCCCCCTCCCCTCCTGCTGTGTTCCTCCTCCCCTCCTGCTGTGCTCCCCCCTCACCTCCCGCTGTGCTCCCCCTCCCCTCCTGCTGTACTCCCTCCCTCCCCCTGGCTCCAGCCTCTTCTTCCCACCATCCTCTGCTTCCATCTCCCCCTTGTCCATCAGCCTTTTCCAGACCTGAGGAATCCTGCCCTGAATCCTGCACAGACCTTCTCGGGGGTTCTTGACTTGGTCTCTTAGCGCTGACGTGCCCCTCTCTTGCATGAGTCTGAGCCAAGCAGCCTGGGGAGCCCAGAGCTTCTCCTTGTGCAAGATGAATTAGATGCCTCGCCTTCATCCGTGAGGCCAGATTTCTGTAAAATGGGTGACTCACCAGGAGAGACTCGATTGCCCTGTAATTTTAGCTCTTTTTTCTCATTGACAAGATGAACGAATTATGAAACAATCATAGAATTGGAGAGTTGGGAAGGACCTTAATGGCATCTAGTAAGACCATCCATGACCAGGGGTCACCCAGCCTCTGGGGGGCGGGAGAGGGAGTGCCCTCCTCAGGATGGCCCTTCCCACTGTGGAGCCACACATATTGGTGTGTGTGTGTGTATGTGTGCACATGTGTGCATGTGTGCATGTATGTGCGTGTTTTCTTGACCTCAAGTATAAACATATCTCCTCATTTTTCTGCCTTCTGCAACTGAGCTCAAGTCTGTTCTCTATTCCACAGGACAACCTTACAAATGCTTCAGGGCAGTGGTCATTATAGTCCTCAGTCTTCCCTTCCCAGGCTGCATGAAGCCAGTTTCTGTCATGTCACAGGGCCTGAGATCAAGGCCCTCCCCCAAGCTGATCACCCTCTGCAGCTGACAAACGCCCTTCCTCAAGTGTGGCCTGCAGAACCAGGCACCATAGACGGTCTGCATGGTCAGCATCCAGAGCTGGCCTCCCAACTCTCAGAAGCTTCACCTGTCTCAATGTACGAAAGGTCCTACTGGGTGCCATGTCACACGCTGATGACTCAGTGGAGCTCAGCCACTGCCAGCTCTTTCCTCAGAGGTACAACCACCATTCTGCTCTGGCTACTTCTTCCCTTCCTCCATATATCTGTAAAGTGTCTTGTTGAACCCAAGTACCTTTGTCTCTATTAAGCTGCACTTCATTTGTTTTGACCCAACCTTCCAAGCCTTCAGAGACATTTTGGGAACGGACTCTGCCATCCAGGGAGCTTGCTGGCATTTTCAATGATCGTAATCTTCTGTCGTAACTGAGGCCAGTTGGGGGTAGGGAGTAGGGGGGAGGGAAGATCTCCTTTGGGATTTTTGCAGGCATGATGATTTCCTACAATTTTACTCTTATGACATAGAAATTCAGAGAGTGAGAAGAATTGTCCCAGCAGGAAATCCAAGAGTACATCCAATATGCTGGCATTAATTAGCCAGATGTGTGGCATACTCGGGGTTTCGCTTTTACAAAAGGGTGAAGGGCTGTCTGGGAAATAATCAGAGATTCAGCACTAAAGCAGGAAAGAAGCCTGAACAAGTTCACAACCCTCTGTGTCCCCCTCCCCCACCCCCACCCCTCCACTCCTGCCCCCTAGGAGCTGTGTAGGAGGGAGGGTTGCTTGGCATTCTTCAGGCTCATAAAGGAAAGGGCAGAAAATAAGGAGATGAAATGACCCAGAGGTGGGAGAGGAGAAGACTGGTCAATTAGCATTAGTGGACTGGGAAGCACTTCCAACAGCCCTGGGGGCATTTGGAAACCCTGGGTCAGGGCTTCCAGAGGGTGATAAATTATGGGAAAGAAGGAAACTACCGACTGATTGGGGAAGATAATAGATATTCTTTTTTTTCTATTTTTTTAACATTTGTTTGTTTTTAGTTTACATCACTCATTTCCATGAGATTTTGATTTAAAAATTTTGTCCCCCTCTTTTCCCTACCCACCCTCCCAAAACAGCGATCCCACTGTACACCCCTTCCCCCAATCTGCTCCCTCCTGACTTTCTGTTGGGGCAGGTTGGATCTCCCTGCCCCAGTACCTGTATAGCCCTCCTTCCTATCCTGCCCCCCCTTGTTCTGTTCTCGACTTTGTCCCTGTCCCTTTACTGAGGTGTGTGCTTCCAACAACCCCCCCAACCTACCCTCCCCTCCATCCTCCCCCCTCTAATCCCTTTCCTCCCTACTGTC
>CM053598.1:4337422-4363756 GCA_028646575.1 Pseudocheirus occidentalis | reverse complement strand
TATTTACATATACGTTATCAAGTTTTAAAGTACGTAGCTGGGCTTGGTATCTGGGACATAGAAGACTTAGTGCTTAATAAAGGAGACTCAAACATCTTTATTCATCCATCCTCATTTCCCCCTTTTCCTACAGTATAACATTCCACTACTTTTACCTACTGCAATTTGTTCACTTATTCCTTCAGTCAATGGCCATGGCTATCACTCAGAGAACTCAGGTTTTCTGAGCAGTATTCTTCTTCTTCTTCTCCTCCTTCTCCTCCTCCTCCTTCTCCTCCTCCTCCTCCTCCTCTTCCTCCTCCTCAGTTCTAGAATCATCCACTTTTTCCTGCTTGGTGTCCCTCCCTTCCTTGAAATCCTCTGTACCTGGAACCTTCTGTGCTAGAATTGTTTGGCTTCCCAGACCATTGGACAAGACAAACTTTGTTGCTTCACACATTCAATGGTCAATGCTGTTCTTCTGCAAAGTCCTTGGGGGGTCCCCAGGTCATTGTTCTGTACAGGAGTGGGAACCCACTTTGTATACAGTCTTTCTGCTTTTACAAAATGTGCCTCCACAATATTTTTGTGTCTTTTATAGGTTTCTTTCTTTTCTGGCCTCCTTTGACCAGGGTTGTGGGATCTATAGAGTCATAGGGTAGGGATAGTTAACTGACCTTTCTAATATAATTCTCAGTTGACTTCCACAATAGTCATACCAACTGTCTGTTACAATCAATTGACAGGCACTTAATATGTGTGGCATGGCACTAGGTGGTGGGGTGTGAAGACAAAAGGTAAACTATTGTAACCTGAGTGTATTAGGGAACCAGTAAGAGCACAGAGCAGTCAGTATGGAATACACACAATGGGATGCGGCATGGAGCCTGGCTGATGGAGACCCAGTCCTTACAGAAGGGCAGTGCTCTCTGCCTGCTGCAAACCCACGTGATCCTGCTTCTGGACACTTCCAATGGAGGGCCCCTCTTCTCTACTCCAGAGCATACATGGACACTCTGTGACTGTTTCCTGCTGACTTACTGAGTGGTACCAAAAGCATTTTAATTGGCTATGGAACCCACCAAGGACTCAAACAGGAGAAACAAGCTTATGAATGAGGAGGAAGAGAAGCTGCGATCCTCCAGGTGCGGGAGGTTCTCCTCACGTGGTCACCATGGGACCTCAGACACAGGGCATTTTGTTTCATCTGCTGTTTGTGTTTATTTCTTCTTATCGAAGATGAATTAGTGACCTTATGAGCCAGGAAGGCCATTGGTGGTCCAACACAGGAGTCCATAGCAGGTCTGCAAGAGCCATGATAGCCAATCCCAGGGAGGTGGCCCAACCAGGAAGGGTAAGTTCCCCACCTAAGGCCAGCAGTGAATCAGCCTGGCAGCTGGGCCGCTGGGTCATTCCAGCCAGGGAGGGCATCCTCTACCAGCTGTGCCACACCAGAAGTGAACTTGGCCAGAAGACGTTTGTAGTGACCTCAGTAAGTGTGAGAGCGACAGCACATTCTCTGGGCTTCAGAGGTTTTGTGGGTCCCACTGTATCTTCTCAGTAAATAATATGCCTTTGTAAAGGCTAATGGATGTTAATTGGCTATTGAGCGTATCAAGGAGAAACCAAATGGTCTAAATGATCTTGGGGCAATGATACTGGATAGTGATGCCAAGAAGGTAGCTGGTCAGATTGAAACTAGGGTGATGGTCAGCTGATCAGATGTCAATGAAACATTAACTGGTGATAGTGAAGAATGCACCAACAGTGCCCCCATGAGTCTTCAGCATCACCAAAGGACTCAAGCAGCCATCCTCCGGGGTACTGACCTACCTCAGTGAGGGGAATGATGGACTATGATGGCAAAAGCCAGGGAGGAAAGGGAAGGCCTTGCGTGGGAGGCAGGATTTTGGCAAATCCTGAAAAGCAGCTAGAATCTAAGAGGAAGCATAAGGAGGGGCCCAATCCAGGCATGGGGAGTCCCCTGTGCAAAGATGGAAGGCTAGGAAAGGAGATGGAATAAGTGAGGAAGAGTCAATGGCCCTGGCTGGCTAGGACATTATGCTGAGATGCATTTGGTGGCAAGAGTTGGTTGTTAAATTTTCGGTGTGAAAGTATATAGCATCTATAAATGCTTCCAATCAAGGCTTGATTTCTAGTCTTGTATGTTGTTTAGACTTATGAACATGATGGAGAAAAATAATAATGCAGATTATGCTTCAAACTATGTCCTAAATACAGTCCTCCCTGACCCCAGGAAGCTGATTGTTAAACATTTACCAGCACATCCCCACATAGGGTGCCTGAATGGGTGGCAACATAGAACAGCCTGGACAGATGAATATTGAAATGCCAAAGGCTGGAGGGAGCCCATGGAGGTTCCTAAACTGGAATGGTCTAATCCATCCCCAGCAGCAGGAATTTCACTTTAGTCTTTGTGTGTAGGATGATGGACTGGAGCTGGAGGACCCAAGATAGTTTAAGCCAAGATAACACAGTCAGTCAGTCAGTCAGTCAGTCACTGAGCATTAATGAAGTACTTCCTGTGTGCCAGAGGTTCCCTCCTCCCTTTAGGACCAGATTCAGATTTTTGTGTTCAGCATTTGAGGCCCTTCACGGCCTGGTCCCGTCTACGGTTGTATGCTCATTTGCACCCTGCTCCCCTTAAATGTCCTACAGTTCAATCGAATATCCTGATTGTTGTTTCTTACCCACAAACCTCCATCTGCAGTCTGCAAGCCTTCCCACTCATCATGCCCTGGGGCTGAAATGCACTCCCTTCAGACATCTGCCTCTTAGGTCTTCCTACAAAGCCTGGGCTGGCTCAAGCCTTCTTTCCTGGGAGAGGCTTCCCCCTTGCCCAGCCCACCCCCAGCTGCCAGAGACAACTGGACGATCTCATGTCTGCTTTATATCTCAAAGAAGGAGATGGCAAAGCACTCCAGCATCTCTGCCAAGAAAACCCTGCATGGGGTCATGGAGAATCAAAAGACTTTGTGTGTATTCTCACAAGTGTATGCATTGCTTTCCCTAATAGAATGTAAGGTTCTCGAGGGTGGACAGTGTCTCATTTTTGTGTGTGTACACCAGCCATGCTTATCAGACTGACAGTCAGGGATCAGGAAGGTTAGCTGATCCACACTCTGGACCACAGAGGCAGGCTCCAAGAAAACCCCAATATCTAGAACATTGAGCCAAATCTGATGAGATGTAAAGGAGTGAGGAAAAATGCCACGTCTGAAATTTGGATTCCAAAAATTGACTTTGCATGTCCAGATGGGAGATGAATGACTAGGTATGTAAGTTTGTCTGAAAACAATTTGGGGGCTATGGAGGACCACAAAAGAAGTCACCAGTGTAGTTAGGCAGCCAAGAAAGGCGAGATGATTTCTGTCAATATTGAGAGACATGACATGTGGCCAAAGAGAGATCAAAGTCACTCTGGCCTCTGCCTTCATCCAGGTATACATGGATGTGGCCTCCAGCTCTGGCTGACATGTTTGATAAGCTGGAGAGTGGCCAAAGATGGTGACAGATGAGCCACAGTTGGATGCAGCCAATGGGAAATCCCCATTGCTCAACTCTGCAGACATTACCAGAGTCTGTGCCATTATTTTTTCTCAGCACAGGAGGTAGAAGGGAGGCAAAATAAATGGTCATTAATGGAAACAATGAAGAACATAGGAGCCTGGGGAAAGAAACACTAAGAAAAGCTGAAACTGGAAGAGTTCAGCACAAAGAAGATCAGCAGGTATGGTCAAGGAGGATGAGGCTTTCAAGCAAATAGCCAGGTGAGGAAAGGAGGACTCTGCAGAGGCCGACCTTGTCTGGAGGCTCCCAGGGCTGGCCCAAGGGGCAGCGGGTGCTCTCTCACTGGAGCTCTTCAAGCAGAGGCTGGATGGCCTCTTGTCCATATGTTATGGGGAGATCCTTGTCCTCAAGGGGCCTCTGAGGTCTCTGCCAGCTCTGAGACTCTGAAATGGGAATTGTTATTGTTAGGGAAAAGAATGAGAGCAGTAATTAAACCCACACACTTGAGAAAGAGGGTGAAGAAATTTCAATTCTTTGGAAACATTGGATAAAATTCAAGAGTCAAAGAAAGAAACTTCCATAGGAAAAGGGGGGGGGGAGGGTTGTCCACAATGGTGTTTGGATTAATGGAATAGGAGGATAAAGGAGGGATCTTTGGGGGAGGGGCTTAAATAATAAGAGTTCAATGTGGTCCGGAAAGTAAAGGAGAGCAGTCCAGAGGGATAGGAAATGGATATGCACAAGCATGAAAACAAAGATCAGGAGTAGTGTTTGTTAGGGAAAGTATATGTTTATCTGTGTATGCATGTATGTTATGTATGTGCATATGTATATGTTTACATCTACATATAAATACGCCCACCCTTCATTGTAACCTGGGGGTGGGGGGGAGAGAAGGGGACAAAAGAACAAAGTGAAAAGTGCACCACAGAGAACAAAAGAGAACTTAGGAGGAAGCAAAGAAGAGTCGGACAGCTCCCAGCACAACTTGGAGCATTTATCAGACAGGCTTTCTTGAAATGGAAATCTGTTGCTGCACATTTTGACTCCTTCTGCTGTGCACAGGACAAGCTGGGCTTTTATTTGTTTCTTATTTTGTATTTAAGTTTAGAATCTGTTTCTGTTTCTTTTTTTATTGCGTATTTACATTTTAGAAAAATAAAACTGAAGAACACCAACTATGTTGAGAATTAAAAACAAGACAACCCAACAAACTGACAAAGGCTCCAAATGAGAAGAAAATAAATGAGAAAACCTTGGGGCAAAAGGTCAGAACCAGTGACCTTGGACCAGTCATTGTCCCGGGCATTTTTATTGTGTTTTCAAGTTTGGAAACACTTGACACATTCCCGGTTCATCCTCCCACCAAAACCTGCCAAGGAGCTGGCATGGGTATTATCGAGGCAAATAAATAAGCATTTTCTAGCCACTTACTGCATGCTAGACACCGTGCTGGGGAGATGAAAGCAGTCTCCACCTTCAGAGAATTCACAGGCTAAAGGGGAGGCAGCACTTAAAAACTGTGTGCAAACAAAATAGAAATAGTATCCTAAATGACAGCGTACAGAATGCTGAGCCTCGAGTCAGGAAGGTCCCAATTCTAATCCAGCCAAGCTGGGTGACCTTGGACAAGTCATTTGATCTCTCTGCCTAAGTTTCTTCATCTGTAAACCTAGGACAAAAATAGCACATTTGTTGTGAGGATAGTAAGATAATAATTGTAAAATGCTTAACCCAGACCACGCTGTTGCATGAAGGCTTAATCCCCTCCCTGACCTTAGGGGGATCAGGAAAAGCTCCATTTTGCAGACAAAAGAACCAAAGCTCAGAGAAATGACTGTGGGATGTAGGATTCCAAGTCAGTCCCCCCAGCCTCCAGCCTTGGCTGTCTCTGAAACGCCCTCTACCTCTACCTCGCACCACAGAGAGCCTGCATCTTGCTTTTTCTTTTCAGTTCATTTATTTTCCTTTCAGTTAATTCAGTTAATGAATTTATTTTAATTCATTTTGTTTTGAGTTAGTGGCTATTTTCCCTCTTCCCCACCCTCTCCCCAACAGTAAGTAAATGAATGAATAAATCACTAAATAAATAAAAGCAAAACTTTCATAAGAAATATGCACAGTCAAGCAAAACCAATTTCCCCACTGATGCCATACAAAAATGTGTGTATGCCTCATTCTGCACCCTGGGTCCACCGCCTGTCCTCATCAGTCTTCTGCCATGCCGATCGCCCCTTGCACTGGTGAGAGTTCTTTGTGGAGGTCTCCTGAACAAGACTTGAAAAGGGAGAGCCAGAAGCTGGGAAACCAAGGCTGGGGAATGTCACAGCACTCAGACTGCAGGCTGTCAGCATCATTGGCTCTAGACCTGCAATTGATTTCATAATTATTCTGTATCTATACTTTAAACAGTCACTTAATAAGTATTCGTTGATATATATCAGCCATTGTGCTAAGTTCTGGGGATACAGTCACAATGAATGAAGCAAATCTAACTTGTCAGAACCTGCTTTTCAAACAGGAGGGTAAGTACTCCTTGAAATGTATACAGAGTAAACAATGTCTCTTCTGGTTCTAAATATGCTGCCCTATGTGATGTCCCTCCCATGACAAAATGTCAGCAGCATCAGAGAAGTGAAGTTTCTCTTCTTTGGGCCCCAACCACCTGGCACACAGTAGGTGTGAGGGGCTTAATGAATGTTTGTGGACTGATTGATGCTGAGCTAGAAGCAATTTTAGATACTGCCTGGACCACAGTTGCTGAATTTGGGGACCATAAACTTGATTTTTAAGAACAGAAATCATGGATTTTAATTTTATGTATTTAATAACATAGTTCTGTAAAGGCTTTCCCAGACTGACCAAGGTGTCCATGACCCCCCAAAAAGGTTAAGAACGAAATCCTTCATTTTCCAGGTGAGGAGAATTGAGTTTCGTCTCTCATTTAACAGATATTTATAAAACACCTACTGAGTGCAGGGTGGCTGAGTGATGGCTGTGGGGTGCTTGCCCAGTCACACTCCCTGGTATCAGACCCACCCCCACCTTCCTCTGGGAGAAATCAATAAGAAGAACTTGGGGGGGGGGAGGTGTCAAAGGTTGCAGATGTGGAGAGCTGGGCCATATCACCAGCTACTCGAATGCAGGCTGTGGTTTAAAACTACATTAAGAAAGAGCTCAGCAACCTTATTCCTGCTGAGAACCACCAGTAAATACTGGTTTGAGCTGAAAGCTAAAAGCCTCATGAGTGATACCCCATGAAAAACAATGTTGATTTCTTTTTATGCTTTGATCAAACCTTCGAACTTTTTGAAAGGTTTCTGGGCACTTCAGAACTTACAGCCTTTCGGAGTTCTCCCATCCATATTGACTAGACACAACACCCATTGCAAATAAAAAAGTAGCAGGCTGAAGGATCTAGGCTCACTGCTTTGCCTGCTGGAAAGCCGAATGCAAGCGAACAAATGCCGGCTTCTTAATCACTGGGTCATTGAAGCTTCTTGTCATTGTTTTCAGATGGCCCCAAGCATCTCTCCCTGGAACAAAGGCCCATCTTTTTAATACTGATATCACAAAACTCTTGTAAGAAATATGCATGTTAGAACCTCAAACACTGGCCTTTAATCTGTGTTCAGTCAATCAGTGAACATGTAAAAACATGCACCTACTATGTGTCAAGGATTATACTGAGTGCTAGGGAGAAAAAGACAAATATGAGCTAGTCCCTGACCTCGGGGAGCCATCGATCATGCCTAGAACCTCCTGCCTTTCATGTCCTTGAGGCCTTGAGACCCTGTCCACCAGAGCCCTATAAAACTAACATGGGAGCCTCCAAATCCTTCTGGACCTTGTCCAGAATCAGCCACTAGAGATGTTGCTCTTTATCTCTAGACCTGCCACAATCCCTGGCACATGGTGGACAGTTTAAAATGTTTGTTCTATTCAAGGGAGATTTCTTCTAGAGGTGCCACTTTTTCTTCTAGACAATCAATAGAACAGTTGACCAAGCCTTTTTTCATACCAGGAAGAAAACCTGCTATCCAGGGATGGAGCAAAGCTTACAAGGACCAGATGTTTGCCCATCTGGTTGAGAAGACTTGTAAGTATAGAAGAAGAAAAGGAAAATTGTCCCAAGAAATCTACAAAATCAGATACCATGAAAGACATTGGGTGTAGGATAGAAGAGTCACAGTTGAATTGGTGCCCAATAGCTCAAAGGGGGAAATAATTGGAAAGAGAGAAATAACATCCCTGGCTTCAGATGTCTATTTGCCAATGTATATTATTGCATAAATTCTTGTTATGTGGGTAGTAAAAGATGTAATCTTGAGCCCTGCCACTTGGAGGGAAGCATCACTAAACCTTGGATCATGGGACTCATGCCTGGGACACAGTCATGGAAGTGGACAATTGGCTTCTGCTGATGATGGTGATGATGATGATGATGACAATGATGATGGTGACAATGACAGTGACGGTGATGATGATGATGGTGACAATGACAGTGAAGGTGATGATGATGATGGTGATGATGATGGCTAGCATTTCTACAACAATTAAAAGGCTTCCAAAGCTCTGTATGTTCTTTAATCTGATACTCACCTGCAGTAACATGTAGGTACTATTATTATCCCTGTCTGACAAGTAACAAAGCTGAGGCAGAGAGTGGCCGCTGCTCACACGGGGTCAGGAGTGGATCCAGACCCAATGCTGATCTTTGTCCGTGTGCCTCAGACTGCTTGGTCAGATAGAATGTATATCTGATGCAGCCATTTGGAGAGTCTCATTGGGTTAAACTCTACTAAATGATGCAGATACAATTTTGATTTGTCTTTCTGGAAATTTCCCTTCTCCAGAGACAGAGGAATCAATGAGGGGACCTGCTGCCCTGAGCCCACAAGGAGGGCGTGGTGATGCGGAAGGAGGCAGAACCCCTGGGAGAGGGGGCTCAGCAATCTGGATAGAGGAACATAGCTGAACCCACACTAGAGACTTTGAGAAAGCAGAATGCAAAACATTCCAAGAAACCACAGGCTTAATGTAATTGTCCTGAGACTAAGAGAGATCTGGTGTAAAACGTTGGGTGGGAGGACTCAGAAAACACATTTCTGACAACGCAATAACCCAGGGTCGCAGAAGGAATCGCAGGAATTTGTCCTGGGAGCCCCCATCCCCATGCCTGCCCCTCCATTCCCTTTGGGGCCCTCTGTGCATTCTTCAAGCCCCAGCTCAGGCTTTGCCTCTGAGAGGCGCCTTGCCTAGTCCCCTCCACTCTCACCCCCTTGGTGGCCTTTCCCTTTTCAAATCACTCTGGATGTGCTGATGAGTGCAGGGGGTGATTTCCTGCAAGTAGAATGGAAGATCCCTGGGGGCAGAGCCTGTTATTCATTTGTTTCTGGTGGTCCTGCCAAGACTCATATAGGGTTTGTCTTGTGATTCATTAGCATAGGGCCCTCCCTGTAGATCTGTGTGGAGCTGTAGGGGTCAATAACTAAGACCAGCCCCTCCCCCGCAAGGGGTTTATAACGATCAGAATTTGTTTTTGTTTTTGTCCAGATGTATGAATTCGTCAATGCAGGGAAGTCCCAGGTGAGGAGATTCTCTCAGTGCAGATCGGCCCCTTCCCTGGAATGGAGAGCCTTGGAAACTGGAGCACTTGGATCTCAGTGACAGCCTGTTTCTCCCATTTATGTCGTGCTTGAAGCTGAGCTGAAACCCAGCTCTGGCACAGACCACTCCTGTGCCTCACCTGGCTTACTTTGGGCTTTCTTCACAGTAGACACTTAATGCAGGTTTGGTTAGCTGAACCTGGCTGAGGCTAAACATTTTAAAACAAGTTTGAATAGTCCAATGGTCTATGCACCATTAGGGGAGAGGCAAGGAGAGAGACCTCAGAGCCCTAGCTCATGGACCATAATTAAGAGAAGCCTGTGTCCAGGGCACACTTGCACAGGAATGGACAAGTGTATGAGTGAATATGTGTGTATACACACACTCACACAGATACACACAGTGCACACACACTCACATACAGATGCACATACTAACACACACAGACACACATTCTCTCTCACATGCCCACACAGACATAGATGGAAAATGTGAGCGAAAGTCTGGAAGGAGGTAGATCAAATATTTTGCCTTTCAATGTTGAGAAAAGCAGCCTTGGCATCTTGTCTTGCCTTCAACTTTGCCAGGCACCAGGTACAAACTCCTCTTTTCCAATGGAGGTCTGGTGCCCTTGAAACAACTCTGGGTTCAAAATCTGCCTGTGTGGCCTTGGGCAAGTCACGTAAACTGGTCTTTGCTGAGTTTATCTGTAAATGAAGGTCCCTTTTGGGGCACCTTCCGATAGGATTCAAGATCCTCTTGACCCACCAGCAAACAATAATTAAACCCCAACTACGGGTCAGTCATTTTTCAGCCATGTCCTTGGGAGACACTGGATTGGTTTGCATTTCCTTCTCGAGCTCACTTTCCAGGAGAAGAAACTGAGGCAAACAGGGTGAAGTGACTTGCCCAGGGTCATACAGCTAGTACGTATCTGAGGCCAAATTTGAATGGGAAAAGATGTGCCTTCCTGACTCTGGACTGGCTGAGCACAGTTCTCTGTGTACTGCACCACCCACTGGCCCCAAGCACCAAGGATCCAACACTAGGATGGCCAGCCTCAAGTTTTTAGCAAGCCCCTCCTCAAGACCCTGCCCTGTGCTTTGAATACAAATATCTGCACTCCAGGAGTTTCCATTCTACTTCGGAGAGAAATGAGCCCAGAAAACCCCTGATCCCAGTCACTGCCCTCCTGGCCTCTAGAGATAAAGGAGGGAGCAGCTTTGAGGAAAGGTATGGTTCCTGTGCTTGGCAGCCTCCCCTCATCCCTGGGCCCAGCGACAGGCAAGGCCTTGGCCTCTTGAGAGTTTCTTGGGTGGCCCCTGATCAAAGTGAAGCCTGGGATAGGCTCTGGATTCTTTGGCACACAGCCCAAGAACACTGTCCCTGGAACTTGAGGGCCGTTTGTTTTCTCCTATCTCTCCACTGATCTTCTACTAATTCCCCCCTTCATGGCTTTCCTTCATCCCTGAGTCTCAGAGAATGGAAGTGGAGCCACAGCTGAGTCCTTCAGCCTTCTCAGTCATCGTTCTTATCACTCCTGCTACCCAAAATCACACTAAAATGGGATGGGTCTGCAGGCCTCAGAGCTCCATACAAATAAATGCCGCGTCTACTTCTGAGGCAGCCAGGCATCTCCCAGTCTCCCACAGCCTGGAAGTTCAAACCCAAGTATATGACCCTCGGTGAGTGTAATGGTAATGTAATTTGAATTTGAAGATCCCTTTGTATTGGCAAAGGTAACAGGTACTTAGCACTTAGTAATTAATCAAGCCTCTGTTAAAGAAACAGAAGTATGAATCCCTGTTGCTGATGTAACAGGAAGGGGTTGGCTGAAACAGGAAGCTAATGCTGTGTGTATATAAGGAGAAGCCCCTGCTGGGTGAGACAGATATTCTTGGAGCAGCTGCCTCTGCTGGTGAGGCTGAAGAGGAAAGGCCCCCAGGCTGGAGAGAATGATTTTGATTTGGAGTATCTTCATGAAATTATTTTGATTCTGGGAACCAGCTGAAACTTCTGCTGAGTCTGAGGACCAGATGGAGCTGCTAAGGATTTCCAAGGGCTAACCAGAGCTGCCAAAGACTGAGGAAGCATGACTGTGATGCTGGTACTTTATATGAACCTGTTGGTGGCTTTGTTAAGCCTTGTCTTCCAGAACAGAGACTGTGAAGGATTTGAGATAGACTGGGCACTGTGAGCTCCAATGTGGAGAAGGAACTGCACAGAGATCTAGACAAGGACCTGGGAGCTGTCTGCCTTTGAACCCAGGTGACAGTTTGGTGAATCCAGGTAAAAGCTGGGTCCATGGAAAGGGATCCAGAGAATCCAAGAAACCCCTCTGAGTCAAGCTGAAAGAAAATTTTACTTGGATACTGTGTACTAATTGAGAAGATTGTGATTTACTGGTGACCTAAGGGTAGACGGTCCATGTATTTTCTGATGATTGTATGGATTAATGGATGATTGAATGATTGAGTTGATTGAATGATTGATTGACTAAATGACTGTATTAAGTGGATAATGACTGAATAAGTAATTGATTTATAACTTATTGTGCCCCATGAGTGGAGAACTTTGACTGTTGTACTTTGTGACCCTTAAGGAGGCCAACCTCCTTAAAGATGATTGAATGATTGAGGTGATTGAATGCTTGAGTTGCTAAAGGATTGTTCTTTATTCAAAACTTTGTGACCACTGTGGTGGAAATTATGTGGCCAAAGTGATTCCAAGACACCTCTACACTCAAGTTTCCCAGTCTGTCCCACTCTCAAACACACAGATACACATATTTGACCAAGGACTCTGTCTCCTTTTTCACATAAAAGACCCCAGGATTCAGGTAAATAACACTGAATGTCTGTTATATACAAAGCATCATCTCAGAGCTGTAGTTACAAAGACAAGATGAAAAAATGAAAATGGAGTCCTTGCCTTCAAATGGCTTACATGACATCAGGAAGAGTAGCGCTAGTATGCTAGAAAAGAAATAGAAAGGAATTATGATCAGTGGGTGATGGAAGGAAAGCTTCTGCCTTCAGGAAAACATCACTCGGGAAGAGGGGAGCCTTCTTTTCCTTCAGGCACTCTATGGACCAGCCCAACTGGCTTCCTGGCTCTCCCCTATCTCTGCCTTATACTGGATCCTCCTCTGAAGCCTTCCCTGCCAAACCCCACCTCTTAACATCTTTCCTCTTAGTTCCTTTCAGGGCTTAACTCAAATGTGATCTCCCACCAGGCAACTTTTTTCTTCTCCTAGTTGCTAGTTCCCTCTCCCAAACAAAATTACTTTAGATATATTTTGTAATGACTTATCTGTGTCTGTTATATTCCCTCAGCAGAATGGAAACTCTCTGAGGGCAGGGGCTGTATCTGTTTTTGACTTTGTGTCCTCAGCCCTTAGCACAACTGTCTGTTATATTAATCAATGAAGCAAACAAGAGAATGTTACGTTCCTGTTATGCTCTGCTAATAATAGAGGCTTAATAAATACTTGTAGGTGCTTAATGAATGCTGGATGAAGGATGGATGGATGGAAGATGGATGATGGATGGATAGATGGATAGATGGATGGATAGATGGATAGATGGATGGATGGATGGATGGACTTAGCTGTCCCTCATCCTTTACTGCCCCATTAATCCTCAGCTATATGTGGAATTGATGTATTCATGGTCTGCTGCATAGGCCACAGACATTCTTGTCTCTGTACCTTGGCTCATGTGCTGCCCTCTATCTGGAATGCCATTCCTCCTCATTATAATTCCCTCTTCTGTGATTTCCTCATATCCTTCAGAACCTATCTCTATTTCCACCTGCTCTGAAAAGTTCTCCTTGACCATTCTGGCCTTCAACAGTCTTTCCTCTGAAGTGCCATTAAACTCATTGTCTCAAATAATAAGAAAACATTTCTAGGGGTTTAAGATTTGCTAAGATTTGCATATTTAAAATTTGGGGGATTTAAGATTTACAAAGCATTTTTTTCTCATGAGGTAGCCAGAAAATATGGTATTAGCCCCTGTAGAGAGATGAGAAAGTAGGCTCAGGGGTTGAACAGTTTAACAGTTTAACAGTTTGCCTGCACGCACACAGTTACTGACAGAGTGAGATCTGAACCCTCATCTCTCCTAGACAATCAGGGGAAAAAAGATAACAAGGTACCTTTGTTCAATGTGAGTCCTGTTTTGCTACCTAGACTGCATGGTCCTTGGGAATCAGAAGTCTCTACAACTGCTGCTTTCCAGGGCACCTGGTGCTGATTTCAGGTAAAACATTGATAGATGGAAGGGTTGGACTCATAGCCCAGCACCTCACACAGTGAATTTGTTGCTTCTTTGATGGATTCTATTCCTTAGCTATGGCACTTTGGGGAAACCACAACTTCTCTCAAGCTCAGTTTTTTTTTTCATCTGTAAAGTGAGAATAATTATCAATGTACTATCCACAATACAGGCTAGATCAAAGGTAACTCAAAGGTACTTTGTAAGTAGAAAATTCTGTCTTCATCATCATCATTGAGAAATGGCAGAAGATCATGAGAAAAATCTGGGAGTTAGGAGACTTGAGTTCAGCCCTGACTCCATGACCTGAGACAAGTCACTTACCTGCCTGAGACTCAGTTTCTACTTGGACAATGCCTTTCCTGCCCAGTCATTGTGAATCTTTATGTAAATATCTCTTCAATAACCATTTCTGTTAAAACATTAGAGAGCAGGATGAATAGGTTTTCTTAATATAGTGAACAACATCTATCTCAAACCAAGAACAAATATTGGCAGGGGTGCTGGAACCTTTACAATAAGACTGGAGTAAAGCAAGGATGCCCATTATCTCTATGACTATTTAATATAGTACTAGATATGCTGCCAATGAATAAAACAAGAACGAAAAAAGAAATAAACACAGACAAAGAGGAAACACAATTGTTGCCTTTTTCAGATTATATAATGGTTGATTTAGAAAACCAAAGAGTTCATTAAAACAACTAACAAATTCCACCAAGTTGCAAGAAAAAAATAAATCATCGTAAAGCCTCGGTATTCCCATATCTTACCAATAAAACCAGCAGGATGAGATAGACAGAGAGATTCTGTTAACATTAGTTGTAGAAGGTACACAATGTTTGGAACTCTATCTACCAAGCTAGAGCCAGGAACTATGTGAATCAGGCTAAAAGGCACGCTTCTCAGAAATAAAGATGTACTTAAATAGCTAGAGGAATATGAATTGCTTCTAAGTAGTCAATTTAAGAAAAATGAAAATGCTCCCTAAATTTGTTTGTTTGTTCAGTCCTATCCCAATAAATTACCAAAGAATTATTTTATAAGCCTAGAAAAAAAGTAATAATGTGATTCATATAAGGGAACAAAAAGTCAAGAAAATGTTTTGTCTGTAGGAACACAATGAGTAATAAAGCAAGGTGCTAAAAAAACGGTACAGAGGTAGATCTATTCGTATCAGACTTCACATCATACCACAAAGAGGCAGTTGCTAAAATGATTTTGTTTTCCTTCTTGTTCAGTCATTTCAGTTGTGAATGAGCATTGGTGACCCCATTTGGGGTCTTCTGGGAAGAGATACTGGAGTTATTTGCTGTTTTCTTCTCCAGCTTATTTCACAGATGAGGAAACTGAGGCAAACAGGGTTAAGTGACTTTCTCAGGGTCACAGTTAGGAAATGTCTGAAGCCAGTCTTAAACTTAGGAAGAGGAGTCTTCCTGATTTCAAGCCTGGTGTTCTATCTGCTGCTCGACCTAGCTGCCAAAGTGATGTGGTATTGTTTAAGAAAGTAGTGAGGGGGCGGCTAGGTGGCGGCTAGGTGGCGCAGTGCATAGAGCACCGGCCCTGGAGTCAGGAGTACCTGAGTTCAAATCCGGCCTCAGACACTTAACACAAAAAACTAGCCATGTAGCCTTGGGCAAGTCACTTAACCCCAACTGCCCTCCAAAAAAAACCCCCAAAAGTAGTGAGACTGATCAGAGAAATGTATGCAGAGTGAATGAAAAAAGTAGCGTAGTGTTCTATAAACCCAAAGCCCCTAATTACTAAGTGAATGACTCATCATTTGACAAAAACCACTGGGAAAATAAAATCAATTTAGCAGAAACTAGGTAAAGACCGACAATTTATACCACATCCAATATAAACTCCCAATGAATACATGACTGACACAAAAGATTATGTCACAAACGGATTAAAGAAGAAAGGAAGACATGACCTTTTGTAGCCAGAGATGACAAAAGAATTTATGACTTCACAAAAAGAGATTACAGAAAATAAAAGGGACAATTTTGATTACTAATACAAAATTGGAACAGATTCAATGCAGTTAAAGTTAGAAATGGATGGGCTAAGTGGGAAAAAATCTTTGCAATAACTTTCTCTGATAAAAGTCTCATATTCAAGATAGATAAGGACCTGACAAATATATTAGACTGAGTCATTCCCTAATAGATATATGATCAAAGCACAGGTAACAGGTAATTTTCAAAGGAAGAAATCCAAATAACCTACAGCAACATTTTAAAAATTGCTCCAAATGATAGAAATGTGAATTGGAAGCACCTGTGGGATTGCACCTCAGGCCCATCAGATTGTCAAGAGGACAAAAGAGGGGAAGGAGAAATCCCAGAGAGGCTGAGAGTAAGTTGGCTTCTATGCACCGTGCTGGGGGAGCCATGAATTGGATCAGCTTTCTGCCATGTAATTTGGGAAAATGACCAAACAGTCACAAAACCGTCCATTACCTGTGATCCAGCTAAACCACTCCTGGGTCCATACCCCAAACAGATTGAAGATAAAGGAAAAGGGACTCAAAAGATAAAGTTTATCTGTAATAGCTCTTTTCATAGCAGCCCCAAACTGGAAACTAAGGGGTGGTGTCCACCTATTGGGAAATGGCTAATTTCCCAATTTCAGATGAAGTTTGGAAGATACCTATGAAATGATTCAGAGTGAAATAAGAAGAACTAAGAGAATAATTTGTACAGTAGCAAAAACAGATGCAGTGGTCCAGGACACAAACCTGGAGGACTGAAGATGAATAGAAAGGAAAGCAACCACCTTTTGGACACGGCCAGTGTGCGGAGGGTTCATTTACCGGACTGTGTGTTTGTCATAAAGGCTTTATTCTTCATTCTTAAAGTTGTTGGATGAGGGGCAGGGGAGGGGGGGTAGGCTGACAAGTATTTTACTCAGCACTTACTGTGTGTCAGACATGGTTCTAATTGCTTGGAATACAAAGACAAGGAGAAAGACAGTCCCTGCCCTCCAGGAGCTTACGCTCTAAAGAGGAAGGCAATCCATAAGGGAAGCTGAAAAGGTAAGTAGAGGTACCTGGAGGGGCAAGTGATGGAGAAGACCTGAGAAGTGAAGAGTTGGCTGGCCTGGTCCATGTCTTTCCTAAATGGAGGTTTGGGAAACAATCTTTCTGACTGGAGGAGGAGATCCAGGGGTGAATCCAGGAGATTCAGAGGGGTGGGCTCCAGGGCTGCAGTGACCGTCTAAGAAGAATAGGTTTCCTGGACACTTTTGAGGAGCCAGGGCTGCAGCTGAGCATGTCAGCAGCCGGCCCTACCCTCTTTTTTCTTCCAACAATTCCTAGGCACTGTGGTTTTGAGCCAGTTGATACTCTTTCCAAGCTTCTTACACCTGGATGTACTCTGAGATCCAAAGCCGCGGACCTCCTAGCATTTTCACTGGCCATCCTCCATGCCCAGGCATGGGTGTGCACCATGTGTTACACAGACTGGGTGCTGGGTTTTATATGCCTTTTCTGGATAAATCTGCCCCTTTGAGGCAAAATGGAGGGAGAGGTTTTTTTTAATTGTATAAAGATTTTTAAACATAAATGCTGATGTTTGGTATAATGTTTCTATGAATCTAGGCTTTCAATAACTTGGGAACTCTTTCCACAAGTGCAGATAGCCACCCATCTGTATCTTTTCATCTGGTGTGATTCTTGATTGTGTCTTTCTATAAATTCTGCAGAGATGATGCACCCGCACCAGTCACAGCAGAGTTCTTCCTCTGGGCTCATACCCTAAAAAGCCCTTGAGCTGACTGTGCTGAGGATCACACCACCTGTTTTGGGATCGTGCTTGTCCAGGATAACATACTTTCGGTGGCTTCTTTTTGCACATCTTCCCAGGAAATGCACTACTGCTGACTTATGACATGTCCCTCCATTGGTTTTGGCAGGATCCTCGATCTCAGCATTGCTGGGGAAATGTTGGTGTTAAATAGATTGTCTTTGGGTACAGAGACATGGCACAAAATTTGGGGATGGCAAAACCTTGAGAAGGCATCTGGTTTATACCCTGGTGACCAAGAATTCCACATTTGCTGCTAATGAGTGGTTCTCCAGTTTCTGCTCACAGATTTCCCCACTGAATGGGAACCCTAAGTAAGTGGTCCTTCAGATTTAGCTTTAAAACCCCTAGTGAGGGAGAACCATGGGCACCAAGGTGGCCCATTGCATGTTTGATGACTACATGTTCAGAAGCTTTTCTTAAGCCTATTTTTTAATAGTATCCATACCTAGTTTCTGCTCTCTGGGACCAAACTGAACCTGCCTCATCCCTCTTCCCTATAACAGCTCTTGAAATGGCAATTATGCAACCCCCTCCAAGGCTTCTCTCCTCCAGATTAAACCATCTGCATTCTTTTATCTAATCCTTACATGGCAGGACCTTGAGGACCTTCTCTATCCTCACCAACCTCTTCTCCAACTTTTCCGTCCTTCCTAAAACATGACTCTTACACCTGAACCAAATAGACCATGCCTGACCAGGGCAGAGGGCAGAGGGACCCTCATCTCCTTATTCCTGGGAGCTGGGGCTCTCCAAAGACAGCCTATGAGCTCCTTCCCTTTCTTGGCTGCTACATCTCTTGGTCCCTCATTTTGTGCTTTGGTCCATGTAGATCATTTTTCAGGAGCTCTTCTCTAGCCGCACTTGCTCAATTTGGTACTTTCAAGGTAGATTTTCAAAAACTCAATTGTGAGACTCCATTTATCCCCATTAAGTTCCATTTCTTACCTTCAGTTGGGGATGCTCTGGAGGCAGCTCAAATCATCTTGTGAAAGCCAATTTTAAATTTGGAGTGTGAGCAGTTCCATCTTGGAAATAAGCAAATGCTGCCGTTTGGAGTTTCATTTATTGCCTTGCTGACTTCTGGACTTAAGAAAGTGATGGAGACAATATTAATAATCCGAATAAAACTTCAGAGCGCATCCTGCAGAATTCCTTTTCATGACAAGTCAATCACTAAACACGTATCAGCACACTCACGGACTCAGTCCACTGCTCCAGCAGATAATGTGCTTAGCCTTCCTCACCCTGGTGCTCCATCACTGCCTCCCAGCCTCCACCTAGGCTGTCTCCAGCCTTTCTCAAACCTTCTTCATTCTCTCGCTTTCTCTCACTTTGGGATTTCCAATTTGTCCTTCCTCCAAGGTACATAGTTCTTTGCATGTTATCTCCCCCACAAGGTCAAGGGCTCCTCAGGGGGGAGTCTGTACTGTCTTGTTTTGCTTTTGTTTTTCTAGGCATCCCCAACGCTCAGAGAGAGGGATAAACTTATATAGTGTCAGCTTTTAAAAAAATGCTCTCTCATTTGGTCCTTGGAACAAGCCTTTGAGGTACTTGTTATTATTATCCTCATTTTATAGGTGGGGAAACTGAGGTGATCATAGGTTAAGTGACTTGCTCAGGGTCATACAACTAGTGAGAGTCTGAGGCCAAATTTGAACTCCGGTCTTCCTGATTACAGGTCCAGCACTCTGTTACACCCGTAACTACCTGCAGCTTAAGAGTCCCTGGCACATAGTAGGTCCTTAGGAAATGTTTATTGACTGACTGACTGATTGACTGACTGACTGACTGACTGCAATGCGTCCCCTTCTCCTTGAGCCCTTAGATTTCCTTAAAGATGGTTGGTTTTCAGGGGCAGCTGAAGTTGAGTTACTGTCAGCCAAACAATCACTCCTAAGCAAGGGAGGCATGATTAGGTGCAGTTTAGCTCAATTTATGCCCTGACAGGGAACCAGAAAGCTTCAGAGCCAGAATGTGCCTTAGTGGTCGCGGAGTCCAATTCTCTCATTTCACTTTTGAGAGAACTGAGGTTCAGACTTGCCCAGGATCTGGTCAACTGCAGGTGGGAGAGCTGGGAATTCTGATCCCACCCCCAGCCTTCTCTCCATCCGCCTTGTCCTGCCTCCCCGATTGTGGCGTATTTCTGCATGTGAACAAGCATTTGAGTGATCCTGGGACCAAGTGCTGCTCCAGACTGGTCTTTCTTCCCTCCCCGCCCCCATTTCCTCTTACCTGACCCCTTCCTTTTTACTTCCTGTTCTCCGAGTTGGCGTTGGTGGGTCTATCTGCTGACTTTAACTTGGGCCTCTGTGTCCTTTCCCTCCCTCCTACCCCCACCCCCACCCCAGTGACATCCCCTATTTTTCCTGTGTGTGAAGTGCCTAGAGGCTAAGGTAACTAGCCCCATAGAAATAGAGGGGTGTGTGTGTGTTATGAATGAGCATTATTAAGGGCATTGAAAATGACGGGTGCCTTGTCCATCACAGCCGTCATTCCATTTCTGCAGTATTGATCCAGTCACACGGGGCTGCCAAAGGAGATGAAGAGCTCTGTCCATGGTGGCTGAGCACTGACCTTGGAGACCAGAGGTCTGGCTTCAAATCCTGGCTCTGCCGAGGCCTCCCCAGGTGACCCTGGGCAGGCCCCAACCTGGCTCGGAATCGATCCCCCGCCATGAGGAAATGTCCCAACAGCAGCCAGAGCAGCGATGACATCATCTAAATGTGAAGAGAGCCGAGCAGTTGGGAGATTGAGCAGAGAGTAGGCGCGGCACCGGGATTCAGCTAGCTCTTCTTTGTCCCACCCCAGCCAGTGAGGCAGGTGCTTCTATCTGCCTGCCTCTGTTTCCCCCTCCGAAAAACGAGTCCAAGGGCCTTCCAGCTCTAAATTCTATGAACCCCTGAGAGAGGAGAAGGGGGGATGGAAGTAAACAGGGCTTTACTTTCACATTGCTAAGATTGACTTCAAACTTTTGTTCTTGCAGATGTTGCTTAATAAGTTGACACCAAAAATTTTGGGGCAAAGAGAGACCCTCAAATCTGAAGGGATAAATTATAGCACGATGTATACTATTTCATTTATCATATGTCACATTTCATGATAAATTAGAGATGACGAGCTCGGTCCAGGCGGCAACGGTGATGATAACAGCCAACATTTATACAGGGCATGTAGACGGTGTGCGCGCCATTGTGCTGAGCATCCTACAAATACTCTCATTTGATCCTCAGGACAACTCTGCTATTTTGCTGATGTCACAGATGAGCAAATGCAGGCAGAGGTTGAAGGACTTGCCAGGGCCACACAGCTAGTAAGTATCTGAGGCCAGACTTGATCTCAGGTCTTCTTGACCTCAGTGGCTCTAACCACTGTGCCCTTTCTGATGTATCCAGAGGTGAATCAGAGCACAGTCATTGGCTGTGCAAGATTATTCTTCTCATCATTAAAGACGAAGGACGCTTGAAATGCCTCCCCTTTGGGGCAGGTGCCAGGGAAGACCGTAGTGAATTGTAAAAGCATAAAGGGTGGAGCTGTGCTTGCCTTCTCCTGAGGATTCGGGGTTGTTTGTTTTAGTGGAAGTGAACCTAGGTGAGTCACTTTCCTTCCCCAGCTCTTAATTTCTGCCTACATTAAATGACAGACTAAAGGTAGAGGATACCAAGCTGCCAAGGTCCCATCCAGCTCTCAGTGCTGAGATCCCCCCTCTCCTGATCAGGCACCAAAGTGGAGCAAATCTGACCTTGTCACCACAGCTCCTGGAGGAATCCCAGGGTGGCTCCCCATACCTTGCAGGGCAGACTCCTCAGGCTCTTCAGAACCTGGCCTCTTCCCCACTTTCCAACAAGTTGAGGCTCCTTCCCCCAGCCTGTTGGCCCTTCCTTGCGTGTGACATCCCATCACCCACCTCCAAGTCTTTGCACTGACTGTCCCCCCTCGGCTGACATTGGCCATTGCTTTTCCTCCCTCTGGAGTTTTCCCCCTTTGGCTAGAGGCCTTTCCCAGTTCTTTGCCCATCTCCCTAACCTGCCTACTCTGTGGCCACCTTGATGCCAGGCCTCCTACCCCAGCCCATGTTCCATTCTCTCCTGGTGTCTGAGCATGCTCCATAGCTAGCAGTCCCAGACCCACCATGCTTCTGTTCTCTGGCCGTCTTTAAGATCTGTGGACCACCCCCTCCCCAATCCCTTTTCTACCTGTAGTCATGGGGACTGTAATCAAATCAGCATCAGTGTCACTCCTGAAAATGATAATTGCCCCAGGACTTCCTTCATAATCTTGGGCATTTCCTAGACCAAATCACCTCTCCTCCGCCATTGTATGCTGTTTGCCTTGATTAGAATGTAAAATCCATGTAGGAGAGGACCATGGGGTTTGGTGGGGTTGCATTTGTGTCTCTAGGGCTTAGAATGGTGCTTTGCATGCAGTAGGCATATCATAAATGCTTTGTCCTTTCATTCATTGGCTTTGATTCATGAGGAGAGGGAGAGTTTGCAAGTACCTGCCCAAGTGCCTGGAGCATAGTTGAGAGTTAATAGATGCTCGAATACTCATTTAAGCATCTATCAAGCTATACAGGCCCTTGAGTGACCTTTCAGTTGGAGGAGAGATCCTGGCGCCTTCAGCAGGAATTCTGACTAGGCCACGTGGGGATGGCCAAGGCTCTTCCAGCCACCTCTGTCTTTGACAATCCCACCCATCTTCCTAACGCTAGACTACTGCCTGCAAAGAATTCCCCATCTCTCTCCGCTCAAAGTGCATTTAGTTCCCACTCAGTTATTCATGTGCTCAGCCTCTCGAAGTTACTTTTTATTTACATTCACTTATTTTTCACTTATCTCTGTCGCTAGAGGAAGTGGGACTTGGTGACTAGAAGCCCCACCCTGGAGTTAGGAATCCTTGAGCTTCCAGTTCTGTCTTGGACTCATGCTGGCCGTTTGACCCTGGCCAGGTCATCTGGGTGACCCTCAGACTCTAAGACTGCTTACTAAGTGTCTTTTGGTCTGGGTAGAAAGTGTCATTTGTACTGGTGAAATCTCAGGATAAGTTCAATAAATGTGCCTGAATGCATGCTCTCTGAGGCCAAGGACTACTGAGTTTTTTCTCTGTTAGCCACAAGCACAGCACTGTGTCTGGAACCAGGCAGTTGCTTGTGTGCCCAGACCCCAGAGCCCAGGGCCTCCCAGGTCCTTCCAGTATTCTCTTCCCAGACCAGAGAGGGAGGGTCTCTGAAAACTGGTGGTAAAGACCAACCTCCTTTCTCCTGTTGGTCTACATTATTGATTGGGGCTGGAGGGCAGTGAACGGAGGGATGCTGAGATCCTAGCCTCCCCTGGAGCACGACCACACAACCATTCTTGGATTAGGCTCCGATGCACAGTGGGATGCACTAGTTCTGTGCCCGCTGGAGCTCTGTGTTTCTCTCTCCCCCACACATGGGAGTGAAACCCTCCTTTCCTCCTTCTTCACTGACTTACATTCCCAGATTGCATTGGTCTGATTAGCCATAGCTAGACACACTGAAACTTGACTCTAGTAGAGTGATGTCATTTTGGTCCTCTTTGAGAAAGAAGGACCAGCCTATTGACCCTGATCTGTTCCTCCATCATGGCCACTGAACAATGCCAGAATCATCAGTCCTTCCACAGAGAGCCTTCTCGGCATTCCTAAACACATCATTGAAGCACCAGAGCATCTCCTCCACGTCCCAGACTTCACCACATCCAGGTCAGTTATCAGCCTCCCAAATGGCCACCACCAGCCTTGAGGTCATCCCCATTGCTGTTACACAGCTGCCCCTCCTCCGCTCCTTGGCTCCATCATGGTGAACCTTGGACAGCCATTTGAAATAAACAACTTCAAATGTTACCGATGACATAGGCAAAGGAGTCCAAACCAGTTCTCGGGATTCCACCCTTAACTGTGGTCTCACCTTCTGCTCCTCACAGTAGAGAAGCCACCTCACTTACAGAGCTGATGTGTCTCTGAAAAGTGTTGGGTGAAAATGGAATTTTTGCAGATAGACTCACATTTTCAAGGCACTCAGGGAGCAGCCCGCTAAAGGGGTGCTTTTTGTGACGTGAGAAACTCTTCTGTATGGTAAACTATCCAACCTGAATTCGTTTGTTTTGAGTATTTTAGTTGGAAGGCATCTATTTATTGAGACACACCCCATTATACGGTTAAGTGTTGATGAAGCTCAAAAATGTTTGCAGGATGCATGGATTGAAGAAATTCTGACAGATCCTTGTACTCACTAGTGTAAGGTCTACCTCCACAAAGGTCCTTTCCTAATGGCATGTCATGGTGCAGCACTGAACTGGGCTCCTCTGAATCTGAATCTAAATCTGAAAGGCTTCATTTCATCTGTCCCTACTTCTTTATTTTTAAAAACTAACAGAAATCTATTTTTTCCCCTCTTATTCCTCACCCTACTGGGGGAAAAATTTCTTCTTACAAAAATGGATAAGCAAATTCCTTCAATGGCTATATGTGTGTGTATGCATACCTACATCCATACACACATTTATATATGGGGGAACATATGCATGCATGCATGCATGCATGCATACATACATACATACATACATACATACATATATATGTTCCCCCTACAAATCTGGTGTGTTTCTGTCATAGACAGCACATTGCCTCGTCGGTCCCTAGAACTGTGGATGACCATTGGCTCAATCAGAACTCTTCCATCTTTAAAAACGCTTGCTTTTACAATGTGATTGTTATTGTATAGTTTTTTCCTGCTTCTATTCATTTCATTCTTCATCAGTTTATACAAATTTTCCAAATGTTTATGTGGTATTGACACAACAGTATAAATTATCCTCTTGGTTCTACACCCTTTACCCTGCGTCGGCTCACTGACGTCTTTCTATGTTTCTTTGAATAATCTCTTTATTTCCTCATTTCTTAAAACAAAACAATGCTTTAGCACATCCATAAGCCACAACTTACTCCGCCTTACTTTTATCTGTTCTGCTTTGTTATGACAGACAATAAACATGAACACAAAACATATTTTAGTTTGTTATGAAGTGGGAGAGAATAGCTTGTGAACATAAGCAACATTAAAACAAAACCTGTCGATAATTTTTTTTCAAAGACAATGTCCTCGCTCTCTAACACAGACTCTCCCAAATACAGCCAAGGTGCCAAGGTTCGGGTCAGTGTCATGTCAAGCAAAGGAGTAGTTAACGCCTTGTTTCATTTCTTGCCCATGATTGTAGTAAGTCTCTGTCAAGAAGCAGAACTTGCGAATTCTTGTTGCTGATGCAACAGGAAGGGGAGGAGCTAATGACCACATATAAGGTGAGGCTCAGGCTGGAGAAAGCAGAACTGAGAAGAGAGAAAAACTGAGAACTCAGCAGAACTGAGGAGAGAACTCTTGTGGTGGCAGTCAAGAAGGAGAAAACGTGTGATATCCTGGCATTCTGTTTGTCTGCTCTGTCTGTGTTGATGTTTGTTTGTGATACTTTATACAGAAGCCCTGGGACCTTACTAGAAGCCCTGAAAGAGGATTTTCTAGTTGTATGTTTACTGAAGTCCTGGAGGAGGGTTTTGGAGGTCCTGAGACTTTACTGATGATTTGTGCTGACCTCTTGGACCTTGTTGGTGGGTCTGAGTTGATTTCACAGGCAGATAGTGAATTGATGAGGATGCTGGCAATGTTTATGAACGTTGTTGTGGCTCTGTTAAGCTTTGTCTTCCCAGAAACAGGAACTGTGAAGGACTTGAAGTGGACTGGACATTGTGAGCTTCAATATGGAATGGAGACTGCATGAAGAACTTAACAAGGAGCTGGACAAGGAACTAGACAAGGAGCTGAGAGTTGCCCGCTTTTAAATCCAGGTGACAGTTGCATAGATTTGGGCAGGAGCTGGGACCGTGGAAGAGGAACCATGGAAGCTGAGAGCCAGCCTTGAGTCAAGATGAAAAGATCTCTTCTTGGGTACCTAGTGCTGACTGAGAAGATTATGATTTACTGTGACCTAGGGATGGGAGGACTTTGTACTCTGTATCCTGTACCTTTTCAGGATGATTGAATTAAGGATGATTAGAAATTAATCTCCAATTAAGAAGAACAAAGACTTTTTTTGACTGAGAGATTAAGACAATGTGACCTAGGGGTGGAGAATGTTGACCTTTGTACTTTGTGTCTATTTAAGGAGGCTTGCATCCTTAAGGAAGATTCAGTTAAGTCCTTACTGAATGATTGTACTTTGTTTAAAATTATGTGGCCACTTTGATGAAAGCTATATGAGCACTTTACTGATAATTTTTAGGCTATGGCATTATGAATGCTGTACATTCTGGGAATGTTTTGCTTTTATTTACTGCTGAATAAATAGAGAGTTCACAATACTAGGTAATCAGAACCTTGAAGCTGTTCACAGCAGCAGTCCTCTGGAAAGTCAACAGGTGAGATCTGCTGTGTGGGCATTGACCACCTGAGCTAAGGTCTCAAATTTATCATTACCAGAAATTTGGCTAAATAGTGTGTATGAGTGAATTGTGGCTCCATCAGCCTAGAAAATAGACAATAAACACCACGGGGATCTCGTTTCTGTGTGACTCCAATGGTCTGGTGAGAGTTTAATTGGAACAGATGGCCTCAAGGATCCATAAGAGTCATCCAGTTTAAAGACACCATCAACAAACCCTGAGTGACTGATATTCAGGTGGCCTTTTTGTTCCAATGGCCAGAGTTGACACTTTGGTAGAACAACTGAATAGCATGGGCATTCTTGTTACTTATGAAGCTACCACTCAGAAGACAAACAGCATGCTATCTAATCAGAAAGTGTTAGACATCACAGATACTGAGCCATGTCCCCAAAATAGCATTGTCTCTATTTTGACAGAAGAAACAGAGGATGGGTAGAGCAACCATTCCAGAAACTTTCTGGAATCTTTTCAGAGCCTTTCCGAGCCCCTCTTAATTCTAGTACTTTCCTCTCTTACTGATGGCTCACTTTTATCCTGTATAAGGCTTGTTGCTCCTTATTTGTTTGCTTGTCATCTCCCCTATTAGACTGTAACCTCCTGCGAAGCACGGATGGTCTTTTGCCTCTTTTTGTACCCCCAGCACTTAGTACGGGGCCTGACACATGGTA